>CM053791.1:136965747-137565747 GCA_028749045.1 Cupressus sempervirens | reverse complement strand
GTAGAGTGAGATCTATTGTGGATATTGTATTGTGTGAAATTACATACAAATATCTTTTATATGAAAGAAGTGATTGGTGGAGTTGAGGCATGGTGAGATGACAAGGAATTGTATTTTTTAATGAAGTCATTATTGGACAATGTTGATGTACCATTGTATTTTTCATTGAGAATAGCATTAAATTTATTTTGGTAGTGGATCCATGTATCTTCCTAATCAACTCCTAATAGGGTTACAACAGCTTCTAATAGGGTCGGCACAACTCTTGATAGGGTTAGAATCTCCTAATGAGGATTTAAAGTCTCCTAATAGGGACTCATATGTACTAATTATATTTTTTTGATTTCTATAAGGTCAATCCTTTATCAAGGAGCATTTATATTAGTATATAATCTTGTAAGTACCATCCTCACTGGGGTTCTCACTCTGATCAATGGGTTCCCTAGTTAATTGATAGTTTTAGTAGAGAAGAGTAGTGGTATGAAGCTTTTGTAAAGAAAACCTATGATGACTAATTAGATATTAAAGATATTAGCATAGTCAAGGTTTTCCATCTATTCATTTAACTTGTAAAGTTGTACATGAATGTTTAGGAACTAGGATCAACTTATATTCTATATTGTAAACATAACTCGTAATAGGGTACATGCCTGTAATAATGTGTAGTCTTTTAACATGGACATAGATAGTATATGCATGTAATAGACTCCTAATAGGGTTAATATCTCACAAAAATTATTTTTTATTAGTGTATCATTTTTTCAATACCATCCCCATCAGGGTTTTCCCTTGGCTAGGGTTTCTTTTATAAATAAAATATGGTGTTATGAGTTTATTTATGTTCCCCATAAAGGTTTTCCCTTGGCTATTGTTTCTCTTATATAAAAAATATGGTGTTATGAGTTTCTTTATGTTGTGCATGGATTTACTTTTCATTTTACTGATATATGCAAGTTTAAGATTTATAAAAAAGTATTTATAGTTGGGTAGAAATTTATTTAGTACATAATTGATTCACCCCTCCTCCTAGTTTTATCAGTCTACTTCCCTTTATAAAAGAGATAAGTGCATAATATAAGGAACTACACAAGGGAGAAGAATTATAAAGTGATGAATCTAGAAATATTTGAACAAAAGGACTAGCTCACATTGTGTCTACACCAAAAAAATTGAAGCAAATTGAATCAAGTATGGTTTAAGTAGAATACATATAGATGGAAGGAAGAAGACAAATGGAGATAAAAAAGTAAATTATTAGCACAATTAAAGGTTTATTAGTAAATGTAAATAAGTGTAAAAAGGAGATGGATCCCAAAATTCAAATTGGAGGATTCATTAGATATAGAGAGGATCAGAACACTTTTTCTGTGAGTGCTATCTTAGACCATGTGATGAATTTTTCATCTATGGTTATTCTTTATAAAGTTTATCAAGATGAGCTATTAAAGAGGGTACCAGGTGGAGTTGTACAAGTTGCTTACAAAATTGTCATATAGGAAAACAAGTTTGATTTAGCACAAATGTTAAAGGATCAAATAATGATGAACCTAAGTAAAATTAAAAAGAAATGACTTAGGTATGGTGCATTACTAGTGTGTATATTATTTTATGTAAAAAATTATTTTCCACATATTGGACTTGTGAATTGTATATTAGGTGAACCTATTATTAACCAAATTAATAGATACATTGAGCAATTAGGAAGGAACTATAGTACAATAATGTGGAATTATTTATAGGAATTCCAAGGAAAGATGAATGAAAGGTATCATATACCACTCCATCTTGTTGAAATGTATAAGAAAAACATATACTTTCTGGTTAGCACACATCTCTGCCCAGTAAAATAATTTGAGCCAGGGACATCTTTGTTAGTACATTCATATATGAAGTTAGAAAAAATGATTTGATAATAGAGATAGAATAGTTGTTAGAAAAATAAAAGAACATAGAAGCTAATTAGTATGGAATATAAGAAAAGGTAAAAAAAAAGGTGAAGGATGCAATAAGAAAAAATAAATAGTGATACCTACCACATATGCTAAAATAAAGAGCAAGTTGGCAAAATAGAAGAAAGCTACATAATAGGTACTGATAAGATAAACAAGATCAAGAACATCTCAACCATTAACAAAAATTAGAATAAGGAGACAAAATACAGTGGAAGGAACCTCAAAGACATGAAGGAACAAAAATGAGCCTTAACCAACTATACAACCATCAAGATAAAAAAATTTAGATTATACAAAAAAAGCTACCAAAAGATATAAAGGAATTTGGAACTATTAGATACATACTAGACCTCAAATATATAAAATAGACCAGAGAAGAAAAGAAGACTGTAGAACATGGAAGCACATTATTAGTGCATAAATTTTCTCAATGTGTGAGTTAATTGAAATAAAATATTCTAGAGGAGTTACTTGAAAAAATTACCACAAGATGAAATGAAGTTGAAGAACAAGAGAAACAAAACCAAGAAAGAACACTAATACTTAAAAAGATAGAATAATGTTATAGATATTTGATCAACTGATTTAGAAACATGAACATATATTTGTTACTAAGTATAAAGTATCCAATATAATGGAAGAATTACACAAAGATGTTGAGACAAATGGTTTGAATAAATGGAAAACTATTTTTAACATTGAAAGGGATGCATTTTAAGAATCAATGCATGTTTTTGCAATATCTGAATTGATAGATCACATAGAGAAAAGTGAGCCCCATGAGTTCTAAGGACTATTATGATAGATAGCCTACAAACGTAAATGATGAAGATACTGACATTGGTGCAAGAGAAATTAGAAGAGAAGTAAAAAAATAAAATCAAAGGAGCAATTTTTTTTAGAAACTACAATTGAAATTGAGGAAGTGATATAGTCTATTGATAAGACTCCTAATATTGGTGAAGCAGTCAACAATATAATAGTATGTTAAAATTGGTAGGAGATAGAATGAACTTCAGAACCCAAAATAGAATTTATATAAAATCAAGTCTCTACAACACTAAAAATATGAAATTCATCAAAGTACCAAAGGAGAAAAGGAAAAGAGAGTTATACACAATAAATGATGAATATTTGGATAATCTATTTAAATTTTCAATACTAAATATGAAATTAGAAAGGTTGAGTTATTATGACTAAGAATTGTACATAGAAAAACTACAAGAAAGGACAAGATTTGAAAGATAATTAGTAGAGAAGAAAAAAATAAAAATTCAAGCCTATTACCTAAAGTGAATATTGAAAAGATAATCATGTGAAAAATAATTACAAATCTATATATGAAAAAAAAGTAATGATCAATATATCGAAGAAATCTTGAAGATAAAAAAAAAAGATTCAAGTGTGGAAAGACCAGAGAGAGATACAAGCACATTATTAGAGAAATAAACATAATTGAAGGAGTTTCTAGTTAAAGAATCATAAGAACTAAAGTTAATTTTGATGGAAAACATAATCACAATTGAAAAGTTGTGTCAATTATCATTATGTATGGACCTAATGCAGAAGAAGATGAAAGAAATAGATGCACTCTTAACAACATTATAGTCAAAGGATTTTTGTGATGTGGAGCATAATTAGACTTAGAAGTTTATTCAACAAAATTTCCCACCATAGTATTTTTATGGGGGCTTGGGGGCACCACCTCCAAGACAGGGACAAAGGGAAATGCCCTAGTTGCACTCCCTATCACAATATAGGGTGGGGTTGAGGGGAAACACCCTCACGAGGGATTTTGGGGATAGTGCCCCTAAAGCCAAAAATGACCTTATATTGTAAACATATTAGCTATTATTTCTCTATTAGATGACTTATTCTAGCCCTAATTTTGTAAGCAACAAAAGCTTGTACAAAATGGCTTAGGGTTAGGGATTTCATAATGTATGGTGATATTGTAGCTTCTTGTGGTGGTATTAAGCTATAAGGGATTGTGGATTGTAATCACTAGATAATAATAATATTGGACTTGTTGTTGGTGAATGTAGCTCAGGGTTGGGTGAACCACATTAAATCTTTGTGTCTTGTATCTATTGTATGTGATTTATTATTTTATTATATTTGTTATATTTGCATATAACTATTATTTCTATTTGTGGTTAATCTTAACAAGTGGTATCAGAGCCAGATGGTCATCATTTTTTTAGCTATCCTCTGTAGGAAAGTCTAATAGTTGAGTGGGAGTGATGGTAGGCGAGGGTAAGATGAAGGTTGAAAATTCTAACAGGTAGAACTTTTACTTATAGAAGATAAAAATGGAGGACTATCTTTATTAGGAGGATTTACAGAAGCCATTGGAAGGAAAAAAAAAGAAACAAGGAACTATGATGGATGAGGATTGGGAGATTTTAGATAGAAAGGCACTTGGAAGTATTCAATTATGCTTGGCACCATTAGTGATATTTAACATTACAAAAGTAAAGATGATAGAAGGGTTGATGCAAACCCTAGCAAGACTATATGAAAAGTCATTCACTTTAGACAATGTATTTCTTATCAAGTTTTTATTTAATATGAAGATGGTAAAAAGTGGATCTATTGCCAATCATTTAAATTAGTTTAATACTATTACTAGTCAGTTATATTCTATGAGTGTCAATTTTGATGAAGATATTAGAGCTTTCTTAATTTTTTATTCTTTTCCTGAAAGATGGAATGGCTTTGTAATGGTTGTGAGTAATTTTTTTTCTAGATATAATATCCTACAATTTGATGATGTGATTGGTGTTATTCTAAGTGAGGAAACTTTTAGGAAAACCTTAGGTGGATATACATTAGGAAGTTCTTTGAATGCACAAAGTAGAAGCAAAATGACTGAGATAGAGGAAATAATTTTGGAAATCATGGGAAATCAAGAGGTAAGTCAAAGCGAAAGAGGTCTTAATCTAGAGGATCAGGAGATTTCTAGTATTGTGGAAAACCAGGGCATAAGAAGAAAGATTGTTGGACTCAAAAAAAAAATGAAGGAGATAAGCTAAAAGTGAACAATGAGGTAAATGTGGTTTTTCTAAAATATCCAAAGAGGATCCTTTCATTCTTTGTTTAGAAAGTGTTGAAGATTCATGGGTTTTAGATTCCAGTGCTTCAATTCATGCTACACCCCTTAGATGTTATTTTATTGATTATGTTCGATGGGATTTTGGGCTTGTTTATTTGGAGGATAATGAACCCTATCAGATTGTTGGAAAGGAAAAAGTAACTTGATTAAGTTCCAGAATGGGAATCATTGGCTACTACAAGAGGCAAGACATGTTCCAAGGCTGGGTAGGAATTTAGTTTTAGCAAGGGAACTTTATGATGAGGGTTGTGTAGATAATTTTAATGATAAAAATGAGAAGGTTTCAAAAGGTTCCCTTGTAGTAGCAAAAGGTGTGAAAGTCAGAACCTTATATCTTTGTATAGGTCATATTGTTCCTTCTACTTTGATTATTTCAGAGAAAAATGAATGTTCATGAATAATTATTGCAGTTGAGAAGGGAGAATAAATAATTGTTGTAGATTTTGATACAATGCTATGGCACTATAGACTTGGGCACATGAGTGAGAAAGGTATGAAATTACTTCATTCAAAGAAAGTTTGACCAGGTCTAAAATGTGTCAATATGGAATTTGTGAAAGTTGTGTGCATGGAAAACAAAAGAGAGTGAGTTTTATGAATACTTGGGAGAAGAAGAAAAATAAAAAAATTAGTACTTGTGCATATAAATGTATGGGGACCATCTCAGGTATCTTCTCTTGGTGGCTCTCTTTTTTATATTACATTTATTGATGATGCAACTAAAAACGTATAGGTTTATTTCTTTAAATGGAAATATGATGTATTTTAAAATTTTAAGAAATGGAAATACTTGGTTGAAAATGAGACTAGTAAAAAGATAAGATGTCTTAGATCATATAATGGTGGTGAGTATTGTACAAAATAATTTGAAAATTATTTCTCTACTAACGGTACTCACAGATAGAAAACTATTCTAAGGACTCCACAGGAAAATGAAGTGATTGAACTCATGAATAGGACAATAATGGAGTGTGTAAGGAGCATGAGGTTGCATGTTGGGTTGTCCTTAAATATGTGGGTAGAGTCTATCAATACTATTGTATATTTGATTAATATAGGTCCCTCTACTCTTTTGGGTTGTGGTATTCTTGAGGAAGCATGGACTGGTAAGAAGGTAAATTATTCTTTTCTTAGAGCCTTTGGTAGTGAAGCATTTGCACATATAGATTCTAAAAACAGATCTAAGCTAGAATATAAGTCAAAGAAATGTTTATTTGTTGGATATGGTATTGATGAATTTGGTTATGAGCTTTGGGATTTTCAGAATCATAAAATTGTAAAAAGCACAGATGTCATATTCAATGAATTTTTTTTACAAAGATGTATTGCATCAGCATGAGAATAAAGAAAATGATTATGTAATGTTGAATGATACTCCAAAAGATGATGTTCCAATAGTTTTTCATGATCATCAACAACCACAAAAATAAATACCACATGCCCAAGAGAATGTTAGACAATCAACAAGGTTATGTAGACCTCTAGAAAGATTTTATCCTTCTTTGTATTCTATTTTACTTACTAATGTTGCTGAACTTGAATGTTATAATGAAGCTGTGTAGGTAGATACAAAGATTTAGTGAGGGTCTCCAATGGAAGAAGAAATAGACTCTTTTCTAAAAAATTAGAAATGGGATTATGCAAGCTACCTACAGGTAAATGGGATTTACAGGTTGAAGGAAGAGGATTGAGGTAAGAAATGATTTAAAGCTATGTTAGTGGTAAAAGGATTTACACAAAAAAGGGCATTGATCTTGATGAGATATTCTCTCCTATTGTTTAAATGACTTCTATTCACACTGTTATAAGTATTATGGCTACTAAATTGCATTTGGACTAGCTTGATGTTAAAACAACCTTTCTTCATGGTAATTTGGATGAAAAAATATTTATGGCATAACCACTCGGATTTGAGCTCAAAGGTAAGGAGAACTTAGTGTACAAATGGTTATGCTCAAGTGAGCTTTCCATGTCATCATTTCTAATAGAGGGTATGATAGACAATGAAGTACGATAATGTGGAGCCCATGTGTAGAAAATTTTATATGGCTTGAAGCAAGCACCTTGGCAATGGTATCTGGGATTTGACAGTTTTATGTATGATCATGGATATAGTAGGTATCATTTAGATCATTGTATTTATTTTAAGAGGTTGGATAATGACAACTACATTATTTTATGTTTATATGTTGATGATATACTTATAGTTGGGTCTAGGATGGATCACATTAAGTGGTTAAAAGAATGATTAGCATGTTCATTTGCTATGAATATTTTGGGGTAGAAAAATAAATCCTTGGTCTAAAAATTTCTAGAGATAGGAAAAATAGAAAAATTAACATTATCATAGGTTGATTATATTGAGATGGTGTCACAATGTTTCTCTATGGAGAATGATAAAGCTATTAGCACACCTTTACCTGGTCATTTCAAATTGACTAAGGAGATGTAACCAAAGACACAAGAAGAGGAGGAAAAAATGTCCAAGCTACCCTATGCTTCAGTTGTAGGAAGCTTGATGTATGCTATGATACGTACTAGGCAATATATTATACGTGCAATGAGAGTTGCTAGCAGGTGTATGAGTCATCTAGGGCTTGAGCATTAGAATGTAGTTAAATGGATTCTCAAATATTTAAGAGGAATATCCAATAAGTGTTTACATTTTGGAAGCTCTACTACTAATTTATAGGGCTATGTTGACTCACATTTGATAGGGAATATTGATACCAAGCAGAGTACCATAGGTTATGTTTCTACTATTGGTGGGACAGTAGTGAGCTGGATTTCTTGATTAATGCTTTATCCACTACAAAGGTAGAGTATGTCGCTACTACATAGTTGGCCAAGAAGATGATATTCTTAAGTTCTTAAAGGAAGAATTGGGACACCCACAAAAGGATAATTATTTATTTATAGATAGCCAGAGTGCCATTCATTGTACAAAGAATTTTTCTCTATAGTCAAAGACAAAACATATACAATTGTAGTTCCATTTCATTTAGTCATTTTTGGATGATGGATAGTTAAAACTAGAGAAGATACATATAGATGATAATCTAGTATATATGTTTACCAAGGAAGTAATAAGGGAGAAGTTGAAATCCTCTTCATCTTTAGTTGGACTTCTAATATAAATAGAATAAAATGACAACAAAGTCTAGGTTGGTGGGTATGTGTAGGATCATGGTCAACCAAACTATGCTCTTAAGTGGCAATAAAAAATCAAAAAATTAGGGTTATGTCAACTTGATGTGCAATTTTCTACTTGTTATTAACTTTATATCAAAAAGTTGAGAGAAAATAATCTCTAGCAAATTGAATCTAGTTTCTAAACTACTAAGGACTTGTCTCAAAAAAATAAAAATTGATTGGTCAAAATTTTGAATTTTAACACAATATTACAAAAATTTCAAAAAAAAAAAAAGTAGACATATGTTTGACCACATTAATAAAAATCAAATGATAGTATTTTTTAATAATATTCTAGATATAAGTAGTAGACTCATGCCTGGATGTGACACATATTTTTTGATATATTTATTTTAAATAAATAATAATTAATTAATTTTTTACTTTAGTATTTTCGGAATTAAAAAACTCTCATGTCCAACCACCTTAACTAATTAAAAACTCTACAAAATTCAATTTTTCATTTGTTTCCTTATAGTATAAGAAACATAGAATGTGATGCTTCTTTTGGATTTAAAAAATGTTGTACCATCTGAAAGTTATAGTTGTTTTTCAAGTAGTGTGTTACTTATCACTTTATATGCAACTTCATTAGAAAATAAGTAATAATTACTTACTAAAATCATAATTTGAAAAACCTTACATTTATGGAAAGATAAGAACATTCTTAAGAAACCTTTTTCATTTCATAAAGTTTTGGTGAAAAAAAAGTCATCAGCTACATGTTTGAAGTAAAAATCACATAAAAACTGGCCAAAAGCACATTTTTAGGATGTTTTTAAAGTTAACCATATAGGTTTGGTATCAAAAGATATAGTAGGCCTTATAAAGATATTAACTGTTTTCATTTAATATCAGGGTGGGTGGGAAAAAAGTTGGAATCAATTTTGAAATGGTTTGAAATATTTTAGAACTACAGATTTTTTAGATCGCCACTTTTTGGCACACCATGATCCTACACATACCTTGGTTTGATATGCTAGTGGGAGCTATAGGTTTAGGAGTTCTATGATCAATCTCCAAGTGGGAGGTTATTATTATGGATTCTGATCAGTCTACAAGTGGGAGATTTTTGTGATGTATAGCCTAATCAGACTCAAAAGTTTATTCAACGTAGTTTTCCCCTAGACTATTTCTATGGGTTTTTACAAGTAGCACCACCAAGATAGGTTCAAAGGTTAGTGGCCATAAGGGGTCTTGGAGTAGCACCCCAGGTGTACTCCCTATCATAGTACAAGGTGGGGTTGAGGGGAAACATCTTCATGGGGTTTTTTGAGGGCAATGCCCCCAAAAAAAAAAATGAACTTATATTGTAAAAGGTTTTAGCTGCTATGTTTCTATTGGACAACTTATTCTAGCCCTAATTTTGTAAGCAGAAAATGCTTGTACAAAATGGCTTAGATTTAGGGATTTCATAATGTGTAGTGATATTGTATCTTCTTGTGGAGGTATTGAGCTATAAGGGATTGTGGATTGTAATCCTTGGATAATAATAATATTGGACTTGTTGTTGGTGGACATAGCCTAGGGATTGGGTGAATCGAGTTAAATCTTTGTGTCTTGTATTCTCTTTTGTATAATTTATTATTTTTTGATATTGGTTATATTTGCATGTAACTATTATTTATATTTGTGTTGAATCGTAACAAGGATGATGATGACATTATTGACAAAAAAATACATGACAAAAGTTACAACTCTAGCATCATGAAATAGAGAGAGGCATAGAACAACATATTGTAGAAAGCTACCAACAAGAAAAGACATATCAAATAAGGATAAATAACTACTTAATACCTTGAGGAATATCTTATTTTTTTCTCACCTTTGGTATTTCTATCAAAGGGGGAGAGTATTGATAAATGTGAGATTATTGGTAAAGGTGAGAATATTGTGAAATGGAGAGAGTACTCTCAAAGGGGTAGAATACTAGAAAAGTAGAATAATGCTAGACTCAATGTGAAGTTTAAAAAATGTAACTAGAAAGGGTATGGATGGTTATTTGTTAACAAAGTTTTTTTTGAATCTTTGAAGGGTTTTCTATTAATGAGAAAGAGGATATTGTCACTTGAAAAGATCCTTAATACAATGATTATTATTTTGCAAGTTATTATTATGGGTAAATTACATTATGGACTTGGTGAAGTCAATATTAGAACAACACTAAATTAGAATCAGATAGGGACTATCAAAAACCTAGTGGAGCTATTGGAGTAAAGGATACAAAGGAAACACTATCAAAATATGGAGAAGATTATGAACAAAGATAATGAAATGACTTATGGAAGATCCATGAAGAAGTTTGACAAAACCCTAATTGGGTTAGGGAGATGAAAATGAATTGGGATATGGAAGATTATAAAATTATTTATAAAAATGTGTATAGAGAGAGAGAGAGAGAGAAGTTCAAGAAAAAATCCAATATAATGAAGTTGAACAACATGTTATCACAAGGAAGGAGCGAAAAATGTGAATAATGTACAAGAGTAAAAAAAACCTATGAAACATTGAAGGAAGGATAGTATTCATGAAATTTATTGTTGCTTTATACTTAACACTTTGTCAACAAGATTATTAGGCCCTTTAACAAGGTGGTCTTTAACATGACTTAGGAATTCTAGTTTTGAACTTACTATAAATTCTTTAACAAGGTGAGCAATGTATAAGTAAGATTAAATCTCTTAAAAAAGTAGTTTGTGACAACACTATTGATACTCCCAAAGTAGTATTAGACACTTTTAGTAGAGTGTAGTCATTCAAAAGATGGCATTACTACAAGTTATTAATAAGGCATATTATTGCTATAGTAATATTTTATAATTACATTTCCTACCATAATTTTTCTCTCTAACCAAGTGTTTCTACAAGACATAAATATTTATTAATGAGTTAATCTCTTTGATGTTTTTATTTCAAATTTATTACATTATATCTCAGTTAATAACAATAAGATTGCCTAGTATTCATAATGCTACCAGTTATAGTAGAAATTATTAGTCAAAGTATCTAATAGACTATTGCTTTATGTTTTATAAATTCATTAAGTTTGTAGTTAATGTGGTATTGATTCATCACCCCCACCCCATCTCAATACGCTACCTGAAACTTTCAAACAATGACCCCTAATTAAGTGCATCACCATCTCCAAGAAGTTGTGGGTCCTCTCATGGTATGTTAGGTGGTAATATTAGTTACAAAACCCTCTTTTCATACCACCATGAAATCCCAAAGATGCCCCAATATCATCAATGTCCAATGATTGGGAAAACTCATGCTCCCCTCTCTCAAAACAAGGTTGGTTATCTACAATCATTGGCTATGGAAGACAATTTGGTCTTGTAATGCCATAGGAAGATCTTGTTAGAATGAATATTGATGGTATTACTATGGTGGATTATCCTAAGCTTTGCTAGAATAGTTGGGGAGATTGACATGTTTCATTCATGAATGTGTTTGTCATTGATGTCAACATAGTCTTGTTTATGTAAAGACTAGAAGAGTATGAGACAAATAAAAAGGTCATAGAAACTATGTATTGATGATGAGGTCAAGCATGGTTGATGTTATGTTATATAGTATGTCTTGATGACATGGAAAGGTGTGTGTAAATAAATTCAAAGACAGGTAAGAGTTATTCATGATTTACAAAAGATAGTATGTGAACAAAGTACCTAAGAAGTGATTTTTGGTGTTTGGATTGCATCTTTTAACAAGGGTAAAATCATGATGAGTGAAGTTAGATAGTGATAGTAGATATATTGATGATGACGTTAACAAGTGTTTGAGGGTTTGAAGTGGCATGTGTGAAATTTTTTAATTATAATGAGTTGATAGTGTTTTGTGAATGCAAAAAGATGTAATGAATTGTAATATCTTAATGAGGTCCTATTATAATTAATTAGGAAAGCCTCAAGGATTGTTGGCATTGAGTTATTATTTCCATTAGTGACAACACTTACTTGATTTTGAATGATTACTGAGTGCATCACTCAGTCTATAGTGTATATCGAGCATTCAGTGGTTACCTTGTAGGTTCATCACTTAAGTAGTACATACTGAGCATTCATGAAGCTATCGAGTGGGTGTGCAGCCCAGCAGTATCTACCAAGCTTAATAGTTTACACCAAGCATCTCAGTATCTACCGAGCAGTTTGACTATGTCATGGAAGTGTAACATTTACCAAGTGATGGAAGTGTAACATTTACCAAGTGATGGAAGTGTAATGTTTACTGAGTGATGGAAGTGTAACATTTATCGAGTAATGGAAGTGTAGTTTTTACCGAGTGAAATCATGATAAATGAAGGATCCAGTTTTTATCGAGTGACACTACATCTACTGAGTCACCTGTGGTTACCGAGTTCAAAACTATGTTGAGTGATTAGTATGGACTGAGCCTTCACTTCTATTGACTACATGACAATGCTAAGTAATGTAGTGGACACAAAGTATCAGAAGGTCACCAAGTTAGTTCAGTGAAACCAAGTTATTTACTATTGGGCCGACTCAATAATGGTTTTTTCACTTATGTTATGGCCAACCTTGCAATTTTAATTATTGGAATGATATATATGTAATGTATTATATCATTTTCAAGATGTATGGTAGATGGATAAGAGTATCAAGAGAGACATGTAATGTTTTGACAAGTGTAAATATGAATCAGTAGAAGAGTAGAATATTTAGCAAGGTCTACAAGGAGTAGTAAAGATTCATTAGTCACAAGAGGTGATCTATACTTCTAGGATCTAATAAAAAAATCAATTTTTTAAGTAGATCAATTGTTTCATCCTAACAGGTGAATCAATTTTGTAAATACTTTAATAGGGTAGACTTAATAGTCTTTTTATAAATCTCCTAACAGAGTGCATACTTTAGTGTATGTTTGTAAATCCTCTAACAAGGTGGACCTAGCAGTCCTTTTTTCTCCTAACAGGGTAGATCAATAGAAGTGGTCAATGTAAGCCTTAACAAGCCAACTTCATACTACTATAATGAAGTTTTGTGGGTATCATCCCCACCCAAATTTAACTTTCTATTTGAAAGGTTTTTGGGTCACCAAATCATTGTGCACATACATGTGTTATAAATGTTTGTTCTCTTATATATGCAGTAGATTAGATGAATGAATTGAGAATAGTATATATGGTTAAAGTGTTGAATTGTTTTAAAAGTTTTGAAGTTACTAATTCACCCCTCCCCTCTCAGTAACATATCATATCTTGAATCTTTCCAACAAAGGATAACTCGGTGAATTATTTTTAGGACATGGTAGAAAGGAAGGTTATTTTCTTTGTGATGATGAAGAGAACATGTATATAAGTGTGCAAGTGATATGAAAAGTTGGTAAATGTGTGTAATAAATAAAAGGGTTTGGTGTGATATGAATTTGAAAATTTAGTATTTAGATATGAAAAGGTATTTGGTGCAGTATTAGCATAGTAAGAGGATAGAGAAATACTTTGAGTTGTGGAGTTCAATTTCATTTCTATTATTACGAAAGGAATAATATATGGGCCAATTTGATAGTGAAGCTGGTAGTCTTTCCCCTAAATTTGTTTGGAGAGTGGCTCCATCTACCTTCTACAAATCCTAATAGGGTTGGCACAACTCCTAACATGGTTAGAATCTGTTAGAGTAATTATTTGTTCGCACTTATTAATTAAATCACTTTGATTTAATTAAATAAGTTGCCTATTACTCTAGTTTTCTTAAGCTATCTTGTAGGTTCATATAATTAATATTTTATTAATTATAATGTGCATCCCTAACTTTTCTAGGCTTTAGGTTACCTTTTTCAGGTTTTGATCTCCTTTTATAAGGATTGATCTCTTTGTATTTTTTCATTATGAACATCCGTTGAATAATATTTTCTTCATCTGAGTTTTTTACATCAAATCCTTGCCTCTTCTTATCTTTTTCTTCTCTATGACAAGTTTTTTGCATGCAAGTTTTCTTGGGCTTTGTGGATTTTTTGTGCGCTTTTGTTCAAATCCTACATGGTATCAAAGCTAGATCTATTGTAGCTTGTTCAATGTTTCAAGAAAAAGGGAGAACAAGGGTTTGGAAAATCAGATCTGGTGTTTTTTCAAGCTTTTTCTGAGAAAATAGGGGGGTCACTAATTTTTAGAGCAGTTTGAGACCAAACGGACATCATGAAAGGATCTAGAAGGTGTCAAAATCCCTAGTTTGATATAAAATTTGTCCAATTTGGACAACGTTGGTCTAAGAGGCAAAATTTTTTTGCTCACTGGGTTGTATGGCCCCTTACATGTGTTAGAAGGTAGAAAATATCAAAAGAATTGAAAAAAAAATCATGCAGGTATTTTTTAGCCTACGGTGGTTAGTTAGCTGAAGTGAAACCACTAGTAGTTAACTGTTGTGGTCATTGCTAGAGAAAACTGCTAGCAGTTACTAGTTGCGGTCTGCCACTGGCTCCCGCTATTGCCTCGCTGTAACTCTGCCCCACAAAGGCTCTCCAGCCTCCTGCCACCCCGACCACTACTGTGCCAGTGGTGCAAGGGTGGCACCTTTTTTTTTTGTTTTTTTTTTAATTTTTTATTTTAAAAAAAAAAATTCCTTGCATTTCAAAGGGCCTGGTGGTTTTTTCTCCATAACTTGAGCATAGAGACGTATTTTTTTGATTTGAAATATGTGTCAGAAAGTTGGTCCCAAGACAGAGATGATGGTATAGGTTTTTTTTTGGTTTTTATGTAGTTTGGTTTCCTATTTGGGCAGTCAAAGCTAGATGTTCTATTTTGCACTCCAGGAGGCATATCTTGAGCATCTGATCTCTATTTTTAGACTTTTTTATATCGCTAGAAAGCTCATTTTGTGCTCTTTCTAGTGATACTAGTTGTTTTTCCTAATTCTATTCTAGGCACATCCTATTTAATCTTTTTCATTTTAGCATTCTAGTGGATATCCTATTTGTTTCAGGTCTGGGGATTGATTTTGTTGCTTCAAATACTCCATTTTGGGCTCTTCCTTCTATTGTATCAGCCTTATGCTTTTTCTAATCATTATTGATATTCATTGTAAGCATCTTTATGTAACGCACTGAGATAAAGTGCTACTCTTGCTTTTCAGGATCCTTTTCATCGTTGTGATTCATTGTACTTGCACTATTTTATAAAGTGCCATGGGGGGGATAGTTTTTCACTACTTATAGGCCCTCTTTCTCTTTTGCCTCATGTAGTGTTGATGACACGTGCCTTTATGGGTGTCTATACCTCACTCTTGATGTGTCCGGTTCCTTTGTTGTAGGAGATTTTTTGGCCCACCTTTTTAGCTACTAGTCACCTCACCTAGATTAAGGGGGGGTTATATTATTGTTCTATGCTTCTTTGGTTGATGGTTCATTGGTGTGAGCTATGTATTTAGTACTTGATCCTACATACTAGGTGATTGTAGTTGCTAGCTACCTATGCATTTTAGTGAGATGGATCATCTACCATATAGACATGCTAGATTTGTTCCTTCTATTTCCATGGAGGTTCTACGGATCAGCATTTTGATAGAGTTTTGTAGTTCTTCATGCTTCAGTGATTCTCTTCTAATCTCTTTGTTCCTTCTTCTAGAAAATTCTTTGCTATCTCTTTTTGGAGTAGGGTTTTTTCCATGTGGTTTTCTCTATTTCTCCTCTTTATAGAGATTTTGTCGTGATTGGGTACCTGATCATGCCTTGTTGTCGAGACCCATCTTTTCTACTTTCAAAGCTGTGCTAGGTTAGCTCACTCTTGAGCTTCACTTAAGGGCTGGTGTTAGAGTAATTATTTGTTCACACTTATTAATTAAATCACTTTGATTATATTAAATAAGTTTCCTATTACTCTAGTTTTCTTAAGCTATCTTGAAGGTGCGTATAATTAATATTTTATTAATTATAATGTGCATCCCTAGCCTTTTAGGCTTTAGGTTACCCTTTTTGGGTTTCAATCTCCTTTTATAAGGATTGATCTCTTTATATTTTTTCATTATGAAGGTCCATTGAATAATATTTTCTTTGTCAGAGTTTTTCAGATCAAACCCTTGCCTCTTCTTGTCTTTTTCTTCTCTGTGATAGGTTTTCTGCATGCAGGTTTTCTTGAGCTTCGTGGATTTGTTGTGCACTTTTGCTCAAATCCTATAGAATAAGCTATCATGGATTCAAAATCTCCTAATAGGGACAAATATTTACTAAATGTATTTCCTTGGTTCCTAATAGAGTCCATCCTCTTAGACAAAACATTCATATTAGTACATCATTTTGTGGATACCTTCCCTATTATGGTTTTCCCTTTGATCAAGGGTTTCCCTAGTTAATAAATATAGTGTTATTATGCATGTGTATCTTCTTATGGTTGTTGATTATATTTTCCACATGCTTAAGGTTTAATAAGGTTGATAAAAGTTATATTGATTTGATAATGCATTCACTCCCCACTATTTGAGCTATTTTGGTGGACTTTACTTTCTAAAAATTGGTATCAGAGCCTCAGGTCCTTGAACAAAAAGCATAATAGCTTAAGGAGATCTATGGTGAGTCATTTTAGAAAAGAAAATTCAAAGCTTGATGGAGTTAACTATGCTAGTTGGAAAGAGGAAAATTAAAAGAAAGATGAAGGTATGACATTTTTTGATTATTGGACATGTAAAGAATTTGATCATTTTTCATCCAAATATCCTAAGAGACTAAAAAAGTCTAAAAAACCTTAAAAATAAAGAATTCCTAATGATTGTCCTCTAGATGATGAGAAATTTTATGCAAGATTTGAAGAATCCTTCAATGATATTTATAATGAAAATGATGATTTTGGATTGGTTGAGAAAGAGGATGTAATAGAAGGGGCAACATTAGTAACCATTTTTTATGATTGTAATTATGACGAAGATATTAATCCAAAGGATAAAGAAGAAAATGTTGAAACTTTCTATGAGACTAACTGTAGGAGTTGATGAAATCCAACTCCACAATTGCCAAGATCACCTACATGCAAATAGCTTGCTGAAGAGAAACCGAAGGAACAAGAGCTTGAAGAAAATAAACCAAGAGAAAATATTTCACAATAGGAAAAATGAAATTGCTATGTGAATTGATGATTTTACAATGAGAGAGAGACCACTTATAAAGGCCTCAAGGAAGCTTGTAGAACAAGCTGGAAAGTGGTAGAAGATAAGGTTGACAACCAAGCATCCACAAAAAAGGTAGAACATGCTAGAAGGGAACAAACTCCCATGTTGTCAACAACTAACCACTACATGCATTAAATACTAAATATTAAATAAATACATTAATCTAAGTAAGCTTAAGTAAAATAGAATAAATAATTAATAATTAATTAATTATTTACTCTAACACCCCCCCCCTTAAGTCCAACTTAGGGGAATGCCTTAAGCTTGTAAAACTAAGATGAAAATGTAAAATGGGTCCTGGCAATAAGGCCATGTTAGGTACCCATGTACAATGCAAGAAGATGCAACCTCTATAAATGAGGAAAGAGAGAAAACCACATGGGGAAAACCCTCCCCCAGAAAGAGGTAAGTACAAACATACAGAAAAAATAAAGGAAGGAAGGAAGGAAGGAAAGAAGGCCTCAATAAGACCACCCAAGGACAACTTCCACTGGAAATTTTTCAAGAGACTCTCTAAAAACCATAAGTACAACCAGCCCCCCCCCCATCTCCCCATGAGAGATTCTAAAGCCTCCCCAGAATAAAGGAGCCCCTAAAGGAGGGATCGAACCAATGCAACTCCAATGTGGAAGAAACAAGGGTACATAACAAGGGAATCCCTGAATGAGAGGCAAAAATGGAAACCCTAGTTGATGCCTAGAGGAGAATGTATGAGGATCTAGAAATGGAATCCCCAAGGCAGGTGTAATGACACTATCATGAATGTCCACTATAGTATCTACAACAAGTGTACCTAGAGTCTCAATAAATGAAGCTGGAAGATTAGGTAGAGTGGAAGGAGAATCTTGCAGAGAAGAAAAGACCTCAACTAGATGTGGCGTGGCAGCCAAAATAGGGATCTCAAGAACAATACAAAGTTTCAAGTATCATGACTGCACCACATGATGCTCCTGCAAAAGAGAAGTAGTGTGGTCCAACAATGGAGATGGTGGACCAAACTATGAGAAGGTGTAGAGATGAGTAGAAGGATCAACTAGCCCTATAGCAATAAGACCTCCTGTTACACGATCTCAAATGAAGATTGAATCAGCAGTGAACTCATCTGTCTTCCCTGATCCACTACGTGTAATCTGAGAAATTGAGAGAAGGTTGGCAAACAAAGATGGAACATACAATACATCATTGAATATACCATCTTGGATGTGAACTGAACCTTTCCTGTAGACTGGTAGTGCAGTGTTATTCCCCATGAGAATATGAGGAATAGGAGAAGCCTCAAGAGTAGAGAAGACACCTTGAGAAGATGTCATCTGGTGAGAAGCACCTAAATCTAGTATCCAAGGAACCCATGAAGAAGATGCAATGGTAGCCTTTAATGCATGACCCTTTCCAAGATCCAATGTAGATGGCAAAGATGTAGAAGAAGAATGAAAGGTAAATCCTTGTGAGGTAGAAGAGGATGGAGAAGAAATGGTGTTCTTCTAAAGAAGAGCTTGCAAATCTACAATTGGTTTCTCATAGCCATAAAATCTCTTCTAAAAATAATGTGCCTCATCATGAGATCATTTACCACAATAGGAACAGGTAGGAGTCTCAGTCTTCTTTTTCTCCTTCTTCTTAGAAGATGATGAACCAGTAGAAGAGGGATCTGATATCTGCTTCAAATTTTGCTCCTATGTAAGCAATGCTTGTGATTGTGAACTTAAAAATGAATCCATCTAAGTAATCTTGGACTGTTCATGGGTTAACTAATCACAAAATGTCTCAAAAGAAGGCATCCTATGTCTATCACCCAAGGCATCCAGAGTGGAGTAGAAAGTGGAAGAGAAGATCTGATACTTTCCTCTCAACTTTGAGAGTATCAAAAAGATACACTCATCATCTGTCTTAGTTTTCCCACATCCCTGCAAAAGTGTACGTAGAGATTTGAACTTCATCAAAAAGTCCTCAATGGTGGAAAAGTTGTTAGGTGTCAAAGAAGTCAACTCTGCATGTAGCTGAAGTGCCCAAAACTATTTGACTTGGATGGTTTCACTACTCCATGGGCTTATTTGCTTAAATACCATGTTGGAGTTGATGAAATCCAACTTTGAAGATGCCCAAGATCACCTACATGCGAGAACCTGTCAAAGAGAAGCCAAGGAGAGGAAAAGCATGGAGTAAGGGAAAAACCCTAAATAGACATGAGAGACCACAAATGCAAACACAAGAAGAATATGTATTTACAATGAGAAGTGATATTGTGATGTGATACAAGTCACAGATGGATCTGCCATTGAGAGAAAGAAGAAGATAGAAGGGTCTTATTCTAAATTAAATTACAGAAAAGAAAATGCTCCCCCCATAATGTATAAATTGGGCACTTTTTACTTAGTGCAATTATAATAGCCAATTTAGGGCCTATTTTTGAAAGTAATATTTTTTTTCCACAGAACCTATAATCTAATTGCAAATCTGAAAAGTAGACAAAAAAATATACACTTTCAAAAAAATAGAATCTGATTATGTGTCTAGATGAGCCCGTACTAAGCATTCGAAGTGGAAAAAATTGAGAATTGCGAGTTTCAGAAAAAAATAGAAACAAAGATCTCAAACCATCTGCACCAATGTGTAGATCACGAAATCCTACCCCAAAACAAAAAAAAATGCTTGAAAAAATGAGTCTGTATGAGGGAGATATTCTTGTTTGAAAATCACTGTTGTATTTATTTTTTTTGAATCGCTGTCATCGCACCTCCAAAAAATAAAGAAAAAAGCCCAAAAAATATCAGATTTTTTATGCCAAACCTTCTTTCTCCTTTTTTTCCAAATACTAAGAAAAATGCCCTTCCTCCCGATTGAAGAAAAAATCACAAACAAACTAGGGTTTGTGTCTCCGAATCGTGGCTTCAAAAAAATCTTTCGAACAAGAAGCAGCAAGGAGGCTCTCATACCATGTAGGAGTTGATGAAATCCAACTCCAAAATTGCCAAGATCACCTACATGCAAATAGCTTGCTGAAGAGAAACCGAAGGAACACGAGCTTGAAGAAAATAAAGGAAGAGAAAATATTTCACGATAAGAAAAATGAAATTGCTATGTGAATTGATGATTTTACAATGAGAGAGAGACCGCTTATAAAGGCCTCAAGGAAGCTTGTACAACAAGCTTGAAAGTGGTAGAAGATAAGGTTGACAACCAAGCATCCACAAAAAGGTAGAACATGCTAGAAGGGAACAAACTCCCGTGTTGTCAACAACTAACCACTACATGCATTAAATACTAAATATTAAATAAATGCATTAATCTAAGTAAGCTTAAGTAAAATAGACTAAATAATAATTAATTAATTAATTATTTACTCTAACACTAACAATGATTTGTAGAATGACATTCAAAGTTTAGAACAAAGAGAAGAACCAAGATCAAAACCTAGAGAAGAAATAAGAATTGAGTGAGTGACACATACATCAAACAAGAATTTGACAAAGAATCACACTTCTAATAATATTATTAGATGGAAAGAAAAAGGTGTTACTAAAAGAAACAAAGTAAATGAAGAATTATGTTAGATTTCTCAATTTGAACCAAATAGTGCAGATGAAGCATGCAAGGATGATCAAAAATTTAGGAAGAACTTGACCAGATTATGAAGAATGAGACATGGGATTTTGTTCCTAGACCTAAAGACAAGAATTTTATAGGTGTTGGTATCTCTATCTATTTATTGTCTATTAGTATTAAAAACTTAGTCATTTACTAGGTAGAGTCAAATGGTCATCACTACAGCTGGGCTACTCTCTATATGTTGAGTCATGTACACAAGTATGTATGCACTAAGCTCTATGGTAGTCGAGTAAGTGTATGGTCAGCAATAATTTTATATACAAGCCAAACACAAAACTTATTGAGAAGTTTCATCAAATAAGTGTCGAGATACATAGTACATATCGAGCACAATATAGAATGAGCATCAACAATGTCAAGTATGAGAAAATAGTAAGTATCAAGCAATGTAGAGTTTATATAAAATTTATAAATGATATAGAATTTGAGGTAAATATTTTTCAAGCTGACATGGAAGGAAAATTTAATATTTGTAGAGGTTATTATAGAGAGTTTTACGTAATTATGATGTGGATCATATATTCCTATGTTTTGTGATCAATAATTTAGATGAAGATGCAAAATATGGAAGCATCTAGAAAACTCTTTATGGAAATATTTAAATAGAGAATATTTTATCCTAGATTGTAGGATGAGGAGAAAACAAAGGATCCTAGAGAACATGAGGAAGAGAGATTATGAAGATGAAAAGTGATGTAAGCAATATGACATACAAGAAGTGATATGTGAATGGTGAAGTGAAGAATCAAGATCAGATCAAAAGTTAGTGGAAGTGTTCTATTATTTTTTAGAAAAAAATTGAGCTAATCAGAGCAGTGGAGGGGAAGAAAAGTTTTATCACATCAAAAGAGAGGATCAGTTATCAAAGAGAAGACTCAAAGTTACCTTATAGAGCATACTGAGAGTTAGGTACTAAATTAGTCATCTTGAATTGTGGTAAATCTCTTAATAGAGTGATCTCAATAGATCTTTGTAAATCTTGTAATAGAGTCCTTGCTTTATTATAAGTGTCAAATCCTCTAACAAGGTGAGACCTAGAGATCTCAAATGTTTTTAATAGGGTAGATCATATATTATGATCATTCATTGTAACCCTAACAGATTAACTTTATTATTGCAATAGTGG
The DNA here is from genome assembly GCA_028749045.1 of Cupressus sempervirens. Classification (NCBI taxonomy): domain Eukaryota; kingdom Viridiplantae; phylum Streptophyta; class Pinopsida; order Cupressales; family Cupressaceae; genus Cupressus; species Cupressus sempervirens. Next base: position 137,543,643 of record CM053791.1, on the reverse strand, counting down.
AGACTTGTGGATGTCACCCCCATCCCAATTTTACCTTCACCTTGGAGGTTTTATGGGTAATAAATATTGTGTTATGTGTTTATTTTCATGAATGTGATATATTAGATTTATATGTTACATCAAGCTTTCTCTTACAAGTTTTATATGCACAAGACTACTGGTGAATGTGTGAATGAATTGATAACAAGAAAAAATGCTTAAGATTCTTATTAACCCCAAACCACCCCCACCCCGCTTGCCCCTCACTCCCCCCCCCCAAGTATCTTGTTATATTATTTGTAATTTCATAAATTAAAAATTGGTATAAGAGAATTGGTTATCTTGAAGAGGATTAATCACTTGGAGACTAGATCTTGCAGATCAAGGATTTTAAACTGGACAAGGTTATTGACAATTAGGTGATTGACATCCAACTCATATTGTAAAAAATTGAGAAAGAAAGAAAATATGTGAAGAAATCCCTAAAAAGAGGAAAGGAATTTCACTATCTAGGATAAATAATTTTCATTTGAAGAAATTGAGATTGAAGGGCTATTTGAATTGTAGGACTCAAGCACATTCAAAAAATCAAATAAAATATAAAGGTAAAGGAAAGGAAGACATTAAAAAAGTAAAGAATGAGATGAATCCAAAATAGAAAAGAGAAAGAAGAAGATGGAAATAGTAGAGAAAATAGAGTTGAGGTTACCCAATCCAATGGAGAAGGTGATCATGTCATCTCAAACTAAGAAAGAATGGTATGTATGGAACTGTATATTTAATTAATGATATATCATACATTAGTTCCTTACACAAAATGTGCCAAAGTTCATATTTGCATCTATAAAGATGGATAAAAATAGATTTATGAAGGGTTGTCAAACAATAGTAAAATTGTCTATGTTGATAGAGCATTACAATATAGACTAAGCACTTCAGAAGCAAACTGGTGTAGGGGCCTCAAGTGATATGAAAAAGACCAAGATGAAAAGTGAAGACCTAGTTCAAAGGCACAATTGAGACAACTAGCTTCAAACTACCTAAGTACACAGCATTAATGGATACCATAAATCAACCAAAAGAAGTTATATATCAAATTTTGAATACATTATCTCACACCCTACATATAGATTTCAAGAGCATAGCACAATTTGGTGATTTGTGTAGCTAGCAAAATATTTCAAGAGTGATTTGGACAAGAGTCTTGAACAAGTGAAGATCTTAATAGTGTAGATCAATTTAGAGAAGAAAGAAAAGAATTAAAACCCTAAAAAAGAATATGGAAGCTTCATTTACCATAGGAATGAGTGAAGACATTGGTAAAATCCAATTGGTGAAGATTGATGCTTGTTCTGCACCAAAGTTTTGCACTATTCCAAAAATTGCAATGAAAGAAAATTCAATGGGTGCATTTTTTGGAAATATAAGAGGAGTAACTAAGAGGGGAGGGGTGAATTAGTTACCACTAAAACAATTCCAAATTCCTTAGATGTTTATACAAACTTCTGATTAACTCAAATCCTTGCACAACTCAATTACAACTAGATATTCACTATAACTCAACTAACAAAGAAATATTGAGATATTAATGTGTATTAATCTTTAGTAAGTTATTTTTAGAAAGATAAATTGGTAAGAAAATAACATGAACACATGAGACACCAAGATTTAACATAGAAACCCAATTTGGTAAAACCACCAATGCAACTAGTTACAACTTTTCATTCTTTTGAACTCTATAAGGAGAAAACCTTGTTAAAGGTTACAAAACACACTATAAGGTTGACCCTATTAAATGATTTGAATCAACCTATTAAGAGTTTCCTTGTTAGAGGTCTTCAAGACACTTGAATCTAGAAATATCACCTTGTTAGAGGATTTACAAAATGAATGTTAAGTCAACTTTGTTAAGAGATTCCTTCACTACTACAATTGTTAGAGAGTAACAATGGTTGACCTAATTATTGAAGAAAATGATTTTCAGATTCATATCACTATTTTGGCTTCCCCTCTAGATCCTTCCTAATTAGAATATTCTTTTCAAGTCGTTTGATGTTCTTCTCTTAATTAGATATCCTTCTTTATTTGCATCTTATCTTCTTCCACAACTTCATATTTCAATCCACAAATTGACCTTTCATATATATGAAACCTAATGACAAGTCAACTTGAATAACCTTACAAACAAACAATTAATATCCACTAAATTGTCTTGCATACACCAAATAATAAAGAAAAATATTCTGCTGCAGGTTAGTTGACCCTAAAAATGAGTCACTTGGATACATTGAGTTCCTTGGTAATTAACTTGACTTAGTTTTCAATGAAATTCTTTGGTAATTGACCTGAATTTGTTGAGATAGGAATCATTCAATCACCAAACTAACTTGATTTACACTAGATCACTGAACTTGGTTTCTTCCGAGTTTATGCTTGGCTAATATTGGAGTCTTCTGATCTCAGTTACTACTAGCAATTCTTTGTTAGAATTTAACATTTGTGTAAGATCAATGACAATATATAAATGAATAATTATTTTCAACAACCTCCCTCTTTGACATTTATGGAAACACTGTCAGAAATATAATCTAGGAGTAACTAAGAGGAGAGGGGTGAATCAAATACTACTAAAATAAATCCTAGATCCCTTGGAGGTCAGTACAAATTAAACTATGAAAACTAAATATTGCTGATGCTCGGCAAACACACATAAAATGTTGTAACTTAGTAAATATTGAATATGCTCAGTAAGAACTTTAACATGAAAATTTTAGACATTATCTATGATTACCATTATCTTAACTTAGATGCAAGTGCATAAAAGAAAATAGCATGAACACATTTGACACCAAGATTTAACATGGAAACCCAATTTGGGAAAAACCACCAATTGCAACTAGTTTCCATTTTCACTCTTCTAAAGTGAGCCCTATTAGGAGCCAACCCTATTAAAGGTCACAAAACATATTTTTAGAGGATTTAATCACCCTGTTAGGAGTGGCCTTGTTAGAGGTCTTTAGAAAATTCAATAGAACTACCACGTTGTTAGAGGTTTTACAAATAGTTGTTAATCCAACTCTATTAACAGATTTAGATCATTGCTACAATGGTTAGAGAGAAACAATGTGATGACCTGATTTGAATGCAATAGAATTGTTGATTATAGACCTCAATTTTGGTTTTACTTGTTCCTTCCTGATCAAATATCTCTTTTCTACTTCACAATGATATTTTACTTATCCTTCAGATTCACTACCTTACTGCATCATTAGATCTTCAAAATCATCCATGCATTCAAATTCTTGCCAACTTTCAAGTTCACAACTTGACCTCATACTTATATCATTCATATTATCAAGTTAGTTCATATACAACTTAGAATAATTCACATTCATCTCCTCAGTTGGCTAGAACCAATAGATAAATTAATTAAGCTTAATATGCCAAAACAAGAAAATTCTTTGTTACCTGACCCAGCTTGGTAGACACTAACTTAGAAACAATATCCTCGACTAACCAATGGAAGCTCGGTTAACACTGAAAACTCCCAAAGATTCTTTGGTAACTAATTGAGCTTAGTTAAGAATAGTTCCATCCAACATTATTTTCATTAACTGAGTGAGCTCAGTTAACACTCATCTTTTGTAGACATTCCTTTCACACCCAAATGAACTTGATAGACACTACTTTTTCAGCTAAGAAAACACAAGAATGCTTGATAGATGCAAAAAATTGTCTTCACTCCCCAAGTGAGCTTGGCATGCACTGAATGATAATGATATGACATTTGTGTAACATTGTTGGTAAAAAAATTTGTCACAGTAGAATTTTTCCAATGGAGTGTGTGGCAAACCATTCACAACAGTTTGATAGGCCCTTGGTATGCGGCCTTCCTCTCTATTTAGAGGGGCAAGTCCCTTGTTTGATATAATTTTAAAAGGTTTTTATGAATAAAGAATCTAAAACTTCAAAGATCAAGAGAAATTCGTTCAAGATGAATGCACCACATGCCCTCACAACCTTCTTAGGTAAACGAGAATGACAACAAAGGTGATCAAGAACTATGCTTGAAAGGAACCAGTATTACCAAACACATTCATTATTCATAAACACTTGCACAATACCATGAGAATGTTTACTATAGTGGATAGCAATTTTGATTTTAGAATAAGAAACCCAAAGCACATCTCATTTCATTTCCTTGCACCAAGAAGACAAATGAGATTTTCAATTTTAGAGATAAAAAGTGTACATACTTTCCAAAATTTATACCCAAATCAAAATTTCAGCATAGTGTTCCCTTACTTTTAAAACCAAAAAGTCCCCTTTACAAAGCCAATAGGAGTCCTTATACAGACATAGAGGTTAATAACTATTTCTTCATGGTTAATAACTGCCTCCAAAATACATGATTTTGGGGAGGTTAATTACCTCAAGAAAATTAACTTATACAAGGAAGACTTTCAAAGGCAAAATTAGATAGGACTCCTAAGAATGTATACATATTCAATCATTGATCTTCAAGGTACTTACTCTATCCATCTAGACATAATTGATCTATCCCAGAAAGTTTTGAAATGTATAGCTCCCGTGGAATTGCATCATACGTTTAGTGCATCTTGTTAATGACATGTCTGACTTCCTTACCATAATTATCAGCTGCTCTGAAAATCTTTGTAACCCTTCAACAAAACTAGCTATAAGAGTAGCTATAATAATCAACTCCTTCATTGTCATCTCCCTCCATGAGAGATATCTAACTCTCTTGGATAGTTGTGCTCTATTGCAGAATAATTTGTACTTCACCATCTTTGACAATGTAGTTTGCATCCTATCAATAGAACTCTTTTGCCTTTAAAGCATTTATCACAAATCTTGCTTAAGGATCCCTTTCATCCCAAAAGTCATCTATGTCAAGAACTAGCTCTATAGTTTCTATGCACTCCTTAGTGAGCTCCACATTATAATGATAATCCAACACAAGAAGATTGGCTACCTGTGTAGCCACTGGAAACCGCGCGGCATCACTAGGGGCCTCACCACTTATCAGCAAAGGATTTTCTACCATCACCAATTAGGATCAAGTCAACTTCATCAACAATAGCAAAGTTAAATGGATTTGGCCATCTCATAACAAGGTCCCCTTTACTTTGTCTAAGGTTGTCATGCAAATAGTCAAACCCAATTTTAGAATTCTTGAATATGTGATGTCACAGATATAGTTTTCTTTCCTTTCTATTTTGGCATTATGTCAAACAAGTTAAGAGCAATCTCGGGTATTGTTTACATCTCCTACAACTTGTTCATAGATTTGGAAATGAACAATTAGAATCCTCTTGATTCAAGACTGTCATATTTTTGGACAAACCTATTTTTCTACTCAGCTAGACTCCCATTCACACAATCTATGTAAGTTGTTCCATATTTGTTTTAAACCTCAAGTCCATTATTTTTATCTTGGCTCAATTGTTCCCATCATCTCCTTTCATGGTTGCCTGGTCAATAATTTCTAGGCCTTGTAGTTCATCCCAATTAACAATAGGAGATCAATTATACCTGTGATTGTTCTTCCAATCTAAAGCCTAGCATGACTTGGAGCAGTAATTGACAGTGCCACATGCAGGACACCTTCGAAATTCATGCCATCTAGTCTCGAGCCTTCTTCACCTGGAATAATAGCACAGTCTTAGACCCTTAGCCAGGGGATGTAATTCAAACCATTCCATGAGGGAATCATCAATGGCATGATGCTTCATAAGCCATCTCTTTTTCTTGAGCTTCCTCACGTGGAATCATTTGTCTGCAACACATAATATTGCCTCTTTTGCATTGGCTTGTACCACAAATTTGTGCCCCTCCTGAAAGTTCCTTTTCACTCCATATCCATCCTGCAAACAATGTTCAAGCTCTTTCATGGGGTCAATGTGCCCTAGGGCAGCTGCTTTGGCACATAGAACTACTCCTACTCTTAGCATTTTCTCCTTCCATAAGCCTTCACTGCCATTGAATTGAATCACGCCGAGAGAATACAACACCCATGTGTGCGATGTGCTATTATTTTTGTTGAAGGCTTTTATATATTTAAGTTCCTGTTTCATGTTTTCCTTTAGAAGACATGAGCCATCATATGTTCTGATAGATTTCAATAGTAAATCATTTTCTATTCTACTTCGTTATTGGCAAGATCATCATTGTTTCTTCCCAGGGCCAAAAAAATTTCATTTTGTTCATCATTTGATCTTGTAAAAGGCTTCTTACGTGTAGCTAAATCCATTAGGTATTGAAAATCCAATTCTATGGTTAGGTTCGACTTCAACAATTCATTCCTCACTTGAAAACCCTCCATTCACATGAAAGTGTTTTGTCTTGCAGCGGGAGTATCATTTTCAATGTCAAAAAACACTAGATTTGATTGAAGAGGGTGCTCCTCATGTGCTACAGCCATCTGCTCCTAGTTTTTGACATCAATGCTCATAAGCTTTTGGTCCTATACAAGCTGAGGAGTTAGGTGACATTTTTGTAAATTCCATATTGCTACAGTCTTCCATCCATGACCTAATGGCCAAAGAATCTCCAAAAGTATCCAAATTTATTAACTTTGCAACAGCAACATTCTTGTCCATTTCCTTACTACCCAGGTCTTGACCCTAATCAGCTAAACAGAGAGGTTAATAATTGTCTCAAACAGGTTAAGAAAAATGTGTTTTTGGAGGCTATCATTAACCTTTTAAGAGGTTAATGGTTAAGAAAAATGTGTTTTTGGAGGCTATCATTAACCTTTTGAGAGGTTAATCTTGAAGAAAAATGTGTTTTTGGGGGTTATCATTAACCTTTTGAGAGGTTAATGGTTAAGAAAAATGTGTTTTTTTGGGTTATCATTAACCTTTTGAGAGTTTAATGGTTAATGATAGACTTGAAAAAATGTATTTTGGGTCTGTCCATTAACCTACAATAACTTGAGGCTCAGAAGTCAGATTCTAAAATTTCAAGTGTTGTACAGAGCTAGTAATGAGCCAAGGACATGGAATTTTAGAGACTCACAAAGATTCAAAGATAAAATGACCAATTTAAGGTTTAAAACTAGACAACTTTCAAAAATTAACCATGCCCTCTAAAATTGAAACAATTTTATGATCGGGCAATAGCTGGCTCTAACTGGGGACAAGGACTGACAAGGAGAAAGCTCGAATCTAGAATGAATAAAATAATGCCTTATCCATTGGGCTATAAAATAGAGTCATTTGAGGGACTAATTTACAAAAGAGGGGACGAACACCAAAAATGAGACAATGAAAAGGAAAAACTAAAGGAACACAAATTGACAAGAGCACACCAAAAATGGTATACCTTATATACAAAAAAGTGTATAAACACCTTCTACTGATGATAATGCTTCAGGTGTTGCCCATTATAAGGTAAGGGCAACTAGGTACCACTCAGGTATGACAAAATAAAATAATTCTTTCTATATACCTCTTTAATCTAGAAAGGGCATCTCCATAAAGAGTCAAATTTTCCATGTACGCCCTTTGGTTCTCGATGTTTATCCCAAAGCAAGACAAGGTCACCTTCTTGAAACACCCTCTACTTAACCCTCTTGTCAAATAATTTCTTAACATGAGATTGATGTTCCAAAATTTTGTCTACAACCAGTTCTCTCTCTTCTTCCAACTTTGTCAAATACAACATTCCTCTTTCAAGAGCATCTTTGAATTCATAATTCTCAATAACATTCTATATTTTCAAGGTGGATAGTTCCAAAGGAAGAGGAAGAGTTGGCTCAGTTCCATACAGGATCTCAAAGGGGGGTAATCCTATTGCTCTCTTTTTAGTAGTACGATCTACCCAAAGTGCATAATACAAGTGCTTGTGCTAGGACCTTTGATTAACATCTATCAATTTCCGCACAATGGTCATAATATTTTTATTGCTTGGCTCTGCCTAACCATTTCCTGTGCAAAATAATCTAAGGAGTGAGAGAGAATGATTCCATATTGATAGAAGAAGGAGGAGATCTCTTGGGAGGAGAAGTTGGTAGCATTGTCAGTAACAATTTTGTTTGGAACACCAAACCTAACCAAAACGTTTTGCTTGATAAAATTGCACACCACTTCCAAAGTTGTTTGCTTGACTAGGATCACTTCCACCCACTTAGTAAAATAGTCAATCACCATCAAAATGTGAGTTTTTCTAGTAGTGGATGAAGGATGAATAGGACCTATGAAGTCCAAACCCCATTGTTGAAAGGGTTCTTCGATTAGTACTGGCTTCAAGGGAAGTGTTGCTAATTGGACTCTTTCTTTGAAATATTGGCGGGACTCACACTTCTTGACCCACTCTTCTACATCCTTGAACATCTCGAGCCAATAAAAACAATTTCTCAAGATTTTGTAAGCTATTACTGATGCTGAGTAATGACCTCCACATGCTTCATTATGGAACAATTGAAGCAACTCCTTTCTTTGCTTGAATCTACACACCTTAGAAAGGTACCGTCTATCCCTTTCTTGTACAAAAAATTACCCTAGAGAACATACTTCATGGATTTCAATTTCAAGGTCCTCTTCTCTTTAGGTGATAAATGAGTAGGACACTCTCCATATGTCAGAAAATAGGCAATATTTGAAAACTAGTCATCAACATTGATAATGAATAAAACTAAAGGCATTTCTTCCTCTGTTTCTTCTTCACCTTTAGAAGATCCTTCTGCAATTTCCTTACAAAATACTTTTCCTCTGACAAGCTTTATAGGTTTACTATCAAGATCGTATTCTTTTACTTTAGCTATCTAGGAGGCCCTTTTGTTCACACCAATCTCTTGGTGCGTTAGAAGCATCTTCATTGCCGAATCAGGAAAAAATACCTTGGAGTGAGAGTTTAGGATGTAGAACCTAAATTGTTTCACTGGTCTAACCAAAGCATATGCATTCTTCTCAATCAAAGAATATTTCAATTCATGTTTCTTAAGAGGGATGTTCATGAATGCTATCGGGGCCTCGATATTGTCTTTTTTGGGTTGTGTAAGTATAGTAGATAAAGTGTTCTTAGATGCATAGCAATACAAATGAAAATCATTAGAAAAATTTGGATAAGAAAGGGTAGGAGCATTACCAATCGTAGATTTGATTTGTTTGAAAGAAGCCTTACCTTCCTTCATCCACTTAAAATTTTTATTCCCTTTCATCATATCCATAATCAACTTTGTAATCTTAGAGAAGTCAGGCACGAACCTCCTTATGAAGTTTATCTGCCCAAAGAAAGACCTGACTCCTGGTTTACTCACGGGAAGTGACAACTGTTGGATAGCTTTCACCCATTTAGGATCTATTTGAATACCCTCTTTAGAGACAATATGCCCCAATAGTTTACCTTCTGTTACCCCATATATAGAGTTCCTAGGATTCAGTGAGATGCCTTGAGTTTGACATCGATACAAGATGGCTTCTAGATGATGCACATGATCTCTTCTATTTTTTGAAAACACTGTAAGATCATCAAGGTACATCACAATAATCTTATTCTTGAAGTCCTCAAATGAATGATCCATCGCCCATTGAAAGGTGGCACCGACATTTATCAAACCAAAAGGCATACGATTATAGGCAAGCGTACCCCATGGAGTGGTAAAAGTTGTTTTATGTTGGTCTTTCGGTGGGACACTGATCTGATTATAACTGGAGAAGCCATCTAGCATTGACATGAGCTTTCAGCTAGATACCAACTACAGAATATGATCAATGACATGGAATCCATAATTATCCTTAAGTGACCCCTGATTCAAATTGTGAAAGTCAAGACATATTCTTATCTCACCATTCTTCTTCCTAATAGGAACAATATTGGCTACCCATGTGGAATGGTGAATGGGGTAGATAATTTTTTCTTTAAGCATCTTATCAACCTCATTGAAAATAGCATCAGCTACCTTGGGATTGAATTGTCTTTGCTTTTTCCAAAAGGGAGTTGAACCAGGTTTCAAAGGAATCTGATGTTTAAATTTCCCATTCATGAATTCCTTTAGATCTTCATAACCCCAATTAAAAAAATCTTGGTAAGCTTTTAGCAACTTTGTGAATTCTTCTTTCTCATCTGATGTCAAATCTTTTCCTATTAGGACCATCTTTGGGTTTTCCTTAGAACCAATATTTACTTTCTCATAACCCGAACAATTAGAAGGTTTAGTGTCTTCAACTTTCTCTTTTCTTTTTTCTTCTTTATCAAAAAGACTCTCTAGTATAACTAATCCTCTCGGGATAACATTACCCTCAATTTGAATAACCTCAGGATCATCTCCTGGTGTTCCATTATTATTATGCAATCTTTAAAATTTTAGGTCTGAAAATGGAGACCTTCCCTCAAGAAATGCAATGATTTGCCCATCATCATCAAAAACTTGCCAGTGTCGATCATTATCAGGCACAATGGGTCTATGAATCATCTCTATTGTGTAAACATCTCAGTTGAACTCAGGGTGAGGAATAAATAGAGATGCAGAGACTACAAGACAATCTACTTTAGAATTTTGTTCACGAGGGATAGCATATAAAGAAAAAGCATCGAAATGCTCAATCTCATCCCACACTCTATTTCTATATGCTTTTAGTTTGGCATTCTTTGTTTGGTATTGCCTCCGCACCTAGTTGACAATTAATTCCACATCTCCAAATACCTTGAGTAGTTTGATTCCCTTTTCTTTTGCATGCTCAAGACCAAGTAGAAGGGCTTCATATTTAGTGGTATTATTGGTGGTTTCAAAAGCCAACTTAAAAGCTTTTGGGAATTTCTCTCCTTTCAGTGATATCAACACTATCCCAGCACCTGAACTAGAAGAAGAAGAACTTCCATCAAACTCCATTGACCATAACTCATTAGTTATATTAGGAATGAGAGGCTTAGTCACATCTTCTTCAATGGATGTCATCATATACATTCCATGCCCAGTATCAACATACACTATTTCAGCTCTTGGATCATCTGATTTCAAGACTGTATATTTGGCTTTAGGCTCATGATTAAGCTTAATCTTTTTATCTCCAATTAGGATAAGTGCATGAGACATGTCCATCTTGATCTAACCATCAAGATCCTTGCAAAAACTTATGTACAAAAGCATCCCATAACTGACAGGAATATCAGTAGCTACAATATTTAATTTTAACTTCTTCTCAGGATGTGCTGTAAGTGCTACCTGAGCATCTTTCAACTGGCCAACCAGTGGGACTTGTTTTGCCTCCATAGAATACACTTTTCCAAAAAGTTTATTTAGAGAGAGACCCAAGGCATGTGCTACCTTTAAAGGCATAACATTATCAGATGCACTAGAATCATTGATACAATTACTTAACTTGCATCCAACTATATAAAGAGAAACATAGAAAGGCTTAGGTTTGTCTGATAAAGACGCTGCAACAAAAGATTCTTTCTCAGTCATGGGCCCTTCCAAATTATCTTCCGCTTCTAGACAAACTCCAAATTCATGGTTGATAGTGATCTTAGGTGAACTTTTTCCTTTCCCAACACATTGGATCAACCTTTCTAATTGATTAGGGTTAGCTTTTAGGTAGTCCAACTGAGAAATTTGTACTTTGGTCTTCTTACAATAATTAATGAAATTGAAAGAGTCTTCAATAATGGGGGAGGTTTTACTCTTATCTAACTCCTTTGTTTGTGAAGGCACTTTTAGAGTATGCTTTCGAGATAGAATAAGCTTAGCAATCTCATCAGAAGCTTTATCCTTTGCTCCTTTACTCCACTTTTCTTCCAATCTCTATCTCCATGATGGATGTATGCTCTACTACCACTGACAAAGGTATGCTCTGATACCACTTGATGAGGATACAACCCATGCACATAATGGACACAACAAGAAAGAGAAATTTTATTAAATTTTTAAATAAGCTAATACATTTAGTACAGAGAAAATAGACTTCAAAACATGCCCTAAGGGCTTATAATAACATAAATCTAGAGATAATTTCTCCTTTCAGTACCTCCTCTCAAACTCCAATCTGAATTGCCTTTTACAATGCCAGAAATGTCGTTAAATAGACCCTGGAGGGTTAAGGACTAGGATTACATTCTAGAAAGTGCTAGTAGGCATCCACCGACCAAATAGAAGGCTCTAGAAGCTGCATTAGAAGTCGATGCAAATCTAGAAGAATCTAGAAACAATAATCGAAATTTTGGGAGGCATAACTTTTGAACCGTAGCTTCGATTGACGAACCGTTTACATTTTCAAAAAGCTCTCGAAGTGCTCTATAGCCCTATGGACTAGCTTTGCTTGTCCCCTATTTTTGACCCTTTTCAAGGTCATTTAATGCCCCTAACTTGGCTTTGAAACATTTTTAGGAGGTCTCCAAAACCCAAAAAATTGCGATAACTTTCAAACTATGGGGCCTTTTGACCTCATTCTTTTTTTGGAATGCTCTAAATTACAATTACATTCATATGGCCAATTTACACCTCCTAGTTCACCAAAATAATGGCTCAATTACATACTCCTATTTTTTTGACATTTACACATATCCCAAGGTGTTCAAATACTCTATCCTAGAATACTGATAGTGGAACTATGAGAGTTGGAACCTTTATTTGACCCAAATGGGTATCCAGAAATGAAAATACATGAAACAGAAGTGGAACTGTGAGAGTTGGAACTTTTATTTGACCCAAATGGGTATCCAGAAATGAAAATACATGAAATAGAAACTAAGTCTAAGTACATTTTTTTTGGGTGACACGGGATTGCCCTTATACCTCTGGATGCTCCTACATCAGACACCCAGGGTAGATTGAAAAGTGACCTTGTCACTTTATGAATGGTAGAGGAAATCCCAAATGGGAAACCTCAGCTACTGAAATCCAAGTTGAGTCCTTGATTGGCCATCCTTTCCACTTGTCCAAGTACTCTTCATACTGCCTATTTCTGGTACTTCTACCCACACAATGATCTAGAATGTCGTCTATCTCCTCCTTCCTAGAAGCAGGAATTGAACATTGCTCTAACACCAGCTCCTCATCTACACCATCATCATGATACTCTGTTAAGTTTGCAATGCTGAAAATAGGAGAAATGTGAACACCATTTGGCAGCTCCACCTCATATGCATTTCCTAAGTCATGTTTCTTTAGAATTTTGCAAGAGCCAAATTTCTTCATTTTCAGCTTGTTGTAAGTACTGGCTAGAAATCTTTCTTTTTGTAAGTGCACCATGACTAGATCCCCTACTTGAAATTCCTTATGTCTTCTCCTTTGATAAGCCCTAGCTTCATACTCTTGATTCATCTTGGTAATGTGTCCTTGAACCTCCTCATGTAGATGCTTGATATGTTCAGCAAATTCTTCAGCTTTAGCACTTGTCCTTTCCCCTTGCTCTATCTTCCTCAATTCTGGTGCAGTCCTTGGGCTACTTCCATATACAATGTGGAATGGTGATTTTCTAGTACTCCTATTTATAGAGTTATTGTAAGCAAACTCTTCTTGTGGTAGAGTCAAATCCCATCCCTTGGGCTTATCCCCAACTAAACATCTCAGCAAATTGCCCAGACTTCTGTTTACCACTTCTGTTTGGCCGTCAATCTGTGGGTGATGTGTGGAACTGAATTTCAATTCTATTCTCAAATTTTTCCATAATGTCCTCCAGAAATACCCCACAAATTTAGTATCTCTATCAGAAACTATACTCCTTGGAAGACCATGTAGTCTTACCACTTCTTTGAAAAACAAGTCTGCAATATGGATAGCATCATGAGTCTTGTGGCATGGAATGAAATGTGCCATTTTGGAGAACCTATCAACCACCACAAATATTGAGTCATTACCCCTTTGTGTCCTTGGCAATCCAAGAAAAAAATCCATACTTATGTCCTCCCATGGCTTTGATGGAATAGGCAATGGCTGATATAGTCCAGTATTGTGACTAAATCCCTTGGCAACTTGACAAACTTGGCAACTCTGTACAAACTTCTTCATATCCTATGAAATCTGAGGCCAAAAATAATGTTCTCTAAGAATGGCAATGGTCTTATCTCGACCAAAATGTCCTACCATCCCTCCACTGTGTTTCTCCTTAATCAGATTTTCCCCCATGGAACTCCTTGGAATGCACAATTAACTACCCTTGAACAACATGCCATCCTGAATCAAATAGTCTAACCACTTGGTTCTATCTATAGCAAAAGGCTCTTTACAAGCTTTCCATGCTTCAGCACAAAATTAGGATCCTCAGGGTACAAATTCTTGAGTTCATCAAACCCAACTACTTCAACCTGCATTACTATAAGCAACAATTGTCGCCTACTTAGTGCATCTGCAACCTTATTAGATTTTCCACTTCTATGCTTCAACACAAATGTATAACTCTGCAAGAACTCTACGCACTTTATATGCCTCTAATTCAATTTACCTTGGCTATTTAGGTACTGTAATGACTGATGATCAGTATACAAAACAAATTCTTTTGGCAAAAAACAATGCCTCCATTTCTTAAAGGCTTGAACTATTGCATAGAACTCTTGATTATAAACAGAATACTTCTTCTTGGCATCATTCAAATTTTCACTAAAATATGCAATAGGCTTACCTTCTTGGCTTAATACAGCCCCAATAGCACTACCACTAGCATCACAATCCACCTGGAACACCTTTCTAAAATCTAGAAGTGCCAACACAGGTTGTTCTGTCACCTTCTTCTTCAGCAATTCAAAACTTCTCACAGTTGTTGCAGTCCATTTGAACTCTTTTCTATCCCCTCTTATTGTGTCAATTAGGGGTGCACATATGCCACTAAAATTCTTAATAAACTTCATATAAAAACTAACCAGACCATGAAATGATCTTACCTCAATAGTAGACCTTGGAGTAGGCCATTCCAAGATGGCTTTTACCTTCTCTGGATCCATTTTGAGACCTTTAGGTGATATAACAAACCCCAAATAGACTAACTCTCTTTTTGCAAAGATACACTTCTTCAAATTAATTAACAGTTTCTCTTCCCTTAACCTTTCAAAGACAGTACGAATATGCAATAAATTTTCTTCCAAAGTCTTGCTGAAAATTAAAATATCATCCAAATAGACAATAAAAATTTTTCCAAAGAACTTCTTAATTACCTCATTCATAAACCACATGAAGGTGCTTGGGGCATTTGTCAATCCAAAGGGCATGAATAACCACTCATAAAGACCCTCTTTGGTCTTGAAGGCCATTTTCCACTCATCTCCTTCTCGAATCTGTATCTGATGATAGCCACTCTTGAGATCTATCTTTGTGAAGTACTGAGCTCCACTCAAGTAGTCCATAAGATCATCCATTCTTGGCAAAGGAAATTGGTACTTGATCGTTATCCTATTTATAGCTCGAGAATATGTACACATCCTCCACTCTCCATCCTTCTTTGGTGTGAGTACTATTTGTACTGCACATGGACTTAGGCTCTCTCAAATCAAGACCTTCCTCAATAGCTCCTGAACCTATCTATTTAGCTCCTTTGTTTTAGTAGGAGTCATCCTGTGAGCAGCCTTGTTAGGCAAACTTGCTCCTGGAATCAGATCTATCTGATGACTGATTTTCCTTACTGGTGGCAATCCTTCTGGAACATTATCAGAGATAATATCTCCAAATTCACCTAGTAAATCTGAAATTTCAAGTGGTATTTCACTACTACCTTCTTTATCTTTTCTAGGAATCAAAGCATAGCACATACACTGATGTTTCATTCCATCTAAAAACTTCTTTCCATTAACAAGACAAATCCTAGCACTACTACATACCTTTTCACCTTCCTTTTTTATGGGCTTCAGTTTGTGGCAAACTCCATCCTTTGTTAGAGAATATGTGTTTGCATGACCATCATGTACTGCATGTCTATCAAACTGCCATGGTCTACCCAATAATAGATGGAAAAAATCGATTAGAATAACATCATAGAGAACTTCATCATGGTAACTCCCAATTTTGAATTGCATGAGACATTGTTCACTTACCAAGACCTTATGATCATCTTTTACCCAAGCGATCTGATAGGGCTCGGGATGTCTCTCCCTCTTGAGCTTCATCTTAGAGACCATCTCTTCTGATACCAAGTTATCAGTGCTACCACCATCAATGATCACGTCACAACATTTATTCTCACACTTGCATCTGGTACGAAACAAACTCCTCCTTTGTCCTGGTTCAATCTCACCACTTAGTAGGACCCTTTCATTCACCAAGGTCTCACCTCTTTCTCCATCCTCTGAATGTGATGATTGTGCATCCTCATCCACATGAACAACCCTAGCTTGGCCCTCAGCTCTCCTATCTATCCTTCCTTGTCATTGAGGGCATTCAAAGGCATGATGCCCTTCTTCATTGCAATGGAAATAGGTACCACGAAAGCCTCCTCTTCCTTGCCCATGTCCTCTACCTCTTCCTCTCTGATTTCCAAAGTCTTGATCATGGGAGCAGTTGAAACCCTCATTCCTCTGGTTCCTGCTAGTACCCACATCTTCATTTTTCTTTTGGGCTTCATTTCGACCTCTAGATGACCTACCACTTCCCCTTCCTCCTTGACCACACCCTCTTTGTCTCCCTTCAAACCTCTTATTCAACTTCTCTTCAACTCATAAGGAAAATTGGTATGCCTCTTCAACGCTGGTCATTTTTACTAGACTTAATTCCTCCTGGATGCTAGGTCGCAACCCATTGATATAACAAGCAACATTCTCCTTATTTGCTTCTGCATGCCCTGCTCTAATCAAAAGTCGATAAAACTCCTCTGTATATTCTTGGACTAGTCTTCCAGCTTGCTTTAGCCCATGCATCTTCTTAAACAAATCAAGCTCGTAGTCCACATGAATGAACTGCTTCTTTAATTTGTCCACCATGCGATCCCACCTTTTGATCTTCTTCTTTCCTCTTCTGTTTCTTTCTAATTGAACCTCTTGCCACCAGATTTTGGCATGGAATTTTAGTTTGGCCTTTGCAAACTTAACCCTATCTAGATCCTTGATATCCTCATACTCAAAGTATTCTTTCAGTTCATTGATCCAGTTGATAAACTCATCTGGTTTCAGATTTCCTAAAAATACACCCACATCAATTGTAGGTCTTTTCCCAAATTTAGTAATGGCCCTAAAAAGCCTTTCCTCTACCTGATTCAAAACTTCCCCGTCAAATTCTCCTTCTGGTCCAATTTCTTCTTCTTCATTGTCATCCTCACTGTCGTCACCTACGGAAACATTTGTTCCTCTATGGAGCTCCTCCTGTAATGCTTGTACCTGCCTTTGGAGGGTTCTAACCTCCTCAGGATTAACAACTCTGGCCCTTCCACCATGCTCTCTTCATGAAGGAATCTTCTTAACTCAAACCCACAATGCCACAGTCCTGGTGCAAACTACCTCACAGTCGACACTCTGTCTACACACTCAGGAAAAATTTCTCTGATACCACTTGATGGAGGTACACTCTACTACCACTGACAAAGGTATGCTCTGATACCACTTGATGGGGACACAACTCATGCACAGAATGGACACAACAAGAACGGGAAATTTTATTAACTTTTTAAATAAGAAAATACATTTAGTACAGAGAAAATAGACTTCAAAACATGCCCTAAGGGCTTACAATAACATAAATTTGGAGATAATTTCTCCTTTTAGTACCTCCTCTCAAAATCCACACCGAACTGCCTTTTACAATGCTAGAAATGTCCTTAAATAGGCCCTAGAGGGTTAAGGACTAGGAATACATTCTAGAAAGTGCTAGTAGGCATCCAACGACCAAATAGAAGGCTCCAAAAGCTGCGTTAGAAGTCGACGCAAATCTAGAAGAATCTAGAAACAGTAACCAAACTTTCGGGAGGCATAACTTTTGAACTGTAGCTCCGATTGATGAACTGTTTACATTTCTAGAAAGCTGTCGAAGTTCTCTATAGCCCTATGGACCATATTTTATCGTCCCCTATTTTTTGACCCTTTTTGAGGTCATTTAATGCCCCTAACCTAACTTTGAAGCATTCTTAGGAGGTCTCCAAAACCCAAAAAACTGCGATAACTTTCAAACCGTGGGGCCTTTTGACCTGATTCTTTTTCTGGAATGCTCTAAATTACAATTACATTCATCTGGCCAATTTACACCTCTTAGTTCACCAAAATGATGGCTCAATTACATACTCCTATTTTTTTAGCATTTACACATATCCCAAGGTGTTCAAATACTCTATCCTAGAACACTGATAGTAGAACTGTGAGAGTTGGAACCTTTATTTAACCCAAATGGATATCCAGAAATGAAAACACATGAAACAAAAACTAAGTCTAAGCACATTTTTTTTGGGTGACACAAGATTGCCCTTATACCTCTGGATGCTCCTACATCACTCCAACTTGGTGTAGGTACATTAAAAGAATGATTTTTAATATCTTCGACTTTCTCACCATCCAATTCATATTCTAGAAAGTTAATAGAAGAGGTCCCAATAGTAGTTTCTGTTACATCTTTAGGAGCCACATATTCTTCTATCTTCTCTTCCATTAAGTGCATTTGCATGAATCTAGCCATCTCAGGATAGTTTGCACCATCATGGTCTTTTGTTAGGTGAAAATCACACATGGCAGCCTATTTACCAAATGATGAGGGGTGTTCGATGGCTAATCTTGGTGTTGATTGGGGTAACCATTTAGTTTGTCTATTTTGGTGATATGGCATATAATTCCTCCTTGAGATATCTTGATACAAAGGTGGAGGATTATAGGGCAACTACTTTTTCAGTTGTAGCACATCATTAGACAATTTTTGATATAAAGGATCAGTGGTAGCAATAAGAGCTCGTTGACCTTTTCCCTTTTTAAGATCACGACTCCATTTTCCTGAACTAAGCAAGTCATCTTCCACCTCAATAGCCAAAGTTTGCATAGCCGCTAGATTAGAAAGTCTTGCCCTTTATATTTGAAAGCTTACATTAGAAGGTTGAGCACTAATGAAGAAGGTCATTTGATTTTCTTTAGTGGGTATTTTGTTGACAAGAATTCAATTCACTGTCTGATTAAAATGAGCAATGAATTCTTGCATTGGCTCATGAATTTCCTTTTTCATTTGAGTCAACTGGGAAAGGAGCAAATGTTCATCTTTAGTAGTTTTAAATCTTCTCTCAAAAGCTTGAATCAATTTTTCCTATGAAGTAATTGATCCATTTGTTAGCTGCCCAAACCATTTAGCTACAGCTTCAGTGAGTGTTTCAACAAAAAGATGGATAGAAACATCTTCATGTTGAATTGCAAGAACCCCACTTGCTATAAAGAATGCACTTATATGCTGATCAGTAGTGTCTTTTTCATCACCAAAAAACTTTGGAAGAATTTTTTGAAAACCAACAGGCATGTCATGTAATTGGTTCCCTAAAGCTAGAGGACCATTAGCAACTCCCCATGGGACTGGCGGCTGTGGTGCTTAATGTTCCATAGTCAAAAGAATGATATTCAAGAGCTACAAATTTATGGCTAAAGGTACAAGAGTACCTGGCAGAAATCAAAGATTGAAATGCCGTAGGAGAAATAGTAGCCTTAGTTGATGAAGAAGACCTACTAACAGACTTGACCTTTTTCTTCTTCTTAGGGGTAAGTGGCTTGAAATCTAACTTCTGAAGGGCTTCACAATCTTCGTCTACCAAACCCTTTTGTCTATCTACCTAGGTGTACGGTTTATCAGCTAGTGTAGTGGTTGTTATTTATTTTCCCTTGAATATGACCAAGATTTTGCATGTTTCTTCTTGGAATGACTACTATTATTTCAACAACTACAACATTATGACCAATAGGAGCCCTTTGCAATATTTCCCTGAACTCTTCTTCTTCTTAAAGAACTTGATTTACTTGATGATATTGCTATGCACTTCATCTACACCTCCAAGATAGGTTGTTCAAATTTGAAATGATATCATCCTCGATATCTTGAAAGCCGAGGTTTGGTTGGAGAACATGAAAAATGTTCTCATGTGGGAGCACCATTGTGCTTCATTACAGGTGACTGTCAATCTTTCTTATTTGTTGGTAAATAGATTTTTCATAGTAGAATTTTTCCAACAGAGTGTGTGGCAAACTGTTCACAATAGTTGGATAGGCCCTTGGTATGCATCCTTCCTCTACCTTTAGACGGGCTGCTCCCTCATTTGATATAATTTTTAAAGGGTTTTTTGAATAAAGAATCTAAAATTTTGAAGATCAAGAGAAAGCCATTTAGGACGAATACACCACACACCCTGACAACCTTCTTGGGTAAACGAGAATGATAACAAAGGTGATCAAGAACTACACTTGAAAGTAACCAGTAATATCAAACACATTCATTATTCATAAACACTCGCACAATACCATGAGAATGTTTGCTACAACAGATAACAATTTTGATTTTAGAATAAGAAACCAAAAGCACATCTTATTTCATTTCCTTGCACAAAGAAGACAAATGAGATTTTCAATTTCAGAGATAAAATGTGTACATACTTTCCAAAATTTATTCCCCAATAAAAATTTCAGCGTAGTGTTCCCTTATTTTTAAAACCAAAAAGTCCCCTTTACAAAGCCAATAGGAGTCCTTATATAGACATAGAGGTTAATAACTACCTCTTCGTGGTTAATAACCACCTCCAAAATACATGATTTTTGGGAGGTTAATTAGCCTCAAGAAAATTAACTTATACAAGGAAGACTTTCAAAGGCAAAACTTTTAGCTAGGATTCCTAAGAATGTATACATATTCGATCATTGATCTTCGAGCTACTAACTCTATCCATCCTGACACAATTGATCTATCCCAAAAAGCTTTGAAATGTATAGCTCTAGTGGCAATCACATCATACGTTTGGTGCATCTTGTTAATAACATGTCTGACTTCCTTACCATAATAATCAGCTGCTCTGGCAATCTTTGTAACCCTTCAACACAACTAGCTATAAGAGTATCTATAATAATCAACTCCTTCATTTTCATCTCCCTCCATGAGAGATATCTAATTCTCCTCGATGGTTGTGCTCTGTTGCAGAATAATTTTCACTTGACCATCTTTGAGAATGTAGTTCGCATCCCGTCGATAGAACTCTTTTGCCTTTAAAGCATTTATCACAAATCTTGCTTAAGGGTCCCTTTCATCCCACAAGTCATCTGTGTCAAGAGATAGCTCTACAGTTGCTATGCCTTCCTCAGTGAGCTCCACATTATGATGATAATCCTACACAAGAAGATTGGCTACTTGAATAGCCACTTGAAACCACGCGGCATCACTAGGGGCCTCACCACTTATCAGCAAAGGATTTTCTACCATCACCAATCAAGACCAAGTCAACTTCATCAACAATAGAAAGGTTAAATGGCTTTGGTCATCTCATAACAAGGTCCCCTTTACTTTGTCCAAGGTTGTCACACAAATAGTCAAACCCAATTTTAGAATTACTTGAATATGTGATGTCACAGGTATAGTTTGCTTTCCTTTCTATTTTAGCATTATGTCAAACAAGTTAAGAGCAATCTCAGGTATTGTTTACATCTCCTACAACCTGTTCATAGATCTAGAAATGAACAATTAGAATCCTCTTGATTCAAGACTGTCGTATTTTTGGACAAACCTATTTTTCTACTCAGCTAGACTCCCATTCACACAATCTATGTAAGTTGTGCCATATTTGTTTTGAACCTCAAGTCTACCATTTTTATCTTGGCCTAATTTTTCCCATCATCTCCTTTAATGGTTGCTCAGTCAATAATTTCTAGGCCTTGTTTTTCATCACAATTATCAACAAGAGAGAAATTATACCTGTGATTGTTCTTCCAATCTAAAGCCTGGCATGCCCTGGAGTAGTAATTGATAGTGCCACATGTAGGACACCTTTGGAATTAATGTCGTCTAGTTTTAGGTCTTTTGCACCTGGAATAAGAGCATAGTCTTAGACCCTTAGCTGGGGGATGTAATTCAAACCATTCCATGAGTAAATCATTAAAGGTGTGATGCTTCATAGGCCATTTCTTGTTCTTGAGCTTCCTTGCATGGAAGCATTTGTCTACAACACATAATATTGCTTCTTTTGCATTGGCTTGTACCAAAAATTTCTGCCCCTCCTGAAAGTTCCTTTTCACTCTGTATCCATCCTGCAAGCAATTGTTGAGCTCTTTCATGGCATTAATGCACCCTAGGGTGACTACTTTGGCACATAGAACTACTCCTACTCTTAGCATTTTCTCCTTCCGTGAGCCTCCATTGCCATTGAATTGAATCATGCTGAGAGAATACAACACCCATGCATAAAATGCACTATTATTTCTATTGAATTCTTTTATATATTTAAGCGCCTGTGTCATCTTTTCCTTTAGAAGACATGACCCATCATATGTTCTGATAGATTTCAATAGTGAATGATTTTTTGTTCTACTTTGTTATTGGAAAGATCATCATTTTTGCTTCTTGGGGCCAAAAAAATTTCATTTTGTTCATCATTTGATCTTGTAAAAGGCTTCTCACGCGTAGCTGAATCAATTAGCTATTGAAAATCCAATTCTTTGGTTAGGTTTGACTTCAAAAATTCATTCCTCAGTTGAAAAACCCTCCATTCACAAGAAAGTGTTTTGTCTTACGGTGAGAATATCATTTTCAATGTCAAAAATCATTGGATTTGATTGAAGAGTGTGCTCCTCATATGCTACAACCTAGTTTTTGACATCAGTGCTCTGGAGCCTCTGGTCCTATACAAGTTGAGTAGTTACGTGACATTTTTGCAAATTCCATATCACTACAGTCTTTTTTCCATGACCAAATGGCCAAAGAATCTACAAAAGTATCCAAATCTATTAACTCTACAACAACAACATTCTCATCCATTTCCTTATTGCCTAGGTCTTGACCCTAATTAGCTAAATAGAGAGGTTAATGATTGTCTCATAGAGGTTAAGAAATTTGTGTTTTTGGAGGCTATCATTAACCTTTTGAGAGGTTAATGGTTAAGAAAAACATGTTTTTGGAAGCTATCATTAACCTTTTGGGAGGTTAATGGTTAAGAAAAACATTTTTTTGGGGGTTATCATTAACCTTTATAGAGGTGAATGGTTAAGAAAAATGTGTTTTTGGGGGTTATCATTAACCTTTTGAGAGGTTAATGATTAATTATAGACTTGAAAACATGTATTTTGGGTCTCTTCATTAACCTACAATAACTTGAGGCTTAGAAGTTAGATTTTAAAAATTTCAAGTGCTATGTGGAGCTGGTAACGAGCTGGAGACATGGAATTTTAGAGACTCACAAAAATTCAAAGATAAAATGACCAATTTAAGGCTTAAAACTAGAAAAGTTTCTAGAATTAACCATGGCCTATAAAATTGAAACAATTTTATAACTAGGCAACAAACATCAAGGACAATACACAATTAATCAATTGTAATGAACAATCTCCCTCTTTGGCATGATGGCAACATAACATGTCATAATATAATTAAATTTTGGAACAAGAATAAAGTAAGGAATATATCCTTATTTTCATTCTAATTTACATCTATGAAAACTTTCTCTATTAGTATGAACTCTTTTTGCTTTTGATTTCTCCCTCTATCAGGAAATTTTTGCCAAGTTCATTCTCCCTCTTAGAGATCCCTATGATACTATGCTTCTCCCTTAGATTACAACAAACTTCTTCTAATTTAAATATTTTTTTTGAGATATGATAGTAAACTTATCCCTCTTTGAAAACACATGCCAAAGACAACAATTCTATTTATCTCAATGTACCTTAAGTACTAATTCATTTTCAATATGCCCTTTTCAATACTGCACCAATTAATTGATCTTGAAAAGGTTCTAGTTGATGCATCACTAAAGTTTATTTAGTGAGCTTCAGATGGGGAAATGACCCCTAGCTTACCTCTTAGATATAGAAATTCATCCTTAGGTAATAGCTTGGTGAATATATCTATAATCTATTCTTTTGTATTTACATATTCCAATGTAACCTCTTTATCCTACACCAATTCTCTTAAGAAGTGATATTTTATAGCAATGTGCTTTTTTTTTGTATGCATCACTAGATTCTTTGATATATTGATTATTGTGGTGTTATCACAATATAATACTACTGGATCTTTGATCTCTATCTTCATTCCTTCCAATAATTATTTTAACCAAACAATATTAGAACAATTAACTATTGCTGCCACATATTTTGCCCTGGCTATGGATTGAGAGATGCAGTTTTGTTTCTTGCTTGTCCAAGACACTAGCCTTTTACAAAGAAATTTTCACCAAGTTCATTCTCCCTTGTAGACATCTCTATGATAGTATATTTCTCCCTTAGATTACAAAAAACATCTTCTAATTTAAAATTTTCTTTTGAGATATGATAGTAAACTTATCCCTCTTTGAAAACACATGCCAAAGACAACAATTCTATTTATCTCAATGTACCTTAAGTACTAATTCATTCTCAATATGCCATTTTCAATACTACACCAACTTATTGATCTTCAATAGGTTCTCGTTGATGCATCACTAAACTTTATTTAGTGAGCTTCAGATAGGGGAATGACCCCTAGCTTACCTCTTAGATACATAAATGCATCCTTAGGTAATAGCTTGGTGAATATATTTGCAATCTATTCTTTTGTATTTACATATTCCAATTTAACTTCTTTATCCTACACCAATTCTCTTAAGAAGTGATATTTTATAGCAATGTTCTTTGTTTTGTTATGCATCACTGGATTCTTTGATATATTGATTGCAGTGGTGTTATCACAGCATATGACTATTGGATCTTTGATCTCTATCTTCATTTATTCCAATAGTTATTCTAACCAAACAATATTAGAAAAATTAACTACTACTAACACATATTTTTCCTCAACTATGGATTGAGAGATGCAATTTTGTTTTTTGATTGTCCAAGAAAATAGTCTTTTACCAAGAAAGAATTCTCCACCACTAGTGTTTTTTCTGTCATCAAAACTTCTTGCCTAATCAGCATCAGGAAACACCTTCAAGTCCAAAATACCTTTAAGTTTGTACCATAAGCCATAGTCTTCAGTACCTTTCAAAATTTCATGATTCTGATTTTCATCATGTGATTTTCTCTAGGATTTTTTGAGAATCTTGCCACCATACTAACTGCTAATGCAATATTAGACCTTGTATGCACTAAATACTACAATTTTTCAATCATTGATTTGTATGTGATCTTATCTACTTCTTTGGAATCATCATTCTTGGATATCTTCTGTCCAATAGACATAGGGGTTGCAACTAGTCTTGAATCTTCCATTCCAAACTTCTTTAGTATATCCTTGATATACTTAGATTGAGTAATGTAGATACCATTTTGGTTCTACTATATCTGCAAGCCAAAAAATGATTTTATCTCACCAAACATGGACATTTCAAATTATTTACTCATTTCTTCTAAAAATTCTTCGCACAAGTCATCATTTCCTATGAATAAAGTATCATCAACAAATATTTCTACTAACACAATCTTCTTGTCTAGTCCTTCTTTGATATATACACTACTATTATCATTTGTCCTTTAAAAGATAATTTATATCAAGTAATTATGAAGTCTTTCATTTCAAGCTCTAGGAGTTTTCTTGAGACCATGTAATGCTTTGTATAACTTGCTAACAATGTCTCTTTAGCTAGGATCTACAAAACCTTATGGTTGTTCAATCTAGACTTCCTCATCAAGAATTCCATTCAAGAATGCAGATTTAACATCCATTTGATACACTTTAAATCCTTTGTATCCTGCATATGTTAGTAAAGTTCTAACACCTTCTAATCTTATAACAAGAGCCAAAGTTTCACCATAATCAATATCTTCTTGAGAATAGCCTTTACATACCATTCTTTCGTTGTTTATGGAAACTCTTCCATCTTCATTCAGCTTATTTATGAACACTCACTTTCTGCCCATTGTATTTTTATCCTTGGGTCTAGGAACAAGAGCCCAAGTTTTGTTCTTTTCTATCTGTTCTATCTCTTCATTCATCACTTCAACCCAACTTTCATTATCTAATGTATCTTTAATATTTCTTTGTTCAATTTCAGCAACTAAACATGTACCTTTTAATTTTCTTCTTTTCATTGTTCCATTAGATTTATCTCTAATGATCTGATCTAATGCATGATGCTCTCTGACATATCTTACTAACATAGGTTCTTTGGATTCTGAATGAGTTCCACTGATTTCATCATGAACAATCTTAGGTCCCATTGTCTATGACTCAGGTCCATTAGATTCAATTTGAACTAGCTTGGTAGCTTCTAACTATGACTCGGGCTGCACTATTTGCAACTCGGTAACTGTTGGAGATTTTGGGAACTCAGGAGATGAAGTCTCCTTTCTTTTAGATAGGTTTGGTATGTTAGAAATACTTTATAATAACTAAGAGGGGGGGTGAATCATTTATTCAAGGTTCAAATGTCCTGATAAAACCTTTTCACTAAGAATAGTGAGCCCATCTAAACTAACTGTGCATTGAAGCTACTTATTTATTTTAGAAAGTTACTAAAAAATTAACATGCAATAATAAGACATGAAAGATCAACACATAACATGGTAATTTATGTGGAAACCAAAA
The DNA here is from genome assembly GCA_028749045.1 of Cupressus sempervirens. Lineage (NCBI taxonomy): Eukaryota > Viridiplantae > Streptophyta > Pinopsida > Cupressales > Cupressaceae > Cupressus > Cupressus sempervirens. The sequence continues at coordinate 137,517,074 of CM053791.1, read as the reverse complement.
TTGGAAAAAACCACCAGTAACATGCTACTCCTTTCTCACTCTTCTAAAGTGATGCCCTATGGAAAGACTACAAAACACACTATTAAATGTGACCTGGTTAAAGGATTTCAACCACCTTGTTAGAAGTAGGCTTGCTTAAAGGACTTTAGAACATTCACTTGGAATTTCACCCTATTAAAGGATTTACAAATGGTTTTTAAACTAAGAAAAGTCCATAGGATTTTCCCTAACTAATACAATTGCTAGAGAGTAATAATAAGGGCTTTTGATCTGATACAACTCACAACATAACTTGCAGATTTTAGATCTCAATTCAACTCATGAATTTGCCTACCTTTTAGTTTCTGTAGCTCTAACAACTTGTCCTCCTTTCAAACTTTATCTCCTTGAGTGTCCATGCTTGTTGTGCCAATGCAATCACTTGTGGTCACCTATTGAAGTAGAGTCTTGGTGTAGACACGTAAATTTGATTACACTGCTTTGGTAATCCTATTTAGCTATCTCTAAAGGCATAATTAATTAAATTCCCATTTAATTAATCCTTTTCCATCCCCTAGCTGATTAATTTAATTAATCATCTATAGTCCTAATTGATAAATCAAATAACCCATTATTTATCAATTAATCCTATTCGCCTATCTAATTCCAAAAGCCTCATTTATTAAATAAATCTATTTGATAAATAAACCCCTCAAATCTAATAGCCCCTAACTTATCCCTAATCTTCCATTTAGCCTAATCCACCCCATCCACCCATACTAACCTAGCTTAGCCACTAACTCACCCACCCTCATGAATGCCATCTACTTGCACATCTCTAACATCCTTAATCTAATCCTAAACCAAGCCTAATCCCCCCCTAACCTTGTCACATTCCCTAAGCAAGCTTAAGACTTTCCTAAGCCAAGAAAAGTCAACAATCTCAACTCCCTCTAAAATATCCCAACCACATGCCTTCAATGCTCTTGCAAGCCTTAAATGCTCTTACAAGCCATTATGAGGGCCATTTAAGGCCTTGAGCCTCCTTTTTTGACTCATCCTTTCCCTTTCCTCCACCCAATGACCCTGTGACATGTGTCACTCCCTAATTGGTGCTAAACAAGCACAATCCATGTGCTCCCCTTTGAGTGCATCTTAGCCTTCCATAAGGTTTCATCTCTCTTTGCATCTTAGCCATCCATCCCTCAAGCCCTTAGCCTATAAATTGAACCTCCTCCCTTCACAAAATAAATCATCCTCCATTGCAAAGTTATAATGCTATTTTGAGAGCACAAACACTACCAAAATACCATTATAATGGCAAAATCACTCGATGACTCTATTGTTGCAACCTTATCTCACTCACCTCATCCATCCATTTGAAGCTTGAACTATACTTGTGAGCACACACACCTTAAAACCAAGGACAAATCCATTGCATCATTTTTTATACCATTTGGAGCTTACCATTCTTGGTTTGCCTCCATTTTTGGTGATAACAAATTAGTCCTATCATAAGTGTTTCCTCATTTTTAGTATTGAGAATGTTTTTATAAATTAGTGTTCATGTTGCTCTACTAATCTAGGTGATACATTTTGGCACGCCTGGTGATACATTTTTCCACCCCTCACCAACTATTTCTCCATGCCACCTTTAGGCAATAGCCCAAATCCACTGCCACTGTAGGTTCTCTACAGTAAACCCTTTACCACATATTAATTACCTTGTGCCTACTCCAAATCAGTCCTACTCCCAAGAAGGTGCGCAACCCACATATATTGGACATGGTATATATTCCCAGAGCATGGCACAAGCATCATCTACATTACCACCATTCTAGCCGCAGCCTTCACACCAGCAGTATGCCCATGCACCCACACAGAACTATCTCATAGGGCAAAAACCTCATGGTTATCCACCACACCACCCTCAGCAGATGCAATAGTATGCACAACTAGCATTCTAGAAACCCATAGCATCCACTCCACTGGGGGCACCTGGATTGGGGGCATCTGCTCCTCCACCTATAAAATCTTAATGGGAAGAAATGTAGAATTCTCTCAAAGCCCTCGAAGATGGGATAGATGCCAAGACTTTCAAATTTGAAAATGATTTCCCATACCCTTTTGATAAGACTATCATGCTGACTCCATTTCCTAAGCATTTTGAGATCCCCAAGTTTGACAAATTTAGGGGGAAAAGTGATCCAGTCACACATGTTAAGGAATTCTATATGCATTCTTAGGAGGTAGCCTATATAGATGTGTTCCTCATGTAGCTCTTTCCCAAGAGCCTAGTAGGACCAACTTTGGAATGGTTCTGTCGTATCCCTCAAGCTACTATTAAAACTTTTTCAAAACTTTCTGAGGCATTTGTTGCTTAATATACCCATCTCATTGAGACTGAATTATCTATGGTGGACCTTGTCTACACCAAAAAAAAGGAATGGGAAAGCCTTATTGAGTATTTACAATGCTAGCAAATCCTCACAACAAGGATCTCTTGCACCATCCCTGAGTGCCATCTTGTCAAGATGTTCATAAACAACACACACCCTAGCCTCGCTCATCACATAGTTATGAACTATTTACAAACATACAAGGACATCAAAGAAAAAGGAATGGGTCTCAAGCAAGGTCTCATTAAGGATGGCGTCGTTAGACTATATAAGGAAAATACCCAGGACCATGGGTCAAACAATGACGAAACCCGATATTGGAACAAGAACAAGAATACGGTGACAGATGGTGCCACTGACACTCGATAGGTCCATATTGTTGGGATGGCTACCAATGTTCCCACAACATTTTTCCATCAACAAACTTATCAACAGAAACCTCCTACATATCACCAGCCACCCATGCAAATTCATCAACAAATGCAGGTTCCTCATAATCAAACTAATGCTATCACATTTGCGACAGGTAGTAAACCCCATGTTCAGAGGCAACCATGAACATACACCACATTGGGGGAACCTCTTGATACAATCTTTGTAAAATTGGCCAATGACAACCTTGTTCGGTATCCACAAACGCAACCCTTGGAACCTAATCAGTCTAGAGCATCCTGGTACAAAGATAACAAATATTGCAAATTCCATCGTGTCAAAGGGCACACTACCCTTAAATGCATGCAGCTTAAGGATTATGTACAGGACCTCATTGACCAAAAGGAGATCATAGTGGGGGCACAACCTGCACCCAATGTAGGATTAATGATGTATCAAAATGCTTTCCCTCCTCATAACACGAACCCAAGAAAAGCACGTGCAAACCCTCCTATCAACAAACCTAACAATGCTCCGAGTAAACAAGGTGACAATCGAGACACATCTCAAAATTATACCTCAGCATATTTAGACTATGGTAGCTTAATTGTTTGCATATCCCAAGTTGAACCATCCATCAATGTCATCAATATCAAAGGCCCAAACACAAATCAAACCACCATCAGCATGACCACCTCCATCTCGAGCATCTCCATAAGAATCACCTTCATTAGGGCCATAGTATAACATCCTGGAACACCTTGGAAACACGCCGGTCCAGATCTCCATCCTAGATCTCTTATGAACAAGACCACATTATCAAGAGATCCTCGATAGTACTCTACGTGAGTCACACGTCCCTTTTGACATAAACACCACTAAGTTTTGCAACTTGGTTGGCCATATTTTGGCCTCCTGTGCCTTATCTTTCAAAACCACTAATATCCTAGTAGTTGAACCCGATCACCTCCTCCCACTCCACATAGTTGTCATGGTTTTTGACTTTACAGTTAAGCATGTCATGATAGATAATGGATCATCTCTCAACCTATGTACTCTAAAGTTCATCAAGCAGGCAGGATATACTAAGGCAGATATCATCAATGAGGTGATCACCATCAAGGCATATGACAATTTGGAGCATACTACTGAAGGAACCATCTTGCTCCCTATCAAGGTCAGCCTAGTCACTCAGGAAATACTTTGTCATGTGGTTGATCTTAATCTTCCATATAACATCCTCCTTGATCATCCATGGATTCATGCCATGAAGGCTGTTCCATCCACATATCATTAGTGCGTCAAATTTTATCTTAATGGCACTGAGATAACCATCCACACAGATCTTGAACCCTTTGCTTATTGCAATGTGGTTGAAGCTTCATACACCAATCACTGTCCTGGCATCAAAATTGGCACCACCATGGCTAGCTCATCTGGCACCTGCCACGATCCAGACAACATTTTAGCTTCCACTCTCTCCATGGTTAAGATCAACTACTAAGGTTGTGGTAAGTATAGTCTCACAGATGCATTTGTTGTTGGCGCTCTACCACTTGACCCACATACTCAAAGATGCCCAATACATCAAGGACCTATACCAAAAACCACCTCTCGGCTTCACCAGTTGGGCCCTACTACCTTTGTCACCAAAGTTATCCTTGATGGAGCAGAGAATACACCAGACATTAACACATGGCTATACAAGGAGCCACCTCCTAAAAGTGAAGTACTTCTTGATCACTTTAAACACAAATATCCTTAGTCACATCGCTTGGCCATGGAGCAATGGGATTATCAAGGAGGTGGTTTAGGCTACCAGGAATTAGGTATGAGACAACCTATAGAAGCACATCAAGGGAAAAAGACCAAAGGCTTGGGCTATGGACTCCCTGCAACTGTGGGCACTACAACAAAAGGCCACGCCTTTACGAACATCCAAAACACTCTCATTGAGGTTGAAGACATTCCTAAGGAAGTTGAAAAGAGAGCCTACGATGATATCCTAGACCAAATCTTCCTCAGAGCCTCTCTTCTCCAAGAACTATCCATCCATTTTATTGACCTACCACTCGCCCATCCACAACTCATAGATTGGGACCAACCAAGCATCATACACATTAATGGGTTCGCATCAGAGGAAGCACTTCTGAGATTCATGGGAGCCAAAACTCCTCACAAGAAAAAAAAGCCAAATTTTGGCTATATCTATAAGCTAGATCCCAAGGAGTATTTTGGAGAAAATCCCCAACCTAGTTTCGATACATCCAAAACTAGAACTAAGGTGAATCTGAGACTAGCTAAGGCAACAAAGAGAACCCCTCAGCAAGAAAATCCAGAGTCACAAGCAGAACATGAGGATTTAGCATTACCTCCTCAAGATAATTTAGTAGAGGTGTCTTCTATTCTAATTGAGGATACTAGAGAAGTCAACATTAGTTCTTTAGAGATCCCCAGACTTGTTCACATTGCTGCATCCCTATCACAAGACCAAGTTGATCTCCTCGTTGAGTTCTTAAGAGAGAACATTCGTCGATTTGCATGGTTATATCAGGACATGCCAAGACTTGATCCAAAGCTTGTAGTTCATCATCTTGCAGTTGATCCAAAGATCAAGCCCGTCAGACAAAAGCTTAGAAAAATGTACCCCAAGGTGGCATTACTGGTCAAAGCCGAATTAGAAGGAATGTTAGTTGCTAAGGTTATCCGACCTATTGACTACTCAGAGTGGATCTCCAACATGGTCCCTGTCACTAAACCTTCTGGTGACATCAGAATCTACACTGATTTTAGAGATCTTAACAAAGCTTGTCCAAAAGATGATTTTCCCTTGCCCAACATAGATATCATTGTAGATCTTATAGCTAGACATGAAATTTTGTCCCTCATGGATGGATTTTTTAGGTATAATCAAATCAAGATTGCAAAAGAGGATCAGCATAAGACAACATTCACTACGCCTTGGGGAACCTTTTGCTACAACATGATGCCTTTTGGCCTAAAAAATGCAGGGGCTACCTATCAAAGAGCTATGATAGCCATTTTCCATGATCTTATCCATAGCATTTTGGAGGATTATGTGGATGATATCTTGGTCAAATCTCATACTTTCATGGATCATCTTGCTAACCTAGAGAAAGTCTTTGATAGGTTAGCCAAATATCATCTCATGCTGAATCCCAAAAAGTGTGTCTTTGGGGTCACATCTGGCAAGCTTCTAGGCTTTATAGTTTCTAAACAAGGTACAGAGATTGACCCCAAGAAGGTCAAGGCTATCTTAGACATGCCTCCTCCCTAGACACTACGACAGCTTCGCTCTCTTCAGGGAAAGCTTCAGTCTGTCCGGCGCTTCATCTCCCAGCTTGCAGATAAGTGTACACCATTTGCACGTTTACTGAAGAAGGATGAGAACTTCAAGTGGGATCCTTTATGTCAGCTTAGCTTCGATTAGCTCAAGCAATATCTCACCAATCCACCTATCTTGGTTCCACCAGTTCCTGGTTGTCCCCTAATTTTGTACATATCAGCAACACCTACTGCTCTAGGGGAACTTCTAACACAGCTTGATGACTATGACAAAGAAAGATCCATCTACTTCATCAGTAGAACCCTAGTTGATTATGAACTCAATTATACTCCTATGGAAAAAGCTTGTTTGGCAGTTGTTTTCTCAACTCAAAAGCTTTTCCACTACATGCTAAGTCATACCATCCAACTAGTCTCCAAGATTGACCCTCTCAAGCATATGCTCTCCAGAACACCACTTATAGGCCTTTTGGCCAAATGGGTTATGCTACTTAGCGAATTTGACATCCAATATATGGACAGAAAGGCAATCAAAGGGCAAGCTATAGTAGATCACCTAGCTCATGCACCTCTAATAGATGCTTATCCTTTGATCACAAAATTCCTAGATGAGCATATCTGTCTAATTGAAGAACAACACCCATGGAAACTTTATTTTGATGGCTCATACACATCTCATGGATCAAGGGCAAGAATATTGTTGGTCACACCTCAAGGAGATTACATTCCAAAAGCTTTTAAGCTACAATTCTCTAGCGCCAACAATATAGCTGAATATGAGGCTCTTATAGCAGGATTAGAGATAGCTTCAGAATGGAATATCACTAAGTTACAAATCTTTGGAGATTCTCAGCTCATCATCAAACAAGCCCTAAATGAATATCAAACCAAAGATGAAAAGCTATTACCCTACAAAGAGCTAGTTGATAAGCTAACCCAACATTTTACAAAGCTTCAGTTTACAAAAGTGCCTCAAATGCAGAACAAAGCAGTAGATGCTATGGCTACTATTATCTCGCTCTTGGAAATTCCCCAAGTAGCTACATAGTATGAGTTTTTAGTCAAGTGGCTCCTCACACCCGCATATGTGAATGAGGATTCAAACCATGTTTGTATCTTGGTTGGTCCCCAATCCCCTTGGTACCATGAGATTCATGCTTACCTTAACGATGGTATCATATCCCCTCACCTCAAACATACCCAATGCCAAAACCTCATTCAAAAATCATCCCACTATGTTATCATAGCCAATACCCTATATTTTTAGGGTTATCATGATACTCTCTCTCAATGTTTAGATGAAAGTGAGGCCGCAATGGTGTTAAAAGAAGTACACTCTGGACTTTGCGGTGCCCACACAAGTGGCATTGTCCTAGTGCAACAAATATATAGAGTAGGCTACTATTGGACTACCATTGAAGAATACTCATGTGACTTTGTCAAAAAGTGTCTCCCATGTCAGTAGCACACAAATCTTGTGCACGTTCCAGCATAAGATCTACAACCTATTGCACCACCCTGGCCTTTCACTTGTTGGGGCCTTGATCTAGTTGGAACTATCACACCTCTCTCATCTGATGGACATAAATGGATAATAACCATTACAAACTATTTCACTAAGTGTGTGGAAGCAGTCCCCATAGTCTTAGCTATAGAAGTTCAGGTCTCCAAGTTCATCTTGTACCACATTGTTTGTCGCTTTGGAATCCCATCCACCATCTTCACCGACCACGGAGGTAACTTTGAAAATCTCAACATGGAAGAATTATGAACTTCTCTCTGCATCCATCATCACTTTTCTAGCCCATATTTCCCACAAGGTAACGGCCAAGCAGAGGCAACTAAAAAAACCCTCCTCAAAATCCTAAAGAAAGTTGTCAATGATTCTAACCGCGATTGGCACCCACAAATAAATCCAGCCCTATGGGCCTATCGAACCTCCTTCTGTACATCCACAGGAACAACTCCATACTCCCTAGTCTATGGTGCCGAAGCAGTACTACCCATAGAAGTTGAACTTCCCTCCTTGTGCATATCTTTGCAAGGGAAAATATCAAATGAAGAATATAGAGTAACTCAGCTCACCCAGCTAGATCTCTTAGATGAGAAGCGACAACAAGCTTATGATCATCTCATAGTCTATCAAACTCATTTCAAAAAGAATTTCAACAAGAAGCTGCTTCCACAACACTTTTACCCGAGCAAAATGGTCCTCAAAGAAAACATGAAAGTCCAAGCATATTGAGAAAAGAAAGGAAAGTTTTAACCTACCTTGCTTGGTCCTTATGTTGTCACTGCATCCTTTGGCTTCGTAGCCTATCAGCTATCTACACTGGAAGGAGAACCCTCGAATGATCCTACTAACATCATTCATCTCAAGAAGTTCTATGCTTGAAGATCCTTGGTATACCTAGCTTTTGAAAAAAACAAAAAAAAAAAAGTAAAGAGAAATAAGTGTCCAATGGTGAAAACTTGGCAATTCAAGCACCTTGGATAGGTACCTTGGTGAAAACCTAGTAATTTAGGTGCCTTGCGTACTAAGACTAATCCATTATCTATCACTATCCTATCCCTCATCCATTCACCCACCATCCCATAAAACACCTACTTGTTCCCTTAGTGCTCCAACCAAATATCCAAAATATAATGAAGCTTGTAAATACCTCCTGTACAGCTTGTAAATTTTGTACCTTAGCTTATAAATCTTATACCTTATCTTGTAAATCTTCTACCTCAGCTTGTAAATCTTGTACCATCCCTTGTATCATAGCTTGTATATCCAAATCTTATCCAAAGCTTGTACCATATTCTAGCGTGTATTATATACCAAAGCTTGTATCCTAGTTTTTATCCTATCACATGCACACAAAGAATCCCATTTTCCTTAAGCTTTTCGCAAATAATCTACCTATCCACCTATCAACTATTACAAACATCCCACCCTTCACAAACATTTCCATCTCACAAAAACCAAAACATGAACAACCTTGTACATTTGTAACATATCTTGGTCCATCAGCTTGTACATCCTCTTTAGCTTAGTACCATTGTATCTATCCAGCTTTCGTGTTAGTTCCTCCTTGATCAATATCTTGCACACATTGCACAACCCTTGGTTAGCTATTCCAATGCATCCTTTAGCTAGATCTCCTATCACCAAAATTTTATCCTCTTAGTTCTGATTGCCAGATGCATCACTCATCTAGATCCATTAGCTTAGGTGCTCTCTGATAGTTCCTTGTAGGATATAGCTTTCCGCATGTCTGATCTTGGTCCGTTAGTACCTTGTCCTACCCATATCATTGGAAAATGGTTATCTTTTGGATTTTCACTTTCTTTTGATTTGGAATCTTCCCTTTGGGTCTTGAAGTATCTTTTCCAAGCAATCTTTTTGTTCCCTCCTCAAGGTTGCCACGATCTTCCATATCATGGTATACTGCGAATGGGGCAATCTGAGTGTAAGGTCTTGATCAGGTATTTTGTTTGTTTTTCTTTTTTTCTTGTGGGTTACCCAATGTCAGTTCCATGCTGCTTCCTTTGGGAATCATGTGTGATTCTGGGGCAATCCTTGCGTGCTTGTTTTGAGTCAGTTCGTCAGTCCTTTGGACAGTTAGTGAAAAGGCCTTGATGTTCTTGGTAACCTTGGCAATTAACCAACAGTCCTATAGAAAATCTAGTGCTCAACTACATGGTGGTACTTCTCTTTGAAGTATCCCCCTACTCAAAAAGCTTCAATGGATTCCCTTCATCTCCATTATCCCCCATCCATATCTAGCATCTATCTCTCCTACCCCAGTTTATGCATCAGTATCTCTTTGAATCAATCATCACTCTTAGCTTTAGGGATCCACAATCCTAATCTTAGGGATCCACCAATCCAATCAATCCACCACACCTCATATTTTGAGATCCACAATCCTAGTCCTAGGGATCTCCGCAACCCATCTTTCGCCAATCTGACTCTTTGAAATCCTGTTGCCTCAGCTTTATCTTCCCATCATCCTTCTCCCTATCCTAGATTCCTCTTTATAGTGCTTCGCTCCTTCCTCCTCCACGTTCCCTAAAAGTCTTAAGCTTGCTTCCTCTTGTGCATCTGATTCTCCTTTATCATTCTCCCATAGTGAGAGTTTGAGATAATTCAACCCCTTCTCTTTGCCAATTTGCATCTCCTTTCTCATCCCAAATTCTTGTATTTTTCAAGAAGTTGTCGAGCCTCATTTACTCTCCCCACCACCTTCTTGAGCGAGCATCATCTAAGTCTAGTCTGTCATCTTCTTATCTGAGACTGGGGAAACCTTGTTGCTAAAACATCTTCCTCGTGTTGTGTCCGTTCGAACTTCTTTGAAATAGTGTTGTCTCAACACAATTTCAATGAGGGGTAAAATGTAGACACCTAAATTTGATTACAACGCTTTGGTAATCCTATTTAGCTAGCTCTAAAGGCATCATTGATTAAATTCCTATTTAATTAATCTTTTTCCATCCCATAGCTGATTAATTTAATTAATCATCTATAGTCCTAATTGATAAATCAAATAACCCATTATATATCAATTAATCCTATTCTCCTATCTAATTCCAAAAACCTCATTTATTAAATAAATCTATTTGATAAATAAACCTCTCAAATCTAATAGCCCCTAACTTATTCCTAATCCTCCATTTAGCCTAATCCACCCCATCCACCCATACTAACCTAGCTTAGCCACTAACTCACCCACCCTCATGAATGCCATCTACTTGCACATCTCTAACATCCTTAATCTAATCCTAAACCAAGCCTAATCCCCCCCTAACCTTGTCACATTCCCTAAGCAAGCTTAAGACTTTCCTAAGCCAAGCAAAGTCAACAATCTCAACTCCCTCTAAAATATCCCAACCACATGCCTTCGATACTCTTGCAAGCCTTCAATGCTCTTACATGCCCTTAAATGCTCTTACAAGCCATTATGAGGTCCATTTAAGGACTTGAGCCTCCTTTGTTGACTCATCCTTGCCCTTTCCTCCACCCAATGACCCTGTGACATGTGTCACTCCCTAATTGGTGCTAAACAAGCACAATCCATGTGCTCCCCTTTGAGTGTATCTTATCCATCCATCCCTCAAGCCCTTAGCCTATAAATTGAACCTCCCCCCTTCACAAAATCAATCATCCTCCATTACAAAGTTATAATGCTATTTTGAGAGCACAAACATTACCAAAATACCATTATAATGGCAAAATCACTCCATGACTCCATTGTTGCAACCTTATCTCACTCACCCCATCCATCCATTTGAAGCTTGAACTATACTTGTGAGCATACATACCTTAAAACCAAGGACAAATCCATTGCATCATTTGTTATACCATTTGGAGCTGACCATTCTTGGTGTGCCTCCATTTTTGGTGATAACAAATTGGTCCTATCATAAGTGTTTCCTCATGTTTAGTATTGAGAATGCTTTTTATACATTAGTGTTCATGTTATTCTACTAATCTAGGTGATACACTTGGTACTTTTTTCCTCCCTCTCGATTTATTTTCCTTGACACCACACACTCTTTCTAACCAGTCTTGCTTCTTGACCTGTAACTCCTTAAATAGAAGTATGGAAATGTTTTTCCTACTCTAATCTTCCCACTCTTATTTTTAGTTCGAATGGATTAGGTAAGATTCAATGAATCTACCCCTTATCTTGTTGCTTCTAGAAACATCATGTAGAATCAACCTATATTCACCCAAAAATGGTTTACCTAGAATTTTGTACCACTAGCTCATCATCTTTATCTTCCATCTGGTTCACAAAATTCAAGGTAACAAACTTGTTAGCTTAGATCTAGCAAATCTTTGACTTTCCAAATAATACAAGAGCTTGACACTATTGAATTTCGGATGCTCAGGACATACTATGTTACTCAGCATCAACTAAGTTTTTTTTATGCTCAACACCTACTGTGGATTCACTTGGCATCAAATAAATTTTATTGATACTTGATACCTATTACTTTTTTGTCTAGCTTGACACCTAAACTTGCTCAAAACATTCTGTCTCACTTAGCACACACTAGATTTTACATTTTCTTGACACTTACTGATAATCTGGTTGACATGAACTAACTTGCTCAACACCCACTAATGAACTTAGTCAAGCTTTGTATACAACTTTGTCACGACTTATTCTTCTAGAGTTTCTAAGTGTAGCCAGCCTCTGTATCTTCAAGTGTATTATCAATACATCATTTTACCATTTTCTTAACTGATCCTTGTACTTCATTACAAAACATTAACTCAACCTTTCCCTTAGGTGCTTTTGTTACATCTTATTGATTAAATCATCTTCACCAATCAACTAAGTTATAGTACTTGGATCTTATAAGCAATTTTCATTCCAAAAAATAGCACATTTGACATCAATGACAAAACAATGATTGAAAATATTTTTTATCAATAATCTCCCTTCTTTAACAATGATCTTTTCAATTAGATTTCAACAATCTCCCTCTTTAGCATTAATGGCAAACCAAACTAATCAACCAAGTTACCAAAATACTAATAGGTTAAAATAGTAAGTCAAATGCCAAAAAGAAAACATTCTATTTAGCAACTTGGAATTTCTTGTGACTCCCTCTATATTCTAAATTCTATAAGCAACTCCCTCTTTAAAAGTATTAGAGATATCCCTTTTCTGAATTCTGTAAGTAACTCCCTCTTTTAAAGTATTAGGGATATCTCTTTTTGTTGATGTACAATCTCATCTCTTTTTTCTACTCCCTCTCTAATCTTGTCATCCTAATTGATTCTTTTGGTTTTGCTTCTCCCTCTTAGCTATTGTTTCATTTCTCCTTCCCTTCTACTATTTTTTCCTCTACACATTTGATCTTGTAGATTTACTATTTCTCCCTCTACATGTTTGATCAATTTCTACTATTTCTCCCTCTTTGACAACAATGCCAAAAACATATTACTTCAACATCTTGTTATGCAAGTGTAGCATTTGCAGGAACTCCAATTTCTCCTTTTCTCACCTTACCTATGACTTATTTGGAATTTTACTACTATAATTACTTCAGGAAAAACCTAAAGTAAGTAGTATATGCAAGTAGAGTTCTTACTTCTTCCATCCTTGCAATAGGGGTAAATGTTTCCCCATAGTCCAGTCCTTATTCTTGTCCATAACCTTTACAAACTAGTCTTGCCTTATTTCTTGCAATCTCACCATTCTCATCTAGCTTGCTCCTGAACACCCACTTGGCACCAATCACATTCTTATCAGTTGGTCTTGGAACTAAAGTCCAGATTTTGTTCTTCTCTATCTGCTCAATCTCTTCTTCCATAGCTTTACACAAGTCATCACCTTGTAGTGCATTTTTTACTACTTTGGGTTCAATCTTTCTCAATAGACATGATTCATTTATTAATCTATTCCTTGTCATTGGTTTGGCTTCCTTTTCACCAATTATTTGTTCAGTAGGGTGATGTCTTCTCACATACTTGGATAGCCTTGGTTTCTATCCTTGTTTCCATGTTTGGTCTTTCAGTTTTAGAGTCAATGTGCACATCTCTTTTAGGTAGCTCAACATCTTTTTCATGTGTACTAATTTTAGAATTAGAATGTGCATTTTCTTCATTCTACAACTTAGCTTTTGAATGCAACTTGGCATTCACTGGTTGTGATTCAATTGATATTGAAACTTGTTGTTGATTCCCAACTTGATTCACAGCTTCTTCTCTAGTAGGAATTCCTTCATAGAAATATACAAAGGATTTGTACTCTTCTAATTTCTTCATGGATTCATCAATTTGAACTTCTATATGCTCATCAAAGTTTACATTTGCACTCTCCACAATTTTGTTAGTGTTAGCATTTAAACACTTATATGCTTTACTTCTAGTGGAGTATCCAAGGAATATGCCTTCATCACTTTTTGCATCAAACTTACCATTTCTAGAATCTTTAAGAATATAGCATCTACAACCAAACACTTTGAAATGTTTTACATTGGATGAGTGACCATACCATGATTCAAAAGGTGTTGCATTTGTATCTTTCTTGATTTGTACTCGATTCAGGGGGTAGAGTGCTATTCTTATAGCTTCTCTCCAATACTTTAGAGCAACATTCTTCTCTATCATTAATGTTCTAGCATAGTCAATCACTAATCTATTCCTTCTCTCTAGAATTCCATTCTATGGTGGAGTTCTAGATGTTGATGTTTGTCTCTTAATTCTTTTATCATTGCAGAATGTCTCAAATTATTTTGATGTGAACTCTCCTCCTCTGTCTGATCTCAAGCACTTTAGATTCTTCCATGTTTCCTTCTCAACCCTGGCCAAGTACCACTTAAACATTTGAAATATGCTAGATTTGTTCTTTAAAAACATGACACTCATCATCCTAGAGTAGTCATCAACAAAAAACATTATATATTTGTCTCCTTTGTAACTTCGTACTTCTATTGGATCATATAAATTAGTATGGACTAACTCTAGTACTTCTTTGGAAGTGTAGGTTTTACTTTTGAAAGTTGACTTGGTCATCTTTTTTAGCTAACATTATTTGCACATTGTATTATCAGGCTTGTTCAGTCTAGGCAAACCTCTAACTTTCTTTATTTTGCTAATGTTAATCAGATTGTCAAAGTCGACATGACAGAGCCTTTTATGTGATAACCACACATCATCATATCTTACAACAAGACAGGTTGCATCCTCCATATCTAGATAAAATAGATTACTCCTATTTTGGTCTCCTTTTCCTATCAGATTTCCATTAGAGTCATAGATTTTGCTAGTTTTGTTTCCAAATTCTACTTTGCATCCTACATTGCTTAGGTGTGACACACTTAGCAGATTGTAATTAAATCCTTCAACACAATATGCATTATCACATGAAATTTTCTTTGTAAGATTAATGAAACCTTTTCCTTTGATTAGACATGGAGCATCATTTTCAAATCTAACACTATTTTCATCATACTGAGTTAAGGTAACAAACTTACTTTTGTCTTCTGTCATGTGATGTGAGCACCCACTATCTATGATCCACTTGTCATTCTTGTTTACACAGGTTACCAGTGTTGTTGCCTCATCTTCATATGACTCATCCTTCATGGCTACATAGATTACCTCATAATTATTTTTCATCGGAATCCTCTTCTTCAAAAATGCAACACTTTTTGCCTTTGTCTTTGTAATCTCTATTATCATCTTCTCTTTTGTTATTGTGCTTTTTGCCTTCTCTATAGTTCCTTTTCTATGTGCACCTTGTAGAAATATGTCCTATTTCATTGCAATTAAAAAAAATGATAGGTAGCTTACCTTTGAATTTACCTTTGCCTCTATGAAATCTTCTAACCATCAATGCTTCTAGTTGTTCTACATCTTCTTCATTTGTACTGCTATCACTAGATGCATATTTTATCTTTCTTCCCTTCTTCTTTGGTTTCACTTTTTTAGTATCTTTCAATGATAGCTTAGACTTGAAAGTAGATTCAACATTCTTGAGTTTGTAGTTATCAAAATTGGATAATTCAAATGCAGTAAGTCTTCCGACTATACTTTCAAGAGTTAGCTTGTTTCCTAGTATGGATCTTAACTCTTGGATGGCTGGTACTCTAATAGGATAGATGGGGAGAAAGGTTCTTAATAATTTGATGTTGATAGTATCATCATCTAAATGACCACCCAAACTTCTTATTGCACTTACTGCTTCCTTTATTCTAGAGGCATACTGAGCAATGTTCTCACCTTCCTCTATTCTCATGTCATCGAACTTTCCTCTGAGGTTTTCTCTTTTTTCCCTTTGGACATTCTGATCTCATCCATAAATATCTATCAAGGCTTTTCACATCTTGAATGTAGTTTCACATCCCTTGATGTCATTGAATTCAGCATAGTTGAAGGCAAAGGCAATCTCCAACATTGCCTAATTGTGCTCCTTCTTTTTATTCAAATCTTCTACAATAGCGACACCAACTGGACCAACATGTTCCACTTCAATTGAGGTTTTTGCATGATCACCTATTGAGGTTTGGCACATACTATGTTACTCAACATCAACTAAGTTTTCTTGATGCTCAGCACCTACTATGGATTCACTCAGCATCAACTAAATTTTATTGATGCTCGGCACTTGTTGCTTTTCTATCTAGCATGAGACTTGAACTTCCTCAACACCTTCTCTCTCATTTAGCACACACTAGATTTTACATTTTCTTGGCACTTACTAATAATCTGCTCGACATGAACTAACTTGCTCGACACCCACTAATGAATTTAGTCAAGCTTCGCAGAAAACTTTGTCACAATTTATTCTTCTGGAGTTTCTAAGTGTAGCCAACCTCTATATCTTCAAGTGTATTATGAATATATCATTTTACCATTGTCTTAATTTATCCTTTTACTTCATTACAAAACCATAACTCAACCTTTTCCTTAGGTGCTTTTGTCATATCTTATTGATTAAATCCTCTTCATCAATCAACTAAGTGATAGTACTTGGATCTTATAGGCAATTGTCATTCCAACAAACAGTAGGTTTAACATCAGTGACAAAATAATGATTGAAAACATTCTTTATCAGAAATCTCTCTTCTTTAGCAATGATCTTTTTGATCATATTTCAACATGGTAGTGTATTAGGTTCATAGTAAACAAATCTTCTCTAATCCTCTAGCTCTTTGTTGCTTTTTTTTTCACTCTTTTTTGCAAACTCATCAATTCTAACATTTGCACTTTCTATGATTTTATGAGTAGATGAATTCAAAAATTTGTATGCTTTACTTCTATAGGAGTATCCTAGAAATATGCCTTCATCACCTTTTACATCAAATTTTTCTTTTCTAGATTCTTTCAAAATATAACATTTGTTACCAAATGCTTTCAAGTAACTTACATTAGGTTTGTAGCCATACCATAGTTCATAAGGAGTTTGATTTGAGTCTTTCTTCAATTGAACTCTATTCAAGGTATGGATTGCAGTGTTGATAGCTTCCTTTGAGTATTTGATTGCAACATTCTTTACTATCATCGATGTTCTTTCACAATCCATGATGGATCTATTTCTTCTTTTTAGCTATACCATTCTACTGTGGAGTACTAGGGGTTGATACTTGTCTTTTGATCCCTCTTTCAATGCATAAATTATTGAATTTATTGGAGATCAATTCACCACCTCTATCTATTCTTAAACATTTCAATCTCTTTCTAGTTTCTTTTTCTACTCTTGCTAGATACCACTTGAACTTTTGAAAAAAAGCTTCTAATTTTTCTTTTAGATACATTAGAACCATCATTCTAGAATAGTCATCAACAAAAAGAATGAAAAACTTTTCTCCATTGTAATTCTTTATTCCAATAGGTCCACATAAGTCTATATGAATAATTTTTAAGACTTCTTCTGATTGATAGTTTTTGCTTTTGAAACTAGTCTTTCTCTTCTTACCAATTTGGCAATTCTTGCATAAAACCATATCAGGTTTCTTCAAACTAGTAATACCTCTTACTTTTTTATGTTTTCTTATCTTAACCAGATTATCAAAGTTTACATGACATAGTCTTTTGTGACATAACCAACTTTCTTATACTTGAGCAATAAAGCATGAACATTCACTGAGATGAAGATAAAATAGATTACCTTTTGTTTGCTTGCTAGATCCAAGTAGATTTCCTTTTCCATCTAGTAGTTTGGCCTTTCCATTCATGAATTCTAACTTGAATCCAATGTTATTCAACTATGCCACACTCAGTAAATTATATTTTAGTCCTTCAACCCAATAAGCATTGTCACATACAAGTTCCTTAGTCCTTTTATGTTATAAGGTTCATTTTTTCTAAACCTCACACTACCTCCATCATAATATTTAATGTGCTCAAATTTCATTTGTGTCTAGTCATATGATGTGAACAGCCATTGTCAATGACCCATATATCATTTTTGCTAACATGAGAGATACGTGACATTTTATCTCATTCATCATTAGATTCTTCTTTTACTACAATATATACCATTTCATCTTCACTGTTATCAGAATCTTTAGCCATAAAACAAGATTTCTTACCTTTGCCCTTGAAGATCTTGTAGTTCTTGGAATCCTTCTTTCCTTTGTGCTTGTTGCTTTTCTTTTTACTTTTTTTTCCCCTTTGTTTGAACATCTTGTAGAAATGTGACCAACTACTTTACAGGAAAAATAGATTAGAGGAACTTTACCTTTTTACTTTCCTCTGTCTTTGGAATACTTTCTTGCAAGTAGAGCTTCAATAACTTAAAGAACACTATCTAAGATTTCTTCTATTTCTTCTTTTTTACTTCTTGATTAACTAGACTTTGATTTCTTACTCTTTTTCTTGAGTGAGATTTTAGCTTTAAATGCGGACTCAATAGCCTTTGAACTAGGAACATAGTTATGAAAATTATCTAACTCAAAAGCTATCAATCTTCCAACTAGAACATCCAAAGATAATTTATTATTTGGATCAAATCTCATCTGTTGAATAATAGACATTCTAATTGCATAAATAGAAAGAAGAGCTCTATGTACCTTGCTTACAATTGTCTTTTCTTCAATGTCTCCTTTAGATGCTTTTATTGTGCTCACACTTGATTTAATTATTTCTACATATTTGCAAATGTTCTCTTCTCCTCTCATTTTGATCTAATCGAAATGACCTCAAAGACTTTCAGCCTTAGCTCTTCTTACATTGTCATCTCCTCCATAAATATATTTTACTTGGTCAACATTTCATGAGTAGTTTTACAGTCTCTTACTTTGTCAAATTCAGCATAATTGAGACTAGATGCAATATCAATCATCATGATGTTATGACTTTTCTTTTTAGCAATATCTTCAACTAATAATATTCCGGTGGGATATTTGTATTCAGCACCAAGATATTTGTAACTTGAATCACTAATGCTAGCCAAATGTAACCTCATAAGTCCTTGCCATGCTACACAATTGTCTTTGTTCCATTTGGGAATCTATCTTTTGTAAGAAATTTGATCTTTAGCTTAGGTCCTTACAACCTTCTCTACAAGCACTAAAAGCTCTAATGCCAACTATTGGAAATATAAGTGGAGTAATTGAGAGGGGAGGGGCGAATTAGTTACTACTAAAATAAATATCAGATCCCTTAGATGTCAGTACAAAATAAAATTTGAAAACTTAATACTATTGATGCTTGGCAGACACACATATAATGTTGTCACTCAGTAAATACTAAATATGCTTAGTAAGTACTTAACATGAAAATCTTAGATGTTATCTATGATTACCATTATCTTAATTTAGATGCAAGCACATAAAAGAAAATAAGATGAACACATTTGACACCAGGATTTAACATGGAAACCCAATTTGAGAAAAACCACCAATTGCAACTAGTTACTATTTTCACTCTTTTGAAGTGAGCCCTATTAGGATCCAACCCTTAAAAGGTTACAAAAAACACTATTACGTGTAACCCTGTTAGAGGATTTAATCACCCTATTAGGAGTGGCCTTATTAGAGGTCCTTAGACAATTCAATAGAACTGCCACATTTTTAGAGGTTTTATAAATAGTTGTTAAGACAACTCTATTAAGAGATTTAGATCACTACTACAATGGTTAGATAGTAACAATGAGATGATCTGGTTTGAATGTAACTGAATTGTTGTTTACAGATCTTGATTCTAGCTTTACTTGATCCTTCTTGATCAAATATATCTTTTCTGCTTCACAATGATATTTTGTTTATCCTTCTGATTCACTACCTTACTACATCATTATATCTTCAAAATTATATTCACATTCTTGCACACTTTCAAGTTCATAGCTTGACCTTATACTTATATCATTCATATTGTCAAGTCAGCTCATATACAACTTAGAATAATTAACATTCATCTCCTCAGTCAACTAGAATCAATAGATAAATCAATTAAGCTTAATATGCCAAAAAAAAAAATCTTTAATTAGCCTACCTAATTCGGTAGAAACTAACTTAGAAATGATTTCCTTTGTTAACTAGCAGAAGCTCAGTTAACACTACAAACTCCCAAAGAAGATTGTTTGGTAACCAAGTGAGTTGGATTAACACTGGTTCCATCCAACATTTTCTTCTTTAACTGAGTGAGCTTGGTTAACACTCATCTTCTGTAGACTTTTCTTTGAACCTGAGTGAACTCAATAGACATTACCTTCTAAACTAGGCAAACACAAGAATTCTTGGTAGAGATAGAAAATTGTCTTCACTGCCCGACTAAGCTCAACATGCACTGACTGATAATGATATGACATTTGTGTAACATCATGGAAAATACAAAATTAATCAATTGTATCCAAAAAATATAACATATCATAAGAAAAGAAAACTTAGAGAAAATAGAATGATCTATAATATCCTTAGTTTCAATCCTATTCTTCATCCATGAGAACTCCCTCTAAGATTCTCCCTCTAACATCTTGTCTTCAGATTACCTTTGGTAAATTTCTCCCTCTTTCTATTATACAAATTTCTTCCTCTTATTCATGAAATCATCCCTCAATTCTTCTGATATGAATATGATATATTCAATCTCTCTCTCTCTCTCTCTCTCTCTCTCTCTCTCTCTCTCTCTCTCTCTCTCTCTCTCTCTATGTGACATCAAATGGAAAAGAAATTATACAATGAGTTTATAATGTACCTAATATACCGATTCATGTGCAATGAGCTTTGAATTTTTTGCATGAACTTGATAGATCTTCAATGTAGTTTGGTTGATGCATCACTAATATGTACTCTAGCAAGCATCAAATAGGGAAATGACCCCTAGCCTTCCCTTAAGATACAAAAATACATCCTTAGGTAATGGTTTCGTAAATGTGTAATCAACTTGCCCTTTGTTTTCATATATTTGAATCTAACCTCTTTATCTTGAACTAATTCTCTCAAAAAATGACACTTGATTGCAATGTGTTTCTTTTTGGTGTGCATCATTAGATTCTTGGATGTGTTGATTGCACTTGTGCTATCATAGTAGATGAACACTAGGTTCTTGATTTCTTCCTTCATCCCTGACACTAGTTGCTTGATCCAAACTATGTTGGAACAATTAACTGTTGTAGCAACATATTTTGCCTCTACGATAGACTAAGAGATGTAATTTTTTTTCTTACTTGTCCATGATACTAACCTCTTTCCAAGAAAGAATGCTCCTCTACTGGTTGTCTTCATGTTATCAATGCTTCCAACCCAATCTACATTAGTAAAGGATTTCATATCAAATTTTCCTCCTTTCTTGTATCATAGACCATAGTCTTGAGTGCCTTTTAGATATCTCATAATTCTTTTAACTGTCATCATATGGTTTTCTCTGGTTTTTGTACAAAACCTTGCATCTATACCAAATGCTAATGTAATATTGGGCCTTGTGTCAACAACACACTGATGTTTCCCAATCATAGATCTATAGGTAGCCTAATTTACCTCTTTTGAATCATCATTTTTGGATAGTTTATGTCTAGAAGACATAGGTATTCACACTAGTTTGCAATCTTCCATTCTAAAAGTTTTCAATATCTTCTTTATATATTTTGAATGAGTAAGGTAGATGCCATTCTTCATTTGATGAACTTGTAAGCTAACAAAGAATTTTCTCTCTCTTAAAATTGAAATTTCAAATTCTTTCCTCATTTCTTAGAGAATGATTTACATAAGTCATCATGACCTATGAATGATATATCATTCACAAATATTTCTACTAACAATATCTTATTGTGTGGCTTCTTTGATATATGGACTACATATCATTGGTTCTCTAAAAACCAATCATGACTAGGTATCCATGTAGCCTCACATACCATGCTTTAGGAGCTTGATTCAGACCTTATAAATCCATGTGTAACTTATAGAGTGTATCTCTTTTATTTGGATCAATGAAACCTTCAAGCTGATCAATGTAAACTTCTTCCTCTAGAATTGAATTCAAGGAAGGTTATTTCACATCTATTTGATACACTTTGAATCCTTTAAATGTAGCACATGCAAGCAATGTTTTGACCCATTCAAGTCTAGCAATATGAGAAAATATTTCTCCATAGTCTATACCTTCTTCTTGAGAATATCCTTTACACACTAGCCTTTCCTTATTCCTTGATACTTCACCATTTTCATTCAATTTGTTTCTAAATACCGATTTTGTGCCAATTACATTTTTGTCCTTGGGTCTTGGAACAAGATTCCAAGTACTGCTCCTTTCAATTTTCCTAATCTCTTCATTCATTCCCTCTATCCAAATTTCATTATTCAAAGCATATTTTATAGTTCTAGGTCCAAATTTAGTAAGAAACATGTACCTTTTAGTTTATTCATGGGTAAGGCCATGTAATTGTTCCCATTTTTTGGCCAAGTTTGACACTAAAGTAGATGGTTTTACCAAAAACTTGATTTTCAAATGAATATTGCTACAAAACCGTAAGGAATTTGGTCATGATGTAAACTAGTGATTTTAATAATTTTCTATCGAGTTTCTAAAAGTATTTTTCAATTTTTTTAAAAAAATTACTTGAAGTACATTTTTCCATCTCCTTTGAGAAGTGGTTTATATGAAAATCAACATTTTCAAAGCGTGATGAGTCATTTGATCAAGACAACTTTTTTTTAAAAATGATAATGAATTTTTTTTTTCAAGGATAGAATAGAAACATAAATATCTAGAAAGTTTAGTTAGTTTCATTAAATTTCATTAAAAAATATAGATTTTATTTAGTGGCAAAGTGATGTTAATGATAACTTAGACATCACCTTTTTTATCAATATAATTTGAGTTGTATTTATTGAAATGAATTTTTTCTTGATTTTCTAGAAAGGTAACACATATACCTTTGATGCAAATATTTTTTTATTTTTTTATTTTCTCATTATCTATTTTTCCAAAAGCTTCAAATCTAGATTTGTGAAATGGCCAGACAACTTATATTTAATAAAGATAAAAATTGAACATCATGATAAACACAATATATACCAAAAATATAATCATTGGAAAGATTATTTAGAGTAAAATAATTTTCTATATTTAGTTTTAAAATATGGACATGTTTAGCCCTTGTTTGAGGCCTCAAAAGGGAAAATATTAATCAAAACTTAAACAAATTTGCAAAACTTCCAATTTTGGGACTTTTGAATGAAGCCCTTGGAGAGGCTTTGAATGAAGGGGCTTCATTTGAAGCCCCTTAAGGGGTTATTTGGGAGGCCCCTAGGGGGTTCAAACAAAACCCCTTGGCCAATGTTTCAGCCAATTGATGGCCCTAGGGGGGTTCAAATGAACCCCCATAGCCCACTTTTTGGTCACCTATTGCCCTGAGGGGGTTTCAATGAAGCCCCCTGACCCACTTTTTAGCCACCAATTGGCCCAATGGGCTTCACTCAAACCCTAAGGCTTCATTCTAAGCCTTTATGGTAGTTAGAACAAGGGGCTTCAAACAAAGCCCCTAGGGCCACAACTTCAAATAAAGCCCTAGGGGGGTTACATTCAAAGAAAAGGCTTTATTTGATGCATAGGCTTCATTCAAAGCCCCTAAAAGACAATATTCCCACTTTTCATTTGATTTTTTCACGATGAAAATTTGGAGCCATTATTGTGGCCTTACCCCCCTTGTCATTATGCCTTCTGTCTAATATCCAATTATTTGTTTGGGTACATAATTCCTTCTAACATATCTAGCAAGTACAAGTTCCTTTCTTCAAGATTCTTGACTTTTTTCACCATGGTCAAAGGTTCTATAAAATTATAAACTCTGCTCTATTTCCAATGTCTGAGACTAGATTCCCTCTTATTGTGACTCAGGTTCCTTTGTTGTTGGCACCAACTCAAGTTGTGCTTGTTGTTGCTTGGTTTTCTTTGGTTGCAACTTGGGTTTTACTATAAACTTAGCTGACTTCAATGGTGTTGACTAATGGGATGATGCTATTTTTTGTTGCCTAATCACATTTTCTTGTACATTTGGTAAAGTATTAGGCTCAAAGTAAACAAAATTTTTGTAGTCTTCAGGTTCCTTTCTACTTTGTTCTTCACTCTTTTCTACAAACTCATTATTTTTTACATGAACACTTTTTATAACCTTGTGAGAAACAAGATTAAAATATTTATATGTGTTTCTCTTGTTGGAGTACCCTAGGAATATGCCTTCATCCCTTTTTACATCAAAATTTCCTTTCCTTGTCTCTTTTAAGATATAATATTTGGTTTGAAATACATTGAAATAATATACATTAGGTTCGTAACAATACCACAATTCATAAGGTGTTTGATATATATCTTTCTTCAGTTGAACTTGATTCAAGGTATGACTTGCTATGTTGATTGCTTCTTTCTAGTATTTGGAGGCAACATTTTTCTCTATCATTAGTGTTTTTGTACAATCCATTATGGATCTATTCCTTCTTTCTTCTATTCCATTTTTTTGAGGTGTACTAGGTGCAGATGTCTATCTTTTGATTCCTTTTTAATTGTAGAATTCATTGAACTCATTAAAGATTAATTCTCCTCTATCTAACCTTAGGCATTTTAAATTATTTTATCTTTCTTTAAATCAACTCTATTGAAGTACCAATTGAACTTTTGAAAAGCTTTAGATTTTTCTTTCAAGTATATTACTATCATCATCCTGCAATAATCATGAAAAAAATAAATCAAATATTTATCTCCACTATAGCTTTCTATGTCCATTGGTCCACAAAGATCTATATGAACTAGTTCCAAGAATTCCTTAGTATTGTAATTCTTACTTTTGAAGCTAGTTTTTCCCACCTTTCCAATCTAAAATTGTTTTCATAGGGTCATTTTAGGTTTCTTTGGATTTGGAATACCTCTTACTCTTTTATTCTTACTTATAGTAACTAAATTATCAAAGTTTATATGAGACATTATTTTATTCCATAGCCAACTTTCGTCTACTTGCTCCAAAAAGCATGAACTTTCAATGAGATCTAGATAGAATAGATTATTTTTTGTCTAGTTTCTAGTTGCAACTAGGTTCCCTTTACACGTAGCTTAGGCTTCCCATTCATGAATTATACCTTGTATCCAATGTTGCTCAGTTGCGCTAAACTTGGAATATTGTGTCTCGGTCCTTCAACCTAGTAAGAATTATCACATTTGAGTTCACTAGTCAATTCAATGCATCCTTTTCCATTTACATAACATGGTTCATTGTTTCCAAATTTAACACTTCCACCAACATAGTGCTCCAAGTGCTCAAACTTAGGTTTATCACTTGTCATTGGATGACAAAAACCACTATCTATTATCTATAGGTCATATTTGCTAACATGAGAAATAAGTGTGATCTTTTCATTATCCTCGTCATTTGACTCATCTTTAATAGAAATTTATACCATTTCATCTTCATCATCACTGTTAGAATCTTTAGCAATATAACAAGATTTAAATTACCTTTATCTTTGTAGTCTTTGTAGCACTTGAAACCTTTCTTTCCTTTGAACTTGTTGACTTTTTTGGAATCTTTATTTTCTTTGTTTGGACACCTTGCAACAATGTGACCAACTCCTTCACAAGAGAAACAAATTAATGGAATTTTGCCTTCATAGTTACCTTTTCCTTTTGGCAGCCTTCTTGCAAGAAGGGTTTCAATAGATTCAAGGTCATTATCTAATTCTTCTTCTTCGTTGTTAGTCTATGTGCCTTTTGTGTTTCCTCCCTTTTTATCAAGAGTTGGTTTTTCTTTGAATGTTTATTCTATGTTTCAAGATCTAGGAAGATAGTTAACAAATTTATCCAACTCAAAATTTATTAACCTTCACACTAGTGCATCTAAAGTTATATAATTTGAGGGATCACATCTCATCTCTTGAATAGTTGAAACTCTAGTTACATAAATAGGAAGAAGAGTTCTTACCACCTTGCTGACTATGGTTACATCATCAATTGTTCCTCTTGCAGCTATGATTTCACTCACACTTGCTTTGATTCTTTCATTGTATTTTGCAATTTTTCATCTTCTCTCATTCTCATTTGATCAAACTAGCCACTAGAATTTTTTCTTTGGCTCTTTATGCATTGTCATCTCCACCATGGATCTATTGGTGTTTGAAAATGTTACCCATTTCCAATTACCCTGATGAGAACAAGATGCATCTAGGGGCAGCTAACTCCCATTATCAACACATCCATTCAGACACTAGGCCAACTATAAGGCTATACTCCTTCTGCACTTTAGGCTCTGCAAAACCTAGGCAGGTGAACCTATAGATTCCTTATATGGTACCAGTTATCAAAGCATACACTGAATCTAATACAAAGAAGATAGAAACCCTTATTTCTCCTAATAGCTTATGAAATAACATATATCTGCAGTAGCTAGATGCAAAACAATGAAATTCATAAGCTGAGTGAGGGCATTCTATTTATAGCTCTTCAACATGAAAGGGAAATTCATCTGATTAAAGATGTTGATTCAATAGAACCTCAAAAATGCAACAATATAACAAGTGATCTTAAAACTGATCAGTGCCTAATCCATTGGGAAAAAACATGAAGTCAAAACATACATCTGTGACATCAGGACATATTCTGTATACCCAGACATCAGATCTATCTAATCACCTTGTGATTTAGACATCAGTGTTCATTTAGATCTCATTCTCACAAAATATCCTTCTCAGCATAACCAATAACCCTGTCAAAACACATTAAGCATTTACTTGGCACTTTGTTCCAACAGCAAAATATATCAGACATACAACCCTAAGGGGAAGCAAATTGATCTTAGCTCTTCATTCTAGGACCACATAAGACTACAGATAACTGAGATGGGAGATGAGAACCAGAATGAAACTAGTGAAATGCTTGCTCATATGTATTCATTTCCTTTGAAAATATACATTCAGATGCATGAAATTAAAACATGAAACAACCTAATGTATCAAAACTATCTGTATTATCTCTACAACTGCTGTTCACATGAGAGTTCTATTGAAGAAAATGGTGTCAAAGTCATGGAAACATGTCAAAATACTGGAACCAATGGTCTCACAGTGCAAAAAACTGGAATCCCTAATGGTATCACAACAATGAACTTCTTCTTTTCAAAAATTGCAACCTACCGGTTTTTTAGTAACAAAAACTGGAACCCCTCAAATGGAAGCAAGAAAGAAAGATATAGAAGAGAAAGAATTCCTGGATTGAAACTGAAGACGACAAGTGTCCATTTGGAATCCCATCTTGTGCAACTGAAAACCACTTTCATCTCTCTACCATTTGATCTAATTTGAATTCATCATTGCCTTGTAACTGATTTGCAAAATATCCCCAGCTGAATGATGAAATTCCTGATTTGCTAAATATCTGATTTGCATCAAAATGCTGATAAAACTTCATCTAACTGACTCAAAGATGCCACCAGCTGAATTCTCCTTGTCTTTTACGCATTTTCAAGCTATTAACTTGCCAAAAATCACAACCGAACTTCCTGGTCTGAAAATGGTTGCAATTGAGGTACCTGATAGAAAACCTTGTGTAGCTCAAATAGACTAATACCTGTGCAAAAATTGACTCCAAAATCGGATAGTTAATCTTCTCCTGGTTCTGATGGTATATTGGATTCCATGCTTAGCTTATTGGAAACCCACTAAATCTTTGCTTGAAAATCACCTCTCTGGTTGAAAGTTCAGGCTTGCACATCTTTAAATTTTAATTTTTGAAAAATTTTAAATAGTCTAAAGTCAAACTTTAGAATAAAATTCATTTGATTTTCAAAAATCTGACGTGCATCCATTTTTTGGAAATAATAATTTAAAATTATTATTTTTGCATTTGAATTTTTCTCTATGCTTTTCTGGGCCCATTGGGCGCCACTCGGGCTGCCACGTCATCACCTTGTCTACAGTGCCACTTTAGCGCCGCAGGGACCCACCGTGCCACGTGGCGCCTAGGTGCATCCTCACATTACTTAAATCCCTACAACTCCATATTGCAGGGATGCACAGACCATCAGATCTCGCCACGTGACAAAATCTTGTGCCTTCGTCTGAATTGCTCATTTTGGCCATCGCATCACCTGCGAGACCCGCCGTGCCACATGGCGCCCAGGCACATCCCCACATTTTTTAACCTCTGTGCAACTCTTTTTTTGGGGGTGCACACACCATCGGATGCAGCCACATGGCGACATCCGGATGCATCTCCAATCTAAGTGCCAACTCATCATGGGTGCAAGTTTGATTAAAATATTGCTTTCTTTGACCCCGCTGACATCATCCATGGCTCACTTTCTATGCCCATGCTCTTTAAAAATAGCGTGTCTTTAAGACACAACACAATATGTGTGTTTGAGTATTTAAATATCAAAAGAAATCTCACACTGGCGATGTGGGATAAAAGACTTTAACCGTCTTTTGCTCTCTTGCGTGGGTGGCTTCTTCGTGTCGAGCTGCATCTTTGTTTGTTGGAAGTGTGGTCTATTTGTGGCTTCCCAACCCCTGCTTGAATTTATATTGACCTACAATTTTCTTTCTATTACACGCCTCTTTCATACAGGTGTTCTGCTTCACATCCAACTACTTCATTGCCTAATCTGACCATTGTCCTCCATTGAGATGAGGTTCCTCTTCGATTCGCAGGTGGCCCAAATTTTGACGCCTCCCCTGTTCCTGTTGTTCTAAAACCAGCGGTTTC
The DNA here is from genome assembly GCA_028749045.1 of Cupressus sempervirens. Classification (NCBI taxonomy): domain Eukaryota; kingdom Viridiplantae; phylum Streptophyta; class Pinopsida; order Cupressales; family Cupressaceae; genus Cupressus; species Cupressus sempervirens. The sequence continues at coordinate 137,488,382 of CM053791.1, read as the reverse complement.
CTTTTTTATTGCGCTTTAGACTTTGTTTCTCAATGCATAGCGTGGGTGCCTTTATACTGCCATTGCATGGAGCTGCTCCTGTTATGACACTGCCTGGTCATTTTTTCCTTCAAACATTTTCCTCCGCTGCAGCCTCTTTGTGGTCTTTTGCCTACCATTCAAACACATCTTCTTCTCCTCATGTGGGTTGATGGCCTTTTGGTGTGAGACAAATTCTTTGGACATCTTCTTTAATGTTGTATGAGGCGTCTTCTTACAATACTGTCTATGGGCTTTCCATGCCTTTTACATGCCGCAACTTCCTTGATGACAGTCGATCAATAACAATAGCCCTTGCTCTGTTGAAAATGTCTTTTGTTGAAGCTGCTCCTCGCTGAATGTGGATGTGAGAAAGTCTGCAAGCCAGGGCACTTACAAAAACGTGAATCATTTAAGTACTATATGTGGCACTTCATCATAGCGGCGGCTTTCCTTTCAACGTGGACTTCTGTTTTAAAATTATGGCTCCTTGCTTGGATAATGCTATGAACAACTTCCTCATTTGATATGGTTGCTTGGATTTGGGTGCATTTCCTTGCATTGGATGCTCTCCCTGTATGTCAATTCTTCCCACGCAATGACATGCTTTGGACATGAATGAGATACCAAGCCTTGTTGGTGATAGTGAAGCGGAGCAGCAAAACAATTTTGTGCAGAAGCACTATCATTTCCCACGGCTCCAAATCTATTTACACTGATTCTACAAGTATGGAATGCCCTTCAAATGTGGATTTGTTCCTTCATTCACCATTGATTTTGATCTGAGATCCCAATCTTGGGGACCCCTTTGTTAGAAACCTTGTGTAGTCAAATTGGTTATCCTTAGTGCCACACACATATGTGTAAATAGCCATGTTATAGCCTCTCTGCATTCTTATGATTTGAAGAAAACTAAAAATCATTTAAAGGAAAGACCCACCTCTTTACAAGTATGGATGCAGTCCTTGCCATACTCAGTGAACTCAGATGATGGCAATGAAAAATGATGAAATATTAAAATCAATTAAAATCTTTATCATTTCTTTCATGAAATCTTCATCTTGCACACAATCCTTATCAGCCTGATAGAATCAGTCGGACCTAGCTAAAATCTTCGTTTTCAAACATTTGAAAAGCTGAACTACTTTATTGCTCATCTTAAACTGATTGAAATCAACTTTGATCACTGACTGACCATTAGAAACTCATTTTATCACTTTCAATCTAACTGTCATTTTTGCACTAGGAGGTCTGTTGACTGCCTTTAAAAACTGACTCGAACAACTGACCAAGCTCTGAAACTCAAGATCTCTGTTCTCTAAGGCATGCTTAATAGGCCTGCCAGATCTCATTGCATGACGACATTAGGGTCAAAAGATATTCGCCTTCAAAGTTGCCTCTTCAAAATTACCTGCAGACAAATATGTCAGAAAACACTAAACTGGGTTCAGAATCGGCTTCATAAACTAGGCAAATAAGCACATGGGGAAATGAAAACTGGGGTATCCATTCTCTGTCATGAGGATAGTATGGATCTATAATTTAAGCTCATGAAAAATAACAGGGCGGAAATGGCAATCAGTCAAAGTGGGCTACTCAGAATTTTCAAGATTGGGAACAATGAAAAAAACACTTTTTGCGAATGGAATTGACCCTGAAAAATGTGCAAATGGATTCGTCATGACTTACAAACTGACACACTTGGAGTATTTTTAGAGAACAATACAGGGATACAATCCATTTGACTCAACCAATCGCGGATCAAGAGATACGACATCACGAACAGGGGTACTGACAAATCTGCAAATGCTGACACCAGTAAAAGATACAAATTGCATTTGGAATCGCGCTTGAAAACTGATCAAACGAATTCGTCAAGACTTGAAAATTGAAACATAGGAAGTCTTTGAAATTTACAATGCAACGCAAAAGGAATTTTAGCAGTTTGGTCAATTGGGTCAAAATTATAGCATGTCAAACAGGGCTTCCCAGAAATGTGTGCAAAGTGCATCAGCATGAAAATATTAAACTACCAACTTTGAGGGATTTGAAACCTAGTTAAATAGACTCAAAAAGACTTGAAATCTGAAACATAGGTTCTTAGGTATGGACACTAGACACTCTCAAAGCAGAAAGTCACAAAACCTTTATGGGTGCGAGATATTCAATGGCAAACATGGCCTCCTGTTGCTGTTTGATACTTAGGGTAAAATGCAGATTTGACAATTACTCAAGATGGGACTTCACGAAATGGCTTGGAATGAAAAATTATCATCATAGAACACTTAGACACATTGAAAAAAGCTTGGTAGAAACATTAAACACCTTTTAGGCTTCAGACTGGCAGTCGAGTGCATAGGCATCAAAAAGCTTTCATAGGGCTTAATTTTTTCAAATTTCGAGATGTGACTAAAAAATGAAACATGCAAATTTTAGTCCCAACAGGATCCTTTCCAATTTTTTCCACATATCAAAGGCAATAGGGAAGTCTTTGACTTCATCAAACTCAGAATAGTTGAGAGAGGAAACAATGCCAATCATCATTATGATGTGATTCCTTTTATCTACCATCTGATCTATAGTCAAAGGTAAAAGTACAAAGTTGTGTCACCTTCCATGCTGACTTATTAGAATGACTAAATTTGAGTATTTCTATCTAAAAAATATTCTTTTCCAACAATATAATCTTGATAAAATTATTCTAGCTAAGTTATATATGCTCTCACACTTTTCCAATTAGAAATGTCTATTAAATGCATGTTTTATACTACTTAGTATTCAATTACTAAATAAATACAATTATTTCAGAAAATTGATGTTTCAATAACTCTTACTATTTATTATGATATTTTTTTAATAATATATAGACACTATTTTGTAGAGGTCAAAGTCAAGAATATTTTCATATAGAGTTCATAGTTTTTTAATTAGATATAGTATATTGCAATTAAAAAATTCTACAAGTACATATTTTAACACTCAAGAAGATGTCAATTTTGAGAAAGAAAAAATATTAAATAATATCAAAAAAATTAAAAACTATATGACATTTTAGAGGAGAGAGTCCTCTTGTAGAATCTATAATTTTTCTTTCAGTTGGAACAAATTTATTTTTAAAAATGTATTGGGAGATGAAAATTGTTGATTTGAATAAGTCAAAATTTGAATCGTTATAAAAGAGAAAATATATGTCTAAAGGCCATTTTTATATTTTATAGTTCTAGCTACATATATTATCGATAATATAATCTAACATCAAAGGGAAATAAGTTTATTTCCATATAGTTTTGTGGTGGGAACTAGACCCCTAATTTTTAGCATGTTTTAGCAATTAAAATTTATCTTTAAAAAATTAAAAATTTTAATCATAAAATTCATCCATTTCTACACATTTCATTAGTTTACTTCATTTTAAAATTCTAAATAATAATACCAATTTTATGTCATTGAAGGTGAACAACTACACTTTTATTAGCCTTTTCCTTTGTAAAAGGGTGACATACATTTGTTCTTTTACCAAAAGGATTAGGAGGTGCAACATACTAGTTCTCTAAGAAGTTTAGGGCTACATCTCCAATTATTCCCAAATGCAGCTTCATGAGTTCTTGCCATTCTTTGAAATTTTCTCTATTTAACTTAGGAATATCGCTTATGTAAGAAATCTTGATCTTTATCCTAGGTTCTTGAAAACTTTTCTGCAAGCACCAATAGCTCTGATACCAATTATTGGAAATATAAAAGGGGTTTCTAAGAGGGGAGGGGTGAAATAGTTATCACTAAAGTAATTCCAAATCTCTTAGATGTCAATAAAAACTTCTTATTAACTCAAATCCTTGCAGAACTAAGTTAGAACTAGATATTTACTGTAACTTAGTTGAAAAAGAAATCATGAGATATTAATGTGTATTAACCTTTAGTAACTTCGTTGCAGAAAAAGAAAGTAGTAAGCAAGTAATATGAGACATGTGAGACACCAAGATTTAATGTAGAAACCCAATTTGGGAAAACCAACAATGCAATTAGTTACACCTTTTGACTCTTCTGAAGTGAGCCATGTTAGGAGCTATCCATGTTAAGATTTATAAAACACCCTATAAGGTGTGACCCTTTTAAAAGAGTTGAATCACCTTGTTAGGAGTGGCCTTGTTAGAGGCCTTTAAGACACTTCAATCTAGAAATACCACCGTGTTAGAGGATTTAAAAAATATCTATTATGTTAAATTTGTTAAGAGATTTCCTCACTACTATAATTGTTAGAGAGTAACAATGATTGACCTAATTATTGAAGCAATTGATTTGTAGATTGTTATCTCTATTCTTTCTTATCCTATCGATCCTTCTTGATCAAAATATTCTTTGGAGCTCCTTGGATGTTCTTCTCTTAATCAAATAAAGTGTTCTTTAATCACATCTTATCATCCTCAACAACTTCATATTTCAATCCACAAATTGGCCTTTCATATATATGAAACCAAATGTCAAGTTGACTTGAATAACCTTACAAAAAAATAATTAACATGCACTAAGTTGGAATGTGTATGTACTAGATAATAAACAAAACTATTCTACTGTAGGTCGGTTGACATTGAAATTGAGTCACTCAGTTAATATAGAGTTCCTTGGTAACTGACTTGACTCAATTGACACTAAACTTCTTTGGTAACCAACCTAACTCAGTTTATACAAGAATCCTTTAATGACAAACCTAACTTGGTTTACACTAGATCATTGATTTTTTCTTTTTCTTTTCAAGTTTTTCTCGGCTAAGATTGGAGTCTTTTGAGCTCAATTACTACTAGCAATACTCTATTAGAATGTAACATTTGTGTAACATCAATGATAATATACAATTAATTAATAAATTTCAAAAATGTTATCCTCAATACCACTCAAAGTTATCATGATCCATGATATGTGTAAGATTTGAGAAGTAGGAGATTATCAGATAAGAGAAGCATATGTAATTATCTAATGAAGCTATCTTGAAGGAATAATTTAAAGTTGTTGAAAGGAAAGGGTTAAATCATGCCCTTTATTTTCCAAATAATTTCAAGGTTGTATGGATTAAAATTGTTCTAAGAAGAATCTATGATATAAAGTTTTGGTTACAGAATGGACCCATGGAAATCATGATGAAAATGATTCACAAAGTTATAGGCTATCCAACTGTAGATAAGAAGAAAACTATCTAATTCCTGAGTAGAGATGAAATTGAGGCAAACAAAGGTGCCGAGTGGAATGGATGAGGTTCATCTATTAAAAACATTTCTAATCCACTAATCAAATTTACTATGAGGGTTAAAGCTTACGAATTTTATCAGTCAAGAAAATTAAACAATGTGTCTTATATTGTAGTGGATCAAGCATAGAAGATAATGGTGAAAGATAATGAATATGATCTTGTGAAGCTTCAAAGATTGCAATTAGCATATAATCTATAGTCTATCAAAAAAATCAAAGAACTCAATGTATATGTTTGGAACCCTCATTATATGTATTTTATTTTTTATATCAAAAAATGTTTTCCCATATTTTTGATATTATTTGGGAAAAAAAAAGATTAGTGATGATACAAATAAGAAAATAGAAAATTTTGAGAATATCATGGATACTTATTTGTAGGAATTCAAGAAAAGAGTGAACATGAGGATGAGAATACCTAAAGAATGGGTTACAAGGTATTACAATTATGTATATTTTCTTGTAGATATAGATAATACATTGGTATAGGCAGTGAATCCAAAGAAGGCCTAATTATAGGGTTTTGATAATGAAGTGTATAGTGACTTAGTGAATGCAAACACTGATGCACTATTCAAAGAAGAATTAGATATTGAGGTTGAGTCCTTTAGAAAATATAAGGAAGCTAAGACTAGAATAAATGTGATATTAAGATAGCTTCTAAGGAGAAGAAAAGGAAAAGAATGATTTAAGACCTAGAAGAAAAACTAGGTACCCTAGGAAAGGGAAAGGAACCTTTAAAGTTTACAAAAGATATTTGAGAGGATGAAGAAAATGATAGTGGTAATGAGGGAGAGGAAGAAGAAGAAAGATACAAGGGTAAAGCCCCAGTTGTTGTCACCCAACCTTGTAAGAAGGAAAAGAGAACTAAAAAGAAGTTAGTGGTGACATGCCTCTCTCCTCTACCACCAACTAAGCTAAGGACCAAGGATGTTGCTAGGACCAAGAAGATAGAAAAACAAAGAGTAGTAGAGACTACTAAGCCTAGTGCAACTAAACCATGGAGAAGGAGATTGGTCAAAGGACCACCCAAATGGAAGACAAAATCTATTGATGAAATATATGAAGATCTTTGAAGATCTTAAAGATTATCTAGTTTTAGATTTGGAAAATATGATATGCTAGATAATATTGACAAAACCAAAATTGTGGAGGCTATGGTAAATATGATTGCAAATCATAAGCTAGCTACTAGTGAAATTGAGAAGAAAATACCCAATGATTTATATGATAGAGTGGAAAGAAGATGGTGGTAGGAAGAAGAAGAAGACAAAAAGATAAGAATTGACACTTTAGTCAAAGTTATGCCTAGTTTGTCCCAATACCAACAGGAAACATTTTTGCCAAAGTATAGAAATATATTTTTTCTTTCCTAAGTATAGAATTTTTTTGGATTTTACAAAACAAAATGGAAGATGTAGCACAACAAGATGAATTACACTATAAAAGCATTTTTAGTTTATCCACCAAGGGAGTAGATACAGAGAAAAGAATTAAGATTGTGACCATCAAATATGATCACAATAGTAGAGAAATTTTAGGTGTGCCAATGTGCAAGGAAACATGTCACTAGTATATGCCGACACCCCTAACACTCCAAAGGATAAGAAATCAAGTCTCACAAGTAAAGAGGCAGAAACTAAGACAAAGGACACAAGTGTAGATAGCAAAATTGTTTCAACACATCATATCAAGGATAATAAAGAGATAAGTAGAGCTCAACTAAGTGCAACCATTGTTGTCTCGAGCATCGGAGCACTAACATGATAAAGTTGTGAGACTCCCTATCCAACTCCCAAAGAAGTGCCTAGCAAAAACACTCCTTCAAAAAGTAGAGAAAAAGAAATAAATGACATCTCACTAGATATTGAAGTCAGTCTAGATGAAGTAATTAAGATGCCCCAATTAGATTTGGCAAATCTTACATTGGAGCAGACAATTTTGTTATAGGAACTTTTGGCAAATATGAAGATGCGAGAAGAGCTAAGAAGAGAGCACAAACAAAAGAAGGTGTTGTATGATGTTAAAAAACATTGTTGATGCTTTTGATATTCAAAATTTTGATGATGAAGCCCCAATTATTACCTAGCTTGTAAATATTATTGAACAAGTAAATGCTAGTAATATGGAATCTAATAAGAAGTTAATGTATTAGTTAGCAAGAAGATTTGAGAATAAGGTTATGGATAAATTTTCCATAACCAGTGCTAAGTAGAAAGTCCAATTACATGAATATGTATATATTGTGAGAGAACTTATCTAGAAAGTACATTATTTGAACAACATTTTGTCAGATGTGCCAAGATTTACAAATGAGATCAAGGCACAAATACACTAGATTCAAGCTAAGATGTAGAGATCCACCAATATTATTTTTTAGTTAGAAACTTCTAGTATAGACCACTATAAAAAGTTATTGAATACTCAAGGCACATTGGTTGAGCTACAGATAACTAAAAAAAATATGAGATCTAAATTGATCTCTATTCAAGAAATTTTGATACCTCATTTAGAGGTCATGTAAAGGGAGGTGCAATTAGACTAGGATCTTATCAAAGAAGATCACAATCTTTTAGTGGCTGATAGTTTAATTGATTTAGCTATACAATTATAGTTGCAGAATCATATTTTGGAGGCAACAAGAACCACATAGAATCATGCATTTTTTGCGACCACCCAACTTCATAATACATTCATTGATAAATATGGTTTTCTTCCACCTATTCATCCCTAGCATCTATGATATCCATGTTAAAATAAAAGGAGAAATTATTTTCATAAAGTAGAGTATATGGATAGAGTATTCATTTCTATATTGTTTATTCATTATTCATTGATTGGAATATGTCATAAGACTTAGGAGGAGTACTCATATCAGATTGTATTTGTAACTATGTAATCATGACAAAATATTTTTTCCACTAATGTCAAAGGGGGATATTTTTGGTAGTTCTAAAGTAAAGTTAGATAGTCATCATTGCAACTGAGCTACTCTATATAGGCCAAGTCATGTACACAAGTATGCATGCACCGAGCTCTATAGGAGCTGAGTAAGTGTGTAGTCATCGAGTATTTTTTATACAAGTTGATCTCAACACCTATCGAGTAGTTTCAACATATAAGTGGTGAGTTAAATAGTATGTTTTGAGCATAATATAGATTGAGCATCAACAATGTCTAGTATCAGAAAATAGTAACTGCCGAGAAATGTAGAGTTCACATAAAAGTTAGAAATGATACAAACTTTTAGGTAAATCATTTCCAAGATGACATGGAACAAACATTTAATATTTGTAGAGGTTTTTACAAGTATTTTTACATGTTATAGGCAAAATATGGAAGCTTCTAGAAAACTCTTCATGGAACTCTTTAAATAGAGAAGATTTAAACCTAGATTGTAGGATGAGGAGAAAAGAAGGATCCTAGATCACATGAGGAGGAGAGAGTATGAAGATGAAAAGTAATGCGAGTAGTATGACAGACAAGGAGTGATATGTGAATGGTGAAGTGAAGCATCAAGATGAGATCAAAAGTTAGTAGAAGTGTTCTTTCATCTCTTACTAGAGCAAGTGACTTAATCAGAGTAATGAAGGGGAAGAAAAGTTTTATCAGATCAAAAGAGAGGACCAATTTGCAAAGAGAAGACTCAAAATCAGCTTACAAAGCTTACCAAAAGTAAGGTGCTAAATTAGTTCTAATAAAATTGAATCAAGGTAAATCTCTATATAGACTAGTCTTAATAGATCTTTGTAAATCTCCTAACAAAGTCTTTACTTTATTGTAAGTATCAAATCCTCTAGCAAGGTGAGAGATATCAATCTCAAACTCTTTTCATAGGGAAAACCCCTCATAGGATAGATCATATTTTATGATCAAATATTGTAACCCTAATAGCTTAACTTTATTATTGCAATAGTGAAGATTTGTGGGAGTCATCCCTATTAGGAATAAGATGTCTCAACCTTGTATAATTCCTATTCTTATTATTTGTTTTGTAAAATGTATTTCTTGCAAATAATGTTGATGTGTCGACGTCTTGAATTGTGTGTAAGGAGATTATGGCTAAAACGGTTATGACGGATTCCTATGACACGTAAGAGCTATGTTAGGAAGATTCAATGACAGGTGAAGAAATGTGGCAACTAAGATATTTGAGTACTATACACTCTGGTCAAAACAATTTTTGGGGTTCCTATTTTCTTGAAGAATGGTAAAACCATAATACGGTTTACCTTTGGGAGTGGCCCTAAAGTGAAGCGCATGTTATAAGCATTTTTAGGGTTGTGAAGAGATGCAATGTGAGAGAGTGTATTGTTGGTAATGTGAGTTGCTATTGGAGTCTTCTGTTGTCGCTCTTGACCTTGCATTACAAGTGTATTGTAACCTTTTGTTGAAGATAATACATTGTGCAGGTTTCGAAGGGGTGGGGTTGTTTTACCGAAAGGTTTTTCCCCATCGGCAAATCCTTGTGTTATGTGTTCCTTTCTCTGTCTATTTTCTGTATGCATGGTTGGCTGCAATATTTTTGTTTACATGATATTGAATCTATAAGTGAAAATTATTTTAATAGGATTTGCATCATACTTTCCTTATGAGATTAGTGTAGGAAGCTGTTTCTGCACCTGAGTTTCCTTACAAGTGGTATCAGAGCTTGATTGAATTTTGATCTTAGTTGTTGGGTAGGATTTTTTGAGCTAATCTCAAGTTGAGTGGGAGTCTTGTGCAGAGCATCCTAAATCTTATTTGTAGATTGAGATGGAGAGTTCATCATATGGAAGAATGGAGGTGGAGAAATTTAATGGCACTAATTTCGAGTTGTGGAAACTCAAGATTGAAGACATGTTGGAAGATCGTGACCTATGGGAAGCGACTAAAAGTGCTACAAGACCAGCAACTATAGCTCAAGCAGATTGGGATATCAAAGACCATAAAGCTAAGGGTCTCATAAGACTCTATTTAATCGATGCAGTCCTTCTGAATGTTCTAGATGAGAAAACCGCATATAGTTTGTGGGTGAGACTTGGGGCCATGTATTAGGCCAAATCTTTGGTGAACAAGTTGTTCCTAAGGAAGAAGTTGTATTCTCTACGAATGGAGGAAGGTGGATCCTTAACGGATCATTTAAATGCATTTAATCTGTTGGTTGCATAGTTGACATCAGTTGGTGTCAAGTTAGAGGAGGAGGATCATTGCTACACACTTTTGTGTTCTTTACCAGATTCATGGGACCATCTTGTGATGGCTCTCAAAAGCACATTAGTCACCTTCAAAATGGATGATGTGCTATCTTCGCTGCTATCAGAGGAGATGCAGATAGAGGCTTCTGTTTCAGAAAAAGAAGCCCTTGCTATTCGTGGGAGATCCACGGAAAGAGGGAAGAAAAATGACAATAAGTCTAACAATAAGGGTAGATCCAAATCCCGTGGGAATTCAAAGACTTCCAATAAGTCCAAGGAAAAATGTTGGAACTGTGATAAGGCTGGGCACTTCCATAGAGACTGTAAAGAGCCTAAGAAGAAGAAGAAAGCCTCAAATTTTGGTTCTGAAAAATCTCAAGAACATGGCAATGCATTCATCGTAGCTTTGGCAGCCCATGCATCAGACAATGTGTGGTTGGTTGACTCGGGTGCATCTTTTCACATGACCTCTCATCGAAATTGGTTCTCAAGATATGAAGAGTTCGATGGTGGAAAGGTGTACTTAGGTGATGATTCTCACCTAAAGATAGTTGGACGCAGAAGGGTTACTATCAAATTTCCTAATGGACGAGTAAAGGGAATCAATGGAGTTATGAAAATTCTAGGTTTGGCACAAAACCTATTATTTGTAAGTATGCTAAATGATGTAGGTCTACAAGTTGTTTTTTCGAAAGAAGGATGCAAGATGATGAGAGATCGATAGCGCTTGCAAGGGGTACTAGGAGAGGTACCTTATTTCAGCTAGATGCATGTATTCCTCTATGTAATAGTTCTTCATCCTTACCATCTGAACGAGAAGTGAAGAATACTGTGGTTATTGGTTCTGATGGCAATGCAAACACTTTGGAAGGTAAGCTTCCTACAGAAAAGACAATGTTGTGGCATATGAGATTTGGCCAGATTGGTGAGAAGGGTCTCAAAACCCTAAAAAATAAAAATCTCATTGAGGGGTTAAATTATTGTAATCTTGAGTTCAAATTCTATGAACACTATGTCTACGGTAAAAAAAATCATGTTTAGTTTTACTCTAGTTCTCACAAATCTTCTGATGTTTTGGATCTTATTCATTCTGATGTATTTGGTCCTGTAAAAGTTCCTTCAATCTCCAAGTCTATATTTTTTGTATCTTTTATAGATGATTATAGTAGAAGGACATGGATTTATTTCCTTAAAAGTAAGACACAAGTCTTTATTCGATTCAAGGAATTTAAAGCCCTTGTAGAGAATCAAACTAGTAAGAAGATTAAGTGTGTGAGAACTGACAATGGTGGTGAGTTTTGCTCAGCGGAGTTTGAACAGTTCTGTAAAGAATAAGGTATCGAGAGGCATAAGAGAACTCCTTATACCCCACAACAAAATGGAGTTGCAAAGAGAATGAATAGGACACTAATGGAGAAGGCTAGGAGTATGCTTAGTGGAGCTGGTTTAGAACAAAGGTTTTTGGGTTGAAGCTATGGCCACTGCTTGCTATCTAGTTAACAGATCTCCTACATCAGCCCTTGTTGGTAAGACACCCATCGAGGTGTGGTCTAGTAAGAAGCCTTCAATTAGACATCTTCATGTTTTTGGTTGTGAAGCTAATGCACATGTTCCAAAGGAGAAAAGATCTAAGTTGGAAAACAAAGTTGTTAAATGTATTTTCATTGGGTACAGTGCTAGTGTGAAAGGATACAAGCTTTGGGATCCTGTGACTAGTAAGGTGTTGTATAGTAGAAATGTTATTTTTAGAGAGCTAACATCTTCTCCTATTGTGCTACAACCAGATGAAAAAGAAAAGGAAAAAGATGTTGTTCAGTTGCCTCCTACCCCTCATAAGACTGAACAGAGAGACCATGTTGGGTCTAATGATGAGGAGAGCTCTAGTAGCTTTGATAGTTCAGAAGAAGAGGAAGAAAAACCTCAACCTTAGCCCTTGAGGAGATCCATTACAGAAAGAAAGAAACCAAAAAGGTTTGGTTATTCTATGTTAGATTCTAGTTGTGCTTTTGCTTTGATTACTAACACTGATGAGCCTAGATCTGTGAAAGAGGCTTTGGGCATGGAAGATGCAGGTTCCTGGATTGAGGCTATGAATGATGAGATGGCTTCATTAGAGAAAAACAAAACATGGGACCTTGTACCTTTACCTAAAGGGAGAAAATCCATTGGCTGTAAATGGGTGTTCAAGAAGAAATTTTGTGCAGATGGCAGTGTTGAAAGGTACAAAGCTAGATTGGTTGCAAAGGGGTATTCATAGGTAGAGGGAATAGATTATGGTGAAATATTCTCTCCTATTGCAAAGTTGACATCCATTAGATTTTTGTTATCTCTTGCTGCATCATATGATTTATAGATAGAACAGATGGATGTGAAGACATTTTTCCTTCATGGTGATTTGGAGGAAGAGATTTATATGTCACAGCCTGAGCACTACATTGTTAAAGGTAAAGAATCCTTAGTTTGTAGATTAAAGATATCTCTATATGGTTTGAAGCAATCTCCTAGGATGTGGTACCTTAAGTTTGATGCTTTTGTGTTGTCAATTGGATTTGTAAGATCGAAATCAGATCATTGTGTTTATTTCAAAATTGAAAATGATCACCTTCTTATTGTTGCATTATATGTTGATGATATGTTGTTGTTTGGGAAGGGTAAGGGTATGATTTCTGATTTTAAATCTCATTTGTTAGCATAGTTTGAGATGAAAGATCTTGGGGCAGCTAGGTACATCTTGGGTATGGAAATTAGTAGAGATAGGTCTAACAAAAAACTTTGGTTGAGTTAGAGTAAGTATGTAAAGTCTGTGTTGGACAGGTTCAGCATGGCAGATTATAGACCACTATGTGTTCCTATTCCTGTGGGAACAAAGTTATCTGTAGATGATTGTCCAAAATCTCCTAGTGAGGTGGAGGACATGAGTAGAGTACCTTATGCTAGTGCAGTTGGCAATCTTATGCATGCTATGGTCTGTACTAACCAGACATTGCCCAAGTAGTGGGAGTCCTGAGTCGATTTATGGCTAATCCTGGATGGATATATTGGGATGCAGTTAAGCGAGTATTCAAATATTTGAGGGGTACATCAGATTACTCCATATGTTATCATGGTAACTCTTATGGATCTCTGCATTCAATTTGTATTCATGGGTTTGTGGATTCAGATTAGGTAGGTGATATTGACCACAAGAGATCCACCAATGCTTATGTGTTCACTATGTTTGGTGGTGCCATCAGTTGGATGAGGAAGCGACAACCTGTGGTTTCTTTGTACACTATAGAAGCTGAGTACATGGCTGCTACTCATGCTTGCAAGGAAGCCATTTGGATTAAGAGATTGTGTTCTAATGTTGGTGTTGATGCAGAACAAATTACTATTTGGTGTGACAGTTAGAGTGCTATTTGCCTTGCAAAGAATCAAACTTTCCATGCTAGAATGAAGCACATTGATGTGTAGTATCACTTTGTGAGAGATATGGTGGAAGATGGAAATGTAAATTTGGGAAAGGTAGATACTGTGAAGAATGTTGCAGATGCATTAACAAAACTAGTGGGCACTAAGAAGTTCAGATGGTGTTCAGAGTCTATGGGCCTTTCAGCCTATAGCAGTTAGTTCTTGTTATGTTCCTATTGCTCTTACAAGGTGTTTGACAAGTGGGGGAATGTTAGGAATAAGGTGTCTCAACCTTGTATAATTCCTATTCTTATTATTTGTTTTGTAAAATGTATTTCTTGCAAATAATGTTGATGTGTCGACATCTTGAATTGTGTGTAAGGAGATCATGGCTAAAATGGTTATGACAGATTCTTATGACATGTAAGAGCTATGTTAGGAAGATTCAATGATAGGTGAAGACATGTGGCAACTAAGATATTTGAGTACTGTACACTCTACCCCAATAGTAAAACCTTAATACGGTTTACCTTTGGGAGTAGCCCTAAAGTGAAGCACATGTTATAAGCATTTTTAGGGTTACGAAGAGATGTGATGTGAGAGAGTGTATTGTTGGTACTATGAGTTGCTATTGGAGTCTTCTGTTGTCATTGTTGAGCTTGCACTGCAAGTGTATTGTAACCTTTTGTTGAAGATAATACATTGTGCAGGTTCTGAAGAGATGGGGGTGTTTTATCGAAAGGTTTTTCCTCACCGAAAAATCCTTGTGTTATGTGTTCCTTTCTTTGTCTATTTTCTGTATGCATGGTTGGCTGCAATATTGTTGTTTACATGATATTGAATTTGTAAGTGAAAAATATTTTAATAGGATTTGCATCATACTTTCCTTTTGAGATTAGTGTATGAAGTTGTTTCCGCACCTGAGTTTCCTTACAATCCCTACCCCATTTTTACCTTCATCTTGGAAGTTTTTTGGATAAAAAATATTGTGTTATGTGTTTATTTTCATGCATGTGATAGATTAGATTTATATGTTACAACAAGCTTAATCTGACAAATTTTACATGCATAAGACAACTAGTCATTGTGTGAATGAATTGTTGAAAAGTAAAATTAATTAAGATTTTGATTCACCCCAACCCACCCCCCACCCACTCTCATTATCTTGTTATCCTTTTTATACTACCATCAATAAAAAATATGAACTATGTTTGTTTTTAGAACCAAGATGAATGAACAAGGCAAGGTTGTGAGAAATAAAGATCGATTTGTATGTAAAGGATATTCATAGAAAGAAGGTATAGACTATGAAGAGATATTTGTACCTATTTCCATAATTGAAGCAATAAGGATGTTCTTTCCTAATGTAGCATGTAAGAAGTTCAAAGTGTATCAAATGGATGTGAAGTCATCATTTCTGAATGGAGACATTGAAGAATAAGTATACATTGAATAGGCTGAAGGATTTCTTTTGATAGAAGTAGGAGACAAGGTATGCAAATTCAAGAAAATGTTGTATGGACTAAAGAAAACACCTAGAACCTAGTATGCAAGGTTAGACAAGTATTTGACAAAAAATGGATTTGTTAAAAGTATTGTATGAGAAATTGAGAATGACTTGTTGATTATTGTGTTATTTGTGGATAACATAATATTTTGAGGTAATGATGAAGAAAGTGGAAAAAATTCTCATTAAATGAAGAATAAATTTGAGATGAGAATGATTGGTGAGATATTTCTTAGGTTTAAAAATTATGTATATAATGATGTTATTTTTCTCTCACAGACTAAGTATTTAAAATAGTTATTGAAGAGATTTGACTTGGGAAGTTGTAAGCCTATTAGTAAACCTATAATAACTAAACATGTGTCATCTAGAAAAGATGAGACACCTATAGTTTATTAGAAGAAGTAAAAATCCATTATTGTAGGTTTGAAATATCTAACTCACACAAGACCATATATAGATAAGTACAGTTGGTATAGTAATAAAATTTCAAGTAGATCCTAAGGAAAAATACTATGTAACAGTGAAGATTATATTAAGATATTTGAAGGGTACACCTAATTTTGGATTGTGTTATGATATATCAAATGAATTTAGTCTATATGCATATACTAATGTGGATTGGGCAGGAAATATGGATGATGAAAAGAGTACAAGTGGCGGAGCATCTTTTCATGGAGGAAGATTGGTTTCTTGGCTGAGCAAGAAATAAGATTGTATTTCATAGAGTACATCAAAAGTAGAGTATGTAGTAGTAGAAATCAATTGTAATCATATCATGTGGATGAAATATATGTTGAAAGATATTGGGATAGAGTTTTCAAAACCATTTATCATACATTGTGATAACACAAGTCTAGTGAGTATGTCTAAAATTCATATGTTACATTCTAAGACTAATCATATATTGATCAAGTATCATGTTCTAAGAGAGAAAATTGAAGAGAAATATATAATATTAGAGTATGTTAATAAAAAAAGAAAATTGCAAATATTTTTAAAAGGCCTTTTCCTAAAGATATATTTGAGTATTTATGAGCTATGCTTGGGATTATGCGCCCACCTACTTCTAAGTAGATATAGAAAGTGGATTAGTCTAGTGGTACAAAGAACTATTGTTTATCTAGATTGAATACTAATGCTTCCTGTATGGAGGATTATTGGTGATTGAGAAAAGTCATCAAGGACTCTTTGTAGCTGGTATGAAATATTGTCTTTGGATACTTGAGTTGGTTGAAGACTTTGACCAGATGATTGACATAATGATGCCTTTTCATTTATGTCAATGAGGAAGATATTGCATGAAAAACATCTCATATGTATGTGGTAGAGTGTGCAATGGGTGAGAAATGTACTGAAGAGAGATGGAGGAAATTGAGTTATATTAATGGGGGAGAAGTATGAATAATTGATGCCATCTCTATAAGAATGAGGAAGTGCATATGGAGAGTTATTCATGTGACTTTCAAATTTGATTGATGAAAAGGATTTGAAAAGATGAGAAAAGAAGAAAAAATTAAATTGAATTTGGTATTTTTGGAACTTAGATGATTTTCATCTATGTTTCCATTAATGACAAAGGGGGAGATTTTTAGTGTAAATGCTAATTATTTTTTGTGGCTAATTATCCTAAGCATTTCTAGATCACTTGGGGAGATTAATATGTTGAACATGACTATGTTTGTCATTGATGTCGATGTAGTATTGTTTCTGTAAGGATTACTAGAGTAGTAGATAGAGAATGAGGTCATATGGACTATGTATTGATGACGAGGCCATGTGTAGTTGAGGATATATTCTATAGTATCAAGTGATGACATAGAAAAGTGTGCATATAGAAACTCAAAGACATGTGAGAGTTATTCATTATTTATAGAAGATAGTGTGTAGATAGAGTACCTAAGAAGTGATTTTTGGTGCTTGGATTATGTCTCTTAACATGGATAGAATCCTGATGAGAAAATTTAGATAGTGATAGAAAACAACCTAATGATGTCATTAGCAAGTGCATGATGTTTAAAGTTACACATGAAAAGAGTTTTAATTACTATGATTTGACAATATTTTGTAATTTCAAAGAGAAGTAATTAATTATAATATCTCAATGAGGTTCTATTTTAATTAATTGAGAATACCTCAACATCAAGTCAGTGAATTATTCTAAGGAAATGATATTAAGGAACATTATTTTCCTTGTGATGGTGAAGAGAACATGTGTAGGAGTATGCAAGTGATATGAGAAGTTGGTAAATGCATGTAAGAAATCAAAGGGATCATTGTGATATTAATTTGAAGATTTGGTATTGAGACTCGAGAAGGTATTTGGTGCAGTATTTGGACAATAAGATGACAAAGAAAGAGTTCTAGTTGTGAATTTTAGTTTCATTTGGAAAGGAATAATATAGAGGCTTGTTGGAAAGTGAGTTCAATGGTCTCACCCTTAAACTTGTTTGGATAGTGGGTCCACCTACCATTTACAACTCCTAGCAAGGATTCAAAGTCTACTAATATGAACTGATATGTACTAAATATATTTCATTGGATCTTTCAATAGCTCATCTTCTTACAAGGAACATTTATATTAGTACATCATATTGTAAGTACCATCCCCACCAAGGTTTTCCCTCTTACGAAGGGTTTCTATAGTTAATATATTTGGTGTTATTGTGTATGTGTATCTTGTTATGGTTGCTAATCATATTTTTCATATGCTTAAGGTTTAATAAAGGTTGATAAAATTTATATTTATTTATATTTACTTTCTAACAGACCTCACATAAGTAAGCACTTCCCCTACAATGGTTTTTACCTACACAAGATAACTTATGTACAACACCTCCAATAATTAGAATTAATGATATAGTCATATGTCCCAATGAGCCACCTAATGCTTTGCATCAAAAGGAAGTTATTATCACACTACACTACAATCACTTGGTATGGTTGGTAGACTATGTATTTAGCTCTAAGTCTATTGATTGGAAGTTGTAACTATTGCAAGTCTTTGTCCCTTCACTCCACTCACCTTTGATTATTACTATGAGTGTAAGCATGTTAGTAATAAATAACCATAGAGAATCCCTCTAGTTGTGTACATTTTGTATTTTCCAAGAGCCATATATGCAAAAGACGACACACCATAACATTGTGGTGCTCATGGTGGATGAACTAGCTAAGGTCATAAATTGAACAGACCAACATACTTTCCCCCAATGCATATCAAGTCCATCACTCCTTTGCAAACTAAAAGATGAAGTAACATCCTTGTAGATGCAAGCTTCAACCATTAGTAGCTACCAATAATACTGCTATAACTATCACAAATTAGTAGATGAAGGAAAAAATAATAGTTCTATACTCAAGCCACCTCAATTCAATGTGGCTTTGGTATTTAGAAACTTGACCAATGAACCATGTTTATAGATGAAAAATCTTCAAAACTTAAATAGAATGTCATCCACTACCATACTTATCCCTCAAATAGGTGGCTGAAGGATGTTGTACACATCCTCTAAGGTGATAATCATCTTGTTGATGGGGAGACAATTTTTTAATTTTTTTTGCATTCCACTTGTCTACCAAGGCCATAAATAGAGGCCCATGAAATTTGACCTCAAGTAGGATATAAACCAACCACATTCTCACTATCCAAAGGAGATCCTACTCTACTTGAGTTAATTCTTCTTCTCAATCCAAGTAAGGGCATGACTTATCATATGTTTGATTCATAAATGCCCCTAGATACAAGTATGATTCACAAATGCTAGTGTTAAAATAACCTATTTTTTCTTTGAACCATGTGCATCCTAAAGATGCATGCACTAATAATTTTTCAAACTATAAAAAAATTTTTAAAAAATGAGAGAAATAGGTAGAAGATGGCCTACCCAATATAGCTCCTTGATTATTCTCTCTTGTAAATATCATCTACAATGTATCTTTTCTTAGAATCTCTCAACTATCAACAATAATCCTTGTAGGTCATATGATGACATTGACCCATATAAGGGCCAACAAGACCCGTACATAGTAGAAAATGGGCCCAAAATGTAAATTTTTAGAGGCTTGTTTAGGTCCATTTTCAATCTTGATCTTTTTCCATATTTTAAGGAAAAATTAGGATGGCATATTACCTAAAAAATCTATTTTTTCTAGTTTGATTAGACTAATACTTCTTAAAAGCATTCTTTTTGTTAGGGCAACTTCCTCTAATTTTCGAATTGAGAAAGCTTTTTTAGTTTTTTTGCAAATTAAAACTATGATTAGCCAAGAAGGGAGATAGTTTCCTCCCTAATATAGGTAATTTCAGAGGTATGTCCCCTTTCTTAGATAAACTGCACTTTGAGAGTTTAGTAAACATAATGGTAACTAATGTACCTCACTTCTCTCTATTAGGTAATAATTTAGTTCACATGATCCCTCATAAAGATAGGTACACTAAACTAGGGGAGCAATGTAGTGTCATAAATTTTTGCCCTTACATTTATGACTCTTTTGTATCACATCCCATGAGCAAATACAAAGATTGCATGATCAAATAGTCATTTTTAGATATCATTGTACCCTAGAGTACTTTGATCATACTATCCCAACTTAATTTAGATGTATTGTACCTAGATATGAGTGCAACAAAAAAGTATCTAGACATCATGCTTGCATTAACAAATTTGAAGTTTTGATACCACTTTTAATGTGTCTCCCCTATTGCAAGTTTTCATGCAATGGCTAAACTCACCCCCTGTGATCTTCAAAGCTGATCTTTGAGATTATTTTCCCCTCTCAACATTCTTCAGAATCTCTTTCTTTCTCGCATGTCTTTGATGTTTCTTCTCACTCATCTAATATAATCTCTTCACTTTCTTTTCTCGGTATATCCTCATGTAGAAAATCTTTGCATTCATGATTGGTACTCATGTACATTTACACTCTCTATCCTTCTCTCTTTTATATCTTATATTACTCATTTATTTTGATCATTGTTATATTATCATATCAAATTCTTTTATTGTTTGGGATCATTGTTAGGTAGTAAGGGCTTTGCTTCCTCAAGTGAGACTCGTTCCTACTACCTATCTGATCATTGTGCAATAAGGAATTTTCTCCATGAAGCAAGGCTCTTTTTTATTGTACTCATTAGTGCAATAAGGGTTCTTTCCCATTAAGTGGGAAAGTGTTTCTATTAATTTTCTTTATCCATTGATCTTTTATTCATATGATTTTATTTGGTTGTCTATGGAGGTGGAAATGCCAAAGAAGGGGTTTCACTATAATAAACCTCTTAAAAGGAAACTGCAACCCTTTTTCTCTTTCTATGTGTAGGTGACAAAGAGATCCTCCTCAAAGCTACACTTGGAGATGATTTGACTAGGCTTCAGTCCATGCAAGTTTTTATGTCTTTTTTCATATAAGACCCTAATGCAATGCACACCCATCCATGGAATAGGTTATTGTCTAAGGCTGAGGCTTTGGGTATTTTATATATTATTCTCTATTGTAATTATTTGCTACTTCATAAGTTGCATATTCAATGGTTGTTTTGTATTTGAAAGATGTTTAAAATGTTTAAGTTTAATTATGGTTAAGTTTACTTATATTTCTTTCATCTTTTACCTTCAAATTATTAGTTAAAATTAAGAGTTCCCAATCTTCTCCTTTTTAATTAAAATATTAATTTTAATAATAATGCTTTCTATTTTCTTTATTGCAAGTAAGGTTCTTTTCCAATGTTTCTTGGCATTTAAACAAAGAAGGGAGAAATTATTCTATAAAAGCACTTTTTTTCTCTACCTTTTTAAATCTATGCGAGTATTTATACACACAAAAGTTTAAAAGCATCTAAGCATTTCATAAAGTTAAGAAAAAAAAATTTTAAACATCATAAAAGGTATAAAAAAAGGACAAGCGTATTGGTCATGTTTGCACTCACATATAAAGTTACTCAATTTATGCAAAACAATAATATCTACTTGGTACTGTATTTATTTATGTAAAATCAATATAAGAAAATAGATACATATTTAAAAATAATAATAATCTTTATCATAACATAAATGAAATAACTAATATGTTATAAAATACTTATTGAATTTATTTATATAATTTTTTAAAACATAAGCTTATTCAACCACACTATCCCTAAGAAACCCTTCTTATTGAAGATAATGGAACAACTGCTGTGATGCATTTTTATAAGAAGACTTCAGATTACTTCCTTACATTTTCTTATTCTGAGCCACTCTCCTTTTATCAAAGCAAACGTAAAAGTCATTTTCTATCCGATTTTACTTTTGACTTTTCTTATACTTTTACGTGTATTGTTACATTTATTTAAATAGGGATATAAAATCAGTTGCCTAGTAGTGAAATATAGAAACTAGTAGATTGGCTGGGACCTTAGTTCTTTGAGTCCTCTATAACTTCTCAAGGTTATAGATTAGGTCTGATAAAGCCTACAGTTAGATAAATTTAATAAAGTGAATGAACACAAAATTTGAATGAAAAGAATCCAAAGCCCCCATGGAAAACTAGACCAGCCATAGCTAAAGATCTAAGCTCCGTGAGAATATTATTTGCACTCTTCTAGATGGCTTCATGCACGATGTTACTTACTCATATCTGGAGGGTTCGTACAATTCAGATGATGGGATATTCACACTTCAAGCTGTCTGATGGTTCGAGTATTTTAAAGAAATAGCGAGGAAAACATAGAGTTTATGCGCAGGACTGCTCTAATATGAGGGGGCAATCTCTAGAAGCCACATCAGAAGAAGATGAAGCTTTGATGATGGAAGTAGTGTATGAAGTGCTCCACGACGCGTATTAATGTGAGCACAAATATGGATGGCAGTTGCATCCTGTAACATCTCCAATATAGATCATGAGCATCCATCTACTTGATATCCACACTTTCTAACATGATCACTAACGCTTGTTACCCAAGTCATTTTGGTTACAAACTGATCTCCTGCAAGTAATTCAATGAATGAGAATAGAAAACAAATAGAAGAAGACCGATGTGAGCGATGGAAGATAATGATCAGTGTCCTCAAAGATAATGTAGTTGCACTTTTAACTTATTGAGGAGCACAAATAGTTTCAATGAAAAAACAACCAAAGGTATTACTAGTTGAGTTTTGTTATTCACAGTAGCCAGTAGCTAATGACAGAAATTAAGTTTTTAAACATCAAATACTAAGGAAGAATTTTTTTTTGAAAAATAAATCATAAATACTTTTAGTCTAGAAATCAAGTCTTAACCCATGATGTTTAAGCCATGTTTAAGCCATCCGCAGTGAAGGAGACAAGGAAGGCCCTGGACAATAATTTTACGAAGGAACAGGCACAGACAGTTCGAAGCTCAATAGCCAATGTCAAAAAAAATTTGAACTCCCAAGGTTTTTCTTGCTCTTTTACCCTCTTCAATTCAGTCATTGCGAACAATTGAATTATTAGTAAATTGTACAGTTTTTCCGCGGCATCAGCAGTTGTTAATGGTAATGTTACTTTTTCAATCTTTTACCGTACATAGTGGTAGCCACCCTGACGGGTTCAATACAGGTCAAGAACACGTTCCGTTAATAAAACACCACTCGCAGGAAATCTTGTATCTAATATACAACTGAAAATATCTGAAAATAGAAGATACAAACACATTAGATGAATGTAACATGAAATAAAGGAGAACAAGTCATCTGGAAAAAGGGATGGAGGCCTACAACATGTCAGAGTTTCAATTTATTTACAATTTCGATAGCTTGTCACTGGTGAAGTACATGCAAAGTTGTAGAGATTCAGACTTGTGATGGATGTTAAACTTGGGAGAGTAAAGTAGAAAAATCAATTGTCGCTGCTGCTTTTAATGGGTGGCAAACCCAAACACTATTTCATTATCAATTGTTATAACGAAATAGTTTCTACAGCAGATATTGAAGCGATCAATATATAACATCTGTAGGATTTTTATGATTTTGGCAGATGATGGAGATGATCTCTCAAAGGACATTTAGAAACTGGGTAGTAATTTCGATGACAATCTCATGTTATTCTTGCGCTTGGTGCTCTTGTATACACCCAAGCTTCTATTAGAAATCTCAGCCTGCAAGGGGTTGGACATAGTACATTTGAGTGAAATGATGAAATCAAAACTGGCATCTTTATGTATTTGGGGAAGGGCCATTATGCACTGGAGCTGAATCTGGCATGATTATTGCAACTGTACACCTCAAATCTTGTCGGAAGATGAGAATTGGCATAGAAAGAATGAGCATTACTACTTTCTATTGCTGATAACTTGACAATGGTCTGTGATGTGAGTGTATGGGTTGATTGTACTCGAGCCAGCCACACTTGGAATATCTCCTCAGCCCATTTCTCAAATATTGTGGTGCCCAAGGGAGCCAACTCCCAACAACATGAAACAAGGCGCTCAACCGCACTGCTTTCTACATCAAACAACCCTCTCCCATTTGTAGCTCTCTGATATGACTCATGCAGCTTATCAACTATTTTTTCTGCAAGCTTACAAAAGTCGAAGGGAAGGAAAACCAGGCATTTATCTATGGATTTCATAAGCTGTTCTGAGAAGTAACGCCTGATTTGATCGGAGAGTGCATTGTGATCGAGCTCTTCGCCCATTTCAATGCCTCCAGCTTGTTCATCAGTCTCCAAGTTCAAGTCCAAAACAAGCGCATGTCTATTCCTCTTCTCACTTTGACTCATTTCTACTGAATCCCATTCTGGTTTTCTCTTAAAACTACTATTCCCCAATTTCGCCAGTCCTACTTTTTCCTGATCTTCCTGCAACACCAGCTTTAAGCCCCAAGATGTGTGCTCAATATGTTTTATTAGGTCTTCCTCATCGAATTGATAAGATGGGCAATGGGTAAAGCAGTTGGTTCCGATCATCGAAGTCAAGAAAAAGACAGCATTCGACAATCTCACTTCCCTCCCATTGGAATCCATGATTCTTCCCGTTTCCAAGGCCTTCATTAGCACCTCCATGAATGCGCCCTCTGCCCGCTCAATATCCTCCACCAGCACAACACAGTTAGGGTTTAACCCAAGTCTGTCCAAATCATACTTGCCCGTGAAGCAAACAACACTATCCTGCGACCCAAACATTATTTCGGCCAGAGCTTGAGCAGTCTTTCGTTTCCCCATCCTGTCAGGGCCCAATGCAAGAAACCATGTGTCCCCCTTGATACCATTTTCTCTTCTAACTCCCCCGGATCTTGATCTCAAAACGGCACTAACAATGGCACGGGCATTTGCTTCACTTTGCCATGGTATTCTCTGTGAAAGCCTCTTGGTCATGTCTTCGAAGCCTTCTTTGTCGGACTGCAGTGGTGTAGGGCTGTCTTGGGAGGTGGAGTGAGCGAGGCCGAGGGCAAGAGTGGTCTCAACATTATCAAACCTCGAGGATTCCTCCACACTGTCGATGCTCGAATCCCCAACATTAGTCTGATGTGAACAGGCGGGAGAATTAGACAGCACTCCTGATCCATAACCGTGGCTTTGAGGTCCCCGCCACCATGATGGGCATGGACCAGAATTTACTCCGGAAACCGAGGCCGCGTAGTGTGGGATCTCGAACGCTGATCGCCGCCTCTGTTCCCAATGAGAATGTTTAATCCGACATATCTGCTCCCATTTTTGGCGGAGTTCCTCCAACTGCGCCACAAATTTAGGGGAAAAGATCAGATGGTGAAAAGTTTTGTAAGCTTAGCCTAGTTGGGTATAGGGCAAGTAGAGAGAGTACGTATGTATACCTGGGCCGTTGCACTTTTTATGGACTTGTTATTGTTGTTGTGTTGCTGAAGCCACAAAGGCAACTGGCTAGCGGTGGAACTCAGTTTCTTCTCTTCTGCCTCTTGTTCGAATTTCGCAGAGCATTCGGAGCAGCAGTTGGGCTTTTCCACTGGTTCGTCGTCCAAGTCGATGGTTTTAATGGGTGGCGCTTGCCATGACATGATGTTCTGTGGAATCGGGATCAAAACATCGCTACGTGTGCCGCTGATCTTGCCCTCGACTTGGTTCGCCGAGCTGCAAAACATGTCATTCCATGTAGAATTAACTATACGCCATTCAGTATGATGGATGAAAGATATTAAATCACGAAATAAGGCATTATAACCATATGACTTAATTCAATCAGATTTCTATAATTTATATGGATGGTATTTTTGTTTCTGGATTCATTGTGTAACAATTTTTAACATCGACCTTTCCTGTTATACTACATAATCTATCATCAAGATACAGGAGAGTTCCTGTTATACTACATAATCCATCATCAAGATACAAGAGAGCAAAAGAATTGACAATGCTTATGGACATGGTGATGATGGATCATGGCATCCTGATGATCATGTAATATGATCCTAACCGTTGATGCTAAAAATTGTTACACAATCAATCCGAGAAGAATACCATCATTTTCCTATCTGAAATCAAATTTGAAGTAGCGATAGAATGTTTTCTTTTCTTTTCTTGGCTAATATTTAGTTCAATAGACATGGAAAACTTCACTGACATCTGTGCATTTCGTCCATGGCCTCTAAGTCACAACCTTAAAACAAGGTATCAAATATATTCTTAAAATTATAAAATTATTTCAAATTTCATTTTGTTTATTGTACACCTAAAGAATTCATCCACTCCAATTCTTTCCCATGTCCCCTTATTCATCCATTTCTATTCTTTCACTTATTGTTCATGACAACAGTAACCAAGTTCACTTTTCTTTCTCAAAAATAGTTATTGTCCACTTCTCTTTCTCAGCAATTCATCCACTCCTATTCTTTCTCATGCCCACTATTCATCCATTTCACTTACCAAATTAATTTTTCTTTTTCTTTAAGCTCTCTCAAGTGTGATCGAGAGGTTAACTGAAAAAAAATCAAATTAATTGTAGACATGGTATGTCAATAATTAGCACAATCCCTATTTCTGAGGTTAACTGTATTCAGAATGAACTCAAGAAACGAAAGCTGTTTTAGACAATTTCCATTCCCATTTTACACTTCCTATCTACCATGAAATTCCCACTTTGAGAAATAAATGATTGTGATGGAGAAGAATATTAACCTGGGTTGAAGAGTCAAGGAAAGCCCTCCAGAGGGAACTGGAACTGCTTGAAGACCCCATTGAGTTTCCAGAGACGGTTGCCCCTTCTGACACTTCATATACGTCTCATAAGTAGCAGTCGCCATTAACCAAACCCTTCGATTCTCTGCACCACAACTCAGAATCCGTTCGAGTTCTATCCTTATATGCTCAACTGCACAGTAACCATGACCACCACCGTTAACCCTATTCCTGTTATTACCCTCATCAAAAGCCCACCTCAGATCACCCACATAAACAATAGCGGAGCCTCCAACAAGGCAGTTATTAATTCCTCTCCTGAGCTCAGCAAGCTTCTGCTCAACAACTTCCCTGCCAAGAGGCATCCCAAGAGCGGGAGAATTAAAGTGAGGAGTGACAAAGCGAACAGCCTTGAGCAGATCAGGAACATCTCCTCTCCCAATCCGACTCATCACGTCCCTCACAACATTCTCGGTAAGAAGAAAACAATCTCCAACAATCACACTATTCATTCTCCTCGTCTTCTGCCCCAGCAAAACCGAAAGCACGCTCTCCACGTCATCATTCTTCACACCACCATTAAACCTATCGAACCCCGGGCTATCAAAGAAATTA
This sequence comes from Cupressus sempervirens, assembly GCA_028749045.1. Lineage (NCBI taxonomy): Eukaryota > Viridiplantae > Streptophyta > Pinopsida > Cupressales > Cupressaceae > Cupressus > Cupressus sempervirens. Next base: position 137,461,349 of record CM053791.1, on the reverse strand, counting down.
AACCGGGAACTATGGTTACCAACACTAGTCTGACTGTAGATCACCCCACCAGCCAAATCAACCGCCTCGGCCATAATCCCCTTTATTTTAGCAGCACTAGATCGACAGATCTCACTACTATTCTGATTCTCCAAAAAAGTCGAAGAAGAAAAATTGACGCAAGCACTTTCTTCCTCCAGCTTATTCTTCGCAAAAGTACTAGAAAACCCAGCCTCCCGCATAACACGACTGACAGAGGGATCGTCCAAGATTGAAATTATGAGTTGCTCGATCTCAACCTTGACGCCGAGCAATGGCTGCTGCTGCTGCTCAACGCATCCCCGCCGTTGATTCGCCTGCGCGCGCTTCAGCACCGCCACGAGGGAGTTTGAAAGCGACGGCTGCACGACCGAACCCGCGGTTGTTGGAAGGCGGTTTAGGGCAACCTTGAAGCACAATTCCAGAGCCCTGCATTGCAGAGGATGTGAAGTGGAGTGCGGGTGTGATTTCAGGCACGCCCGCCTCAGCAGTGTCGTGCCGCCGGGCGACAGCAAAGTTGCGGCGACATGCAAGGGCGTCACCTGTGCATGGCCTCTCTGACGTGCTACTGCCACCGCATGCTTCACCACTCCCGCGGCCTCCGCCGTCAATGTGTGCTGCACCGTGCACCCTACTGACCGCATCCCCCAAAACCTAATTCCTCACAACCAAGTAAACGAAACTAGAACCACTCTCTTCACCTAAATGAAATCCTTCCTGGATTCAATTGTGTGAACAATTTTTCATGAATGTTTCAGATCATTCATCATGATGATTTGATGAGGCATCCCCAGCCCAAATTCTTCACAACCAACTAAACAAAACTAGAATCACTCCCTTGGCCGAAATCCTTCTGAATTCGATTGCGTCACCAATTTCTTCATCAATGTTTTGGATCATTCGTCATGATTTGATCCTTCACCGTAAAACCTCCGCATCCCCCACTCCAAATTCTTCACAACCAACAAAACAAAACTAGAACCACTCTCTTGGCCTAAATCCTTCAGGATTTCATTGTGAGTAATTTTTTCATTAATGTTTGGAATCATTCATCATGATTTGATCCTTCACAGTACAGCTCTTGACTGCATCCCCACTCCTAATTCTTCACAACCAGATTCTATCGTATAAGAAAAATTTTCATCAATATTTCAGATCATTCATTATGATTTGATCCATCACAGTTAAACCTCTTGAGGGCATCCCCACCCTTAATTCTTCACAACCAACTAAACAAAACTATAACCATTCTCTTGACCAAAATTCTTTTGTTTGTGTGAGGATTTTTTTTATCAATATTTGGATCATACAATACAACTTCTTGGCATCCCCAGTCCTATTTTTTCACCAACCAACTAAACCAAACCAATACTACATATTTGTGTAAAATCTTTCTCAATCCGATTGAATACGTAATCCTCAAAATCATTCTTCATAAAACAAACCTTTTTTCATATAAACATTTCAGATCATTCAACATGGTCTATCATGCTAACTGATAGACACGAAATCATTCACCATGCTCTATCATACTACCTCGTAGGCATTAAAAGAGAAATAACTACTCTCTATTATACCTTGTTCTTCTCCGGCTCTTCCCCGCCCACGTTTCTTATTATGCCTAAAGCACATAAAACTAGATCTGGCTCAAATCAGGCAAATCAGCTGACCCGTGAGATACAAACAATCCTTATTGTCGATTCTTTTCTATTCGTTGTCAATCTGACATTTAGGGTATTGTACAAATTTACAATACATTGGGCGGCTTGGATGGGCGCTGCTCAGCACTGCCAAGTGTTTTTCTTCCACCATGGCTACAAGAAACATTGATACAATATATAGGATGGAGTTCGCTAAGATCCTATTTCAGAATAGATTTCACTACGATCTTACTCTTTCTTGCTCATTTACCTGATCCTTTTCCTCTCTTTTTCCAAGCTTCTCTACTTTTTACCAAAGAGAATTTTTGGGCTTTTGTGGTTGAAAGATGTTGCTGAGATCTGAAAGCATATATACACAAAAAAATAAACCAATCAGGCAGGACCCACAATAACGTTCGTATCCCTTATCTTCCACACAATCCCAACCAGCTTCGCCACTCTCTGAAAAGGAATTTAACTTTGTTTTTGTTTTTCTACATAATTCCATGTATTCATACTATCGTGGCCAATACTAAATGTATATATTATCACCTCACGCCTTTTCAAATCACCAACTTGCAAAGCATAGGCACTAAAAAATGAGAAAAGTTGTGCCCGTTTTCACACAAGAAGCAGAGCACATTCTAACGGCCTATACAAATACGATTCCCTTGCCAGCAAAAACAATCTCAGAGGCGAGCTCCTGCTGTGTCAGCAACAGACGTTGCACAGAGTTCTAAAATTTAAGCATCCTTAAGCATTGCAACTCTTGCTTAAAGTTGAAAAGAATGGTTTTATTCGGATTGCAAGCCTACAAAATACTGCTTTTGATGAAAATTGATCGTATTTTAGTTTAGAAAAATTAGACAATGGCGTTGTCAAGGTTTACATAAAGCCCTTTGCGAGAACCGTGAACGATTGATGACCGTCAAAGCTTCAAGCAAACACTCTGTCATTTCAACGGAAAATAGTTCCTAAATCGAATGTTATTCCATCACTTAAAATACATGTAGATATCCTTAAATCACTGGAGGATGTCGTACAATTCTTACCTTTCTGAAGTTCTGAGATGTGATGTGATTAGATTCCCTTATTTGGTTTTTTCCATACAAAAATTGTCTAGGTACTTTTTAAAGACGAATTTTTGTGGGAAATTTTAGTTTTCTTTTGTTCTTGTATCATTTCATCCACTTTGGTGTTTTTTTTTTCAAAAGAATAAATTGAAGGCATTCATTTAAGTCAATATATGTAAATTCTTGTAGTGTATTATATCATGTCATTTGGATGAATTATAATAAATGAAACTCTGTGTATTCAATGTATGAAGCATCTAATTGTGCTTCAAAGGAGATGTGCTTCATAGAGTTTACAAAGGGATAATATAACTTTACAAAATCATATTTGATCATTTAAAAAAAATTTAAAAAATTAGATGATTGACAAGTGCCATATAATATTTCTAACTTGCAACTATCTATGAAATAGTTATTATAGACTTTTGATTTTAATTTTCAATCTACCAAAAAATAATATCAAAGGTTCATCTTAAGTGATGTATTAACTTTTTATAGGATTTGAACATATAACATTTTTTCAAAGGTAATATAATAAGTTCAAATCCCTGATGTGCAATAAGTCAACCAGAATGTGGAATAAGAAATTTTAAATTTTAACAACAATGCAATTGATAGAATAAGAAAATTAAGACGATCAACAAAAAATTATAGGACTTGGTTGCTTTTAGGTAATAGATGATCAAAAGAATATTTATTCCCTAAAGACATTACATGTGTAGCCTAAAGGAAAAAGGGTCAAGAACAAGACCAAGCAGAAAGTCTAACAAGATGAAGGACTTGAATTTGGAGTGGAATGAGATTCATACCTCCCTTGCTCAAAGTCATGTAGACTCCTTTTGGTCTGTGTTTACTTATGACTATGTTGTAATTTTCTTTTTGCATTAGTTTACCAATTTGATTTGTTAGGCTCAAACTTTATCTTGTTTGAATTAATAAATATATTATAATTGTCAAAAAAATCTTATTTATGTTAAAAATTATAAAATATCTTTTAAAATGTTACATGTAAAAGTATTGAATATTTGAAAATAAATAAAGAAAAATTTAAAAAATTGTGACATATTGGAACACTGCGACATATTGGAACACTTTATACTAATCGTGGAATTTAAATACAAAAAAAAATCTGTTTTGAATAAAAAAAAAAGTAAAGATAGTATTTTTCATTGTTTCATCATGTAACATAGAGATGATGAATTCATACTATTTAATGTCTTTCAACTCTGAAGTCATTGGACTAGTTTATCTTACAGTCCGACTTGATTCGAACAGACGTACACTTATGCACTAAAACCATGTAATATTAATCTAGAGAGTGTTGATGATATATAGGGCTAAAGAAAAGTAGTTTGTAATGTTCCCAAACAGAAATAAATGTATTTAATTATTTTTGTGTAACGAGCCGATTGTTTAATTTAACTCAGACCCAAATTTAATGTTTGTCATAGTAGAGTGTGTCACTGTCGGCTAATTTTGTACACCCTCAAAAAGCTTTTTTCTGATGTGTATTTAAGCATGGTTCGTAGTAGTCGATAGGTATGCTTTTGGAATTTTATCTCTCTATACTACAGATTCTTGTTGGAGTTTGGCATTGTTCGCCATTTTCAAAGTGAAAGACCTTCCCTATTTGGCTTGCACGGTTTCGGTGAGAAACAACCCTCACCCTATTCTGTTCAGTTCATCGCTTATGTATTTGACAAATTGTGGATTTTTCCTATTAGTGAATTAGTGGTCTCTATGTATACAAATTGTGTTGTCTTTTGGAGTGGTATCTATTATCTTGAATTTCTATTTTACATTTGGCATTGTTGGCAACCGTACGGCTATTCTAGTTGGCTTCCTCATCATTTTACGAACTCCATTCTCAGATCTTGGATCTACGTGTGATGTGATACATTTCTATCTGGCTTTTCGACATCAATCTCTGTGGTTGTTTTCATTCTCAATCTGTTGATACCAATCTTTGTCACTACACGGCATTCTGTACGGACTTCTCCATCACCTTACAACATTTGTAAACATACGACCTTTTATCTTTCCCCACCCTCTGTATGGACCCACCTTGACTTTATATATAATTATACGGTTGTGAAGTCCTTTCCCCCCCTCACTGTACAGACTCTTGTGTATTAATTCCATCCATGTCAAGTAAGGTCACTGTATGGCAATAAAATTGTCGTATGTCCATCCTCTTTCACCATACGGCATATCATAGCCAACTGTATGGGCTATCTTTGATCCTCAAGAACATCATAAAAATCACCTATCTCCTAGAAATTTTAGGGGTAGTCGACGTCTTTGGTCTCAGGAAGCACAAGGGGGCTATTACAATGGTATCAGAGCAATTGATCCTGCCAGCCTGTGGTCAATGAATGTGATTTTATAGCCAGAAGAGAAGAAGAACACATTCTGTTGATCGAATGGCTGAAGAACAGGAATGGGAACGAGAACTGACAGGTGCCGAACTCATTGCACTTCTGAAGGATCTTGAGTGGAACTAGGCACAGATCACTGATACTCAACGGCTTATGGAAGAAACTCTCAGAAAGTTGGCGAAAAACAAATTTTTTGGAGAACCGAATGGACATAGCGCAGATTTAGTGGCAGGCAGATCACACCCTCACACTACACACTCTCGACCATCCATGTTGACTTTCCCACCACAAACTGAGACACATCACGGAGAGAGACTTCCAACCTTTGAGGAAATACGGGAGGATTGGCAGAATGCAAATCTTGAAGAAGACATCTTCTACAAGGATTACACAGAACTAAGAATGAGATACGTAGGAGGTGGAAATAGAGGAGGATATTTTAATGATGACCTAAGGAGAAAATTGAGTAAGGTGAACCTATCTCCATTTGATGGTTTCGGCTCCATTTCAGCGTAGGCATGGGTAATGAAAGCCGACACCTACTTCCAGCTAAATCCTATGGCTGAAGAAGAAGCAATTAAATTTGCCCAGTTACACTTGGAGGGCATTGCGCACAAATGGTGGCACCACCACACTATCACTCTTGGGCATGATCAAATAAAGACTTATGCTGAGTTCACGGAGAGACTAATTGAACGATTTGATGGAAAAGACCTCGAGCTCAATTTCAAAGATCTAGCATAGCTGAGGCAAACAAGATCAGTAGATCAGTTCATTGCAGAGTTTCAAAGACTTTCTGTGTTAGTGACAGACATTTCTGAATGAAGGCAGGTCGTTCTCTTTATGAATGGACTGGTAGAACCACTGAAAGGTTGGGTGAAAGGATTCAACCTATCAACCTTGACGGAAGCAATTAGTAAGGCACGAAGTATGGCATCGTCGTCATCATCATCCTCATCCTCTCAGATTCATTCACATCTGAAATCGTCGACGTTCCCGAGGGACAAAGCTCCGCCCAAGAAGCCATCATTGGATGAAGCATCCTGACAAGAACTTCGAAGAAAGAAGTTATGTTTTAATTACAAGGGGCCTTGGGAACCTAGCCACTGATGTCTTAGGAAAGGGAAAATTCATTACATCGAAGTGATGTCTGATGAAGAAGATGAGAAAGATCAAAAGAGAACGCCAATGGAAGACATCCAACCTAGCGGTGACATTGCCATGGCCAAATTCAACTATACGGAGACGATTGCTACTTTAATAGAACATGGAGGATCCATTTCCTTGGCTAGCAGTTCAAGTTTCACAATTTTCTATGTGCGAGGTACCCTTCAGGGACAAAGGATCACAGTGATGCTGGATAGTGGAGCTACATTGAATTTCATAAATTCATCTTTAGTACACTGAAGAAATCTTTTGATGGAAGCACACGTGGGCTTTCAAGTCAAAGTTGTCGGAGGGACTTTCTTGCCTTGCATGTACCTAGTACCTCAGCTGAGCATCACGATAGCAAATCACATGGTGACAGAGGACTTTTTCATAGTGGATCTGGCTAACATGGAGGTCATCCTCGACATAGAGTGGATGGAGACGCTTGATGAATACACTTAGAGTTTCAAGTGAATGGACTTCACTTTTGTCGTTGATGGGAAGAAGGTGGTCCTTCGAGGGATGGAAAATGAAGGACCGAAGGAAGTGTCTGTGCATCAGATGGAGGCAATCCTACGGCATGATGATGTTGCATGGGTTGCACAATGTTTCATCTTGGCGGAACCTATTAAGGGGCACCGAACACCTCCACAAGATAAAGAGCTTTAAGATGTTTTAAGTAAGCATGAAAGGGTTTGCATAGATATTCCTCCTAGCCTACCACCGCAACGAGGATTTGAACATACAATAGAGTTGGAACTAGGAGCAAAACCTATTATAACCACACCGTACTGCCACCCAAAGAAGTTCAAAGATGAAATTGAATGAATGATCCAAGAGTTACTTGATAAGGGATGGATCCATCCTAGTTCTAGCCCATTCACATCATCAGTGGTGTTGGTCAAGAAGAAGGACATAACGTTGCATATGTGTGTGGACTATCACACACTAAACAAGAGGACAATAAAGAACACGTACCCCATTTCGAGGATAGATGAGCTACTGGATGAACTATATGGTGCCATCTATTTCTCAAAAATAGATCTCCATTCCAGATACCATCGGATCTGAATGAGGGAAGAGGATGTGGAGAAAACAGCCTTCCGTTTCCATTACAGACACTATGAGTTCCTGGTCATGCCATTCAGGCTGACCAACGCACCTGCTACATTCCAGTCATGCATGAACTGCATCTTTAACAAGAAGTTGTGTAAGTATTTGTTGGTGTTCTTTGATGATCTTCTCATTTATAGAAATACATGGGAGGAGCACTTGAAACATTTGAATGAGGTTCTAAGTATCATGGAAGAACAATCCATGTTCGCCAAATAATCCAAATGTGAGTTCAGAATGACGGAGATATTGTACTTGGGCCATGTTGTCAGTCAATATGGGGTTCAAGTGCATCAAGAGAAGATCTAGGCTATCCTTGATTGGCCTCCCCTAAAATCACTCACGGATCTGCGAGGGTTCTTCAGATTGTGCAGCTACTACAGGAGATTTTGTCAAGCATTTTTCTTAGCTCAGTGCACCTTTAATAGATCTGACGAAGAAAGGGGCTTTCCAATGGAATGAAGAAGCACAACTTACATTTGATAGGTTAAAAGAGGCCATGAGCACTTGTCTAGTGTTGGCATTGCCCGACTTCACTTGACCATTCATTTTGGAATGCAACGCATCAGGGGAAGGCATTGGAGCAGTTTTGATGTAGGATAGACACCCCATCACCTATGAGAGCAAGAAGGTTACACTAGCCAAGTGCCTATATTCCATCTATGATAAGGAAATGTTGACCATTGTTCATGCATTGACCAAGTTTTAGCAGTACCTGGTTGGTGCCAAGTTTGTTGTCCATTCAGATCACAACAGTCTAAAATATTTCCTGGAGCAGCAAGATCTGAACAAATGGCAACAAAAATGGGTAAGCAAGGTTCAATATTTTGATTTTGATATTGAATATCTAAAGGGGAAAAACAATGTTATTGAAGATGCCTTGTCTCGAAGACCCACCATCTGCTCACTAGAGAAAATCTCAGCTGACTGGAAGGCACAATTGCTGGTGGAATATTCCAAGAATACTTTTTCTTGTGAGATAATGGATGGTCACATCCACAATGATCATTATAAGGTGGTGAATGATATCATTTATTATAAGCATCAGATCTACCTAGTGCCTAAATCAAAGTTGAAGAAAAAGATCCTGAAGCACATGCACGACTCCCCTCTGGCTAGTCATCTCAACCTCCTAAAAACTTACAGAAGTATGAGGGAGAGGTTTTCATGGAAGGGATTGAAAGGGGATGTATTGCAGCATGTCAGAGAATGTACTATTTTCCAACAGAACAGATCCAAACACACTCTTCCTGCTCAAATGCTACAACCTTTGCCGATTCTCGAACATAAGTGAGAAAGTATATCCATGGATTTCATAACAGGTTTTCCCAAAGTGAATGGAAGGGATTGCATCTTTGTGGTAGTTGACTGATTGACAAAGTACGCTCACTTCTTCGCCATCCCTTCGGACCTTTAGGCTGCACAGATCGTCGATCTATTTTTAAGAGAAGTCTTTCACCTACATGGGTTACCCCAAAACATCATTAGCGACTGGGATAGATGCTTCATCAGTATCTTCTGGATAGAACTATTTTGAATGGTAGGAACTGAATTATCACCGAGCACAAGTTACCACCCACAGATAGATGGCCAAACTGAAATTGTGAACAAATGGCTCCAAGGTTATCTACGAAACTATGTCTCAGCACAACAATGCGCATGGGTGAAATGGATCCACCTTGGAGAATATTGCTAGAATACCACTTATCACATGTCGATTGGAATGATGCCATTCAAGGCTCTATATGGGCATGAACCACTCTCCTTCCTCGATATAGTGTTGAGCAACAATCGCACTCCAAAGGCGAAGGATTGGCTTTAGGAAGGATAGGACATTCTTAAGAGTTTGAAAGAAAACCTGCAGCAGGCACAAAACTGACAAAAGGTATATGTTGACAGACATTGATTAGAGAGGAGTTTTGAAGTGGGGGATTTGGTCTATCTCAAACTATAGCCTTATCGATAGTCCTCACTGAAGGGAACAGGGAAGGAGAAACTAAAGCCCCAATTTTATGGTCCCTACCGCGTGATCCATCGCATTGGTGAGGTATCGTACGAACTGGAGCTTCCCGAAGGTAGTTGCATTCATAATGGCTTCCACATTTCTTGTTTGAAGAAGGCTATAGGGAAAAACATCTCCATCACTACAGATCTTCCACCGCTCAATGAGGAGGGGAAACTCATTTTGGAAGCTGTTGAGATTCTCGAAGCATGAAAAAGTCTTGCATAACCGAATGATGAGAGAATACCTGGTATGTTGGCAACATCTATCGCTAGATGATGCAATGTGAGAAGGCGAACACATCCTCTAGCATTCGGCACTGCATTTTCTTGAGGACAAGTAAATTTTGGGACAGGAGGACTATAATGTTCTCGAACAGAAATAAATGTATTTAATTATTTTTGTGTAACGGGCCGATTGTTTAATTTAACTTGGACCCAAATTTAATTTTTGTCATAGTAGAGTGTGTCACCGTCGGCTAATTTTGTACACCCTCGAAAAGCTTTTTTTCAATGGGTATTTAAGCATGGTTCGTAGTAGTTGATAGGTATGCTTTTGGAATTTTATCTCTCTATACTGCAGATTCCTGTTGGAGTTCGGCACTGTTCGCCATTTTGGAAGTGAAAGACCTTCCCTATTTGGCTTGCAAGGTTTTGGTGAGAATCAACCCTCACCCTATTCCATTCGGTTCATCGCTTATGTATTTGACAAATTGTGGATTTTTCCTAATAGTGAATTAGTGGTCTCTATGTATCTAAATTGTGTTGTCATTTGGAGTGGTATCTATTATCTTAAATTTCTATTTTTCATTTGGCATTGTTTGCAACCGTACGGCTATTCCAGTTGGCTTCCTCATCACTATAAAGACTCCATTCTTAGATCTTGAATCTACGTGTGATGTGATACATTTCTATTTGGCTTTTCGACACGAATCTCTATGGTTGTTTTCATTCTCAATCTGTTGATACCAATCTATGTCACTACATAACATTATGTACGAACTTCTCCATCACCCTACGAAATTTGTAACCATACGGCCTTTTATCTTTCCCCACCCTCCGTACGGACCCACCTTCAGTTTATATATAATCGTACGACTGTGAAGTCCTTTCCCCCACTCACCGTACAAACTCTTGTGTATTAATTCTGTCGATGTCAAGTGAGGTCATCGTATGGCCATAACATTGCCGTACGTCCATCCTCTTTCATCTTATGACATATCATAGCCAATTGTATGGGCTATCTTCGACCCTCAAGAAAATCATATGAATCACCTATCTCCTGGCAATTTTAGGGGCAGTTGATGTCTTTGGTCTCAGGAAGCACAAGGGGGCTATTACATAGTTCTTGGAAGTGGGATAAAGAATATATAGTGTTCTCTTTGTTCTCTCCCCATCCCTTCCCTTTGGAAGGATGATTAAGGCACATTCCATAATAGAGGGCATAACATTAAACCTAAAATATTCCTTCTAACATAGTACGCATTTCATTACAACACATAATATTTTTAAAGATGCATTAATTATCTCAAGGTTAACTAAAAAAATCTATATTAATGGGTAATGAAGTAGTAATGTGGTGTTAAGAGTATATGGATTTTATATAAAGTAGACTACTGTGTGATTTTTTTGTTGTGAATTCAATAAATGTATTAAATTAATATGTTCATTGTTTGAAGTTTTTAAAGTTCCCAAGGGTTTCAAATAACTATATATCATCTATTACATCAAGATAATATATTATAATATGCTATAGTCTTTTAATTTTTTAAAGTAAAAATTTAATTTTTCTTAAATAATAATTTTATTTAAGAATATAATTTGGGATTTCATATTATTATGAACATTCATTTTATTGTATTTGAGTTGCATGATATTTGATTGAAAATCTAATTTTTTTATAATTATTTGTTTTTATAATTAATTTTATAATTTCTTTCGATTTGTAAATTAATATGTTTTAAGTTAGTGAGAATATTTATTACACATTTGTTGTATATAAAAAATGCATTAAATGTGAAGAATCATTATTATATTAAAAAATGAGAGTGTATTGTAAAAACTAGAATATAATGAAAAGGAAAAATGAATGTAATAATTTTGAGTGCAATATTGTTTGATCTTTTGAGAGAGGGATAAAAATGCATTTTATTAGTTGGTAACAAATGAAAGAAATGAGTAACATCTAAGTTGTTTAAAATTCCATCTTTTCATTCTATGCAACCTCTAAGCTTGACTTTGTGTTCATCTCTATCTTTACCTCTTATTTATTATGCCTTTTCTAAGGGGTGGTGGTGGACGTAATACCCTCCCCACCTTTGTCTCTAGCTCTATATGAGTATTAGTTGTGGTTAGCATGGCTCAATCTATGTCTCTTAAGGTTGTCATTAGCCTGATCCTAAGGACTCAAATATGCATTTGAGAGTCTCTATCCCCTCTTCTTTTGTTATCAACAAGATTGTAGTTGATGGTAAAAAAGAAAAAGCTTCCCCTATATAAGAAGGGGTACCATTTGTAACCAAAGTTACTATTGACCAACTCATAAAGTGGGCTACCTTTAGCTGGTCTCTGAAAGGTAGTGTAAAATTAATGCCCTTCTTAGTGGCATTTTTTTATTTTCCTTTTTTTCCTATAAAGAAGATATCAATTTTTTTCTCACTAATGACCCCTAGACCTTGGGAATGAATCAAGGAATATTTGAGTGATTTACAAAAAAAACCTAGACTAGAACCTATAGTGGACCTTAGAGTTATGGCTCCTATGTGGGTCAAACCCCTAGACCTCTACATATAATTCTGCAACAATAACATTATCAAGGGAATTAGAAATGGCTTTTGTACCATTTCTCCAATTGATAAGATCACATAGCCCAAATCACAACTTCTCATTGGAAGGATCTACATTAGTGTTACTATGAACTAGAAGTTGCCACCTCTATTACTCTAAACTCTAATTTGGGATTTAATGTCCATCCACTAGAATATGCAAAGGAATGGGTGTTTATGTCAACTACAAACAATTTTCCATTTTAATATTTCTTGCCCCTTCCAAATAAATGACTCTACTAACAAGGTGCCTTAGGTTAGTTTCTTGAATTTCCCTCTTAAAACCAACCCTCATCCTAAGGGGGTTTCCTCTTACCTCCCAACTAGAACATTCTCTTCTTCTTCTCTTAAGGGACCTATTACAGGCTCTTCAAGTCCTTTTCTCAACTCTTTCAATCAAAAAATCCAAGATGCAATAGTTAGAAAGGCCCCATCAAAGTCCCAGACCCTTGTCCTATATTTTCCTTCTCTTTTAGATAGGAACAACTTTGACCCATAGTCATCTATTTCACTAGTGTTATCTCCCCTATATTTCTAGTTCTCCTAGATGATGTGTGTACTTTTCAAACTAAGGAACAACTTTAGACCCTCAAACCCTTCTCTTTCCATTTTTCTTCAACTTATATGGTTGATGATGAGGATCTTTTTGAATATTTTGAGTGGATGATGGTTGACAAAAAAATAAAAAGAATAATAAAATGGATGTTGAAAGAGATAGATAGGTTGTTAAGAATAAAGGAAAAGTATCAGGTCATAAAATCCTTGGAAATGAGAATTTTCTTTTGAGAGTGCCTATAGAGAAAGGGGTACATATGGGAATAACTGAGGTTCAAGGCATAGTCTACTTGGTCTTTGTGTTTGTTCAATATATGTTGGTTTGTGCCTTAATTGTGATTTATTTTAAATGAAAATTATCTCATGGTGTATAAGAGGTCTTAATAGTATGATCAATCAACAAATCCTCAAGTGTGCCTTACAAGAACTCAAAGTGGATATGATTCTTAGACAAGAAATCAAAATGTAAAAAAGAAGGATTTGATAAAGTTGTTGTGTTGGCCCCTACTAGCATTGAGAGGCTCAGGGGGTGAATCTATATGCACACTTTTACAAAATCTACTCATTATTGCACTGAGCTGTATCACACACTTTTTATTACCTCTTTAACTATTAAAGAAATGATGAATTTTATGTAGTAAAACCATACAATATGCCACACAGAAGCATACATAAATGCCATAGATATTTTTAAGTGGAAACCCCTAGTAAGAGATTGACAACCATATTGGGATTAATATACCCATAGCCTTTTCTTGAAATAAAATTGGTTCCTTGTTAAATACTTACATCTATTCCTTCCGATAAGACATCCTATTAAGAATGATAGTAATCTATTAGGATTGAAACACCCTATTAAGGCTACCTTGTTAGAGGATTTAGATGTCTTTTTGAAAGATATCTTGTTACATGATTTCAAAGGTGTATTATAATTCTTCCCTGTTAAATGATTACAATAGATGGTATCATTATAAATCAAACTAAACTATTAGATTTTGATATTTGGCACACCTTTCCTGGTAGATCCTCTATTGTGGCTTCTTGATGATGCTGTAATGTTCCACTATTGTTATAGCTTTAGTAAGCTTCCTTTGCACTCTTCCCTTCTTCCTCTCATGGAATTTTTACTTTCTTGTAGTTTCTCTTTGTTCACAACTGAACTTTTCTATTCAATTTCTTTAGTTTGCAAAGTTGCAGTGATAACAATGTCCTTGGTTCTTCCTCTAGATGATAGTCTTCTCCTCTTCTTTCAATCCAACAACACTCTCACTAAGTGAAAAGTGATCTTTACATCATTTTTTTTATTACAGATAAAAATCCTAAAATTTTCATACTCAAACAATAATTTGAATTTTGAAATGCACAGTGAGCATGGTAACAAGATGCTCATGACTACCTATCTCTTGATGCCTAGGCTTCTAGGCCAACTTGTCCATTTGTGTGCTTTAGAAAAATTCCACCATATTTCTTTTCTTATTGTTTTGTCACATTAATCCCTCCATTTGTGGCATCATATCAATGATGACTAAGCTATAGTTATTCTACTTCCACACTTTCCTTCACTCCTCTATTTTGATTGGTAAGCCAATCTATCAGTCTTTGCACTTGCAATTCTTTATAACTTCTTCATAACTAGTTTCCAATCAATGACAACATATCCTACTAACTCATTCTTGATTTCCTCAATTACCACTTGTCTAGTTGATGTAACTTAGTGGATAGCATACAAGTAAATTTTGGCCTAACGCAGAGGTGGTTATCAATTGACTCCTTGGGGGATTCTTGAGGTCTTGTAGCTATTTGGAGCATGAAAAATATTTTAGGTTCTCTTCTACACTCCTTCCCTAACTCTCCTATTTTCTGTTATCATGATCTTTCTATAGGGTTTTCATGGAATTTGGTGAAAATTTGCACTCCTATGAATAGAGGTCAAAGAAATAGTTATGCTCTTCTTTGTCAACACTTATGGGTAATAAAAATATTTAAAAATAGATGTTGATGGGGGACATTATGTCTCCTCTCTACCCTTTTGAGTAATATGGAGTTAATGAGAATTATTAAAAGATTATGAAGGACCTAGGGGAAATCTTTCATAATATTGGTCATTTAGATTTGGACGTTGAAAGGGATCACTTTACCTAGACAAATTGAAGATAGGGAAACATACTTATTCAAGTGAGACTATATAGATTTACCTTGTTTTCTAACTAGAGATACTTAGACTACTCTCACCTAATAGCGAAAACAACAACTTGATTGGATCACAATGCTATTCTGCCACAATGGAATACTAGTAGAAGAGTGTCTTCCCATTTGAGATTTTAGACTATGTGGATCTCCCATGCACTCGATAAGGATTTCATTAGCTCATGGTAGGTTACCATTGTGGTGGCATCTCTTATGTTAAATTCAATCTCTAAATTTAGAGAGGGAAAATAAAAATTCAAGAGATGAAATAAAAACTCATTTTACAATATCATTGAAATAAATAGAGACAAAGTGAAAAAATGGAGTGGGTGGAGATAAAAATGGAATAGATCACTAGGATAGAGACCTTGGGTAGAAAGAAATAACTTTAAGGGAACAATGATTCAAACTCTCAAAATAGGAATAGATTTTATAGAAGAAAAAGTCTATAGTCCAATGTCTTAAAGAGGGAGATAGAATTATAAGGTTCTTCAATTTAATTAAAATTTGAAACACATAATAAATAAAAAAATCAAATCTCTCATGCTCTTGATATGTTACTTTTTAGTGAAGAGGAAGACATTAAAATTGAGGTGATCAATTAATTTTGGACAAAGGATTTATTAACTAGGACATTAATAATCTCTTTGATCTCCTTCGATATATTCCTTTCCTCATATTAGAGGAGGGAAAAAAATCTCTTATAGATAAGGGCCATTTTATGGAAGTGAAAGAGGAGAGTTCCCCTTTCAATCCTTAAATCTTTGAGCTTGGAATGTTTCATCCTTACTTTTTTTAAGCATAATAGGACATTGTGGGTGGCAATATCTTCAAAGTGATTTATTATTTAATTAGAATTGGCACACGAGTTGATGAGGTGAATTATACTTATATAGCCCACATACCTAAGAATGAGAACCTTATCTTTATCTTTTGGGTGGAAATGTCATCAAAGGAATATGTCATTTCATTAGATCTAGCACTTTAGTTGATAATGTGAATAATACATACAAAGCCCTCATACCCAAGAACAAGGACCCTATTGCTATGTTAGAATTTAGGCCTAGAATCCTTTGTAATACATTATATAAATTTATCTCTAATGTCAATATTAATAGGTTGAAACCCATTCTTGAGATGTTAGTGTCTGCCAACCAAAAGCAATTTGTGGTAGGACAAAATATAATGGATGTTGTTATTACAACCCATGAGATAGTATGTTATATGGATTCTAACTCTAAGAATAAATCTCTTAATTTGGATATCTCTAAAGCTTATGGGAGGGTTGAATGAACTTTTCTAAGTGCTAAATAAATTTAGTTTTGAAGTGAAATTATTCAAATTGATAATGAGTTGTGCCATAACTATAGAATATGCCATGTTAGTGAATGTTAGTGAATGGGGCATCTTCTCAATTTTTCTTCTTTTGCATCATGCTAAGGTAAAGGGACCTCTTAGCCACTTACTTGTCCATCTCAATAGTGGAAGTTATAGGAAGGAATTTGAGTAAACCTAGACTTAGTAATTCCATAAGGGAAGTGAAAGTGTCTTCTTGAATCCATCCCTTGATGAATCAACATTTTGTTGATGACACTATTCTCTTGTGAGATGATATCATTTCAAAGGTGGAATGATGGAAGTTCATCCTAGTTGCTTATTATACATTTTATGGTTAGTATATAAACCACTAGAGGACTAATATATTATTCTTAATACTAATAAAGAAATTCAAGTGTTGATATCCTCCATTCTCAATTGTTAATTTTCTTCTATCCCAAATACTCGTTTTGGTTTCCTATTTTCTATAGCTCAACCTCTCCCTTCTTTATGCACTAGTTTGCAGAGATATTCTATAAGATGATGGTCAGTTAGAAAGGGAGACTTCTTAGTTTGGGAGAACTTAAAATTTTAAAAACATGTTTACAAAGTGGTCCTATATACTTTATATCTATGGAAGTTATGCCAAAAAAGGTGGTGGAAAATTAGAGCTAATACAAAATAAAAAAATAAAGATTTCTCTTATTGGATAGGAAAAAGTTTTTAAACCAAAATCTTTTGGAGCCCTAGGCCTCAGAAGAATCAAGGAAATGAATAAATACCTCAGTGAAAAGGTGGGTTGTACTCTTCTTCAAGGTCAAAAAGACTTGACTAAAATATTAAGATCTAAATATATGCCTTATGGTCCTTTGGTCTCCTTCGAAGATAACAAAAATATCAATGGTTATTCCCCTCTATGGAAAATAATAAATAAAACTAAAATTATTTTAAGGAGACGAAATATAATTCTTATTGGTAATGGTGGAAAGACCTCCTCTTGGTTGGAATTATTTAAGGAATACTCTCAATTTAAGGATGTCTTCCCCATACCCCTCCTCCAAGACTAACATGTAAGATCCTTAAGGGATTAATTGGAGAATTACTTGAAGCTAGAGGATAGAAAATAAAGTTTGATAGATATTATTTCTCTTTGGGAGAGTCACAAAAGTATGAGAAGAATGCTTTGCATAAAAATGAAGGATTCTAGCACTCTGGTGAACTTCCTCCCTAATGTTATGTTGTTCTACAATGACACACAACATTGATGGATTTTGAGACATAACATAAATGGTACCTTCTCTATTAGATCAACCTTCCTCTTACAAGGGTTTTTTAAAGTTATATATCCTCTTTGAAATCTAGTTTGGATCTTGAATCCAACACCTAAGATTAATTATTTCTTATGGGTAGTGGCGTGTAGTAAAATTTTCATTCTAGGTGACCTGTCTAAGAAAGAGTTCATGCTCCCTAATATATGATTTTTGGTGAGAGCGATGTTAAGTTAATACAGTATTTTTTTTCAAGTCGCCACTTTTCTTTCAAATTTTGGAGTTTGGTGCTACATTCTTTACAATTTTTTTTGGTTATGTCAAGATCCCTGGTTTACATTAACTTTATTTGAAATTATTTTCCTTTTACTCATTGTGTTCTTGCTAATCTTTGGATTCAGATTCTTCCTACCATTGCTTGGACTCTGTGGATAGAAAGAAATGATAAAAGTTCAAAGAAAAAGTAGATCTATTTTGTTTCTTTTCCACATTGTTAAAAGGTCTATAATAGAAAATGTTAATGTTGGTGTCTACCCTAAAATACTATCCTTTCCATCCCTTATTAACCTTAGAATTAAGAAGATTTGGAACATCAAAAAAAGTTTTATCACTTTAAATTGGATTAGTATTTGGAAAAGAAAACATTGTAAATGACACCCTCTAGATATTAATTGGTTCAAGTGTAATATTGATAGCTTCTTTAAAAAAAATCTTGGGATCTTGGGAGCACAACGATTAGTGAGAAATTGTGAGGGACATTTGATTATCTATTTTTCCAAGAGTCATCATGTTAATTATACCAAGTATGCTAAAGGAATGGCTATGTTGAAAGACATTATGACTCTCTAAGATTTTGGTGAAGGCAATATAATTATCAAAGGCCATTAGAATCTCATTATTGATATCCCCCAAAAGAAGCCTTACAACACCTAGAAACTTCTAAGATTAATGAAGGAATGTAGAAGAAGCTATCTCTATTTAATATGTCAACATATAACATACTTTGATGAAAGAGAATAGAGTGTCATATAATGTGGAAAATTTTGGGTTTGACCCTAATGAATAGAAGAGAGTTTATGACAAAGCTTGTTGAAACGACCTAAAAAATATTATGTTAAATGATATTACAATCTAGACATGTCTTAAGTGTGAAAGAGATAATGAGTTGTTCTTCTATTTTCTTCTATTTATTCTGACTATGTACCTTTATGACATCACTAACTGTTGAAATAGTAGTTTAGTTAAGACTCAAGGCCTCTACATTTTAAAATTAGACTTTGGTTGGAAAGTTTGGGCTTATGGTATCTCCCACTTGTCTTTTAAAAAGACCAATACTCAGATGTATATTTTTAGAAATACTAATCTAAGTGGGAAAAAAGATAGCAAGATCAATTGATTGCTAAATCTTGATCATCCTAAGGCTACTTTTTCTAGAAATTATTACTCATTTAAAGATTTTGTGTATGGGGAATTTCTTGTTTTTGGTATAGATTAGAAGTACTATTTTATATTGTATATATTAATTTGACCATATTTCAATAAGAGATGGACTAATACTAGCACAAAGAATGGTCTTGTCACAAGGGTTAGGGACATTATTCTAAGTTGGGGTGTTATAATTAGCATCAACCTAAACTTTGTTGTCATTCACTCATTTTCCTTTTATTATTGTATTTTTCTTGAGGGTTATGCAATAAGTTGCATTAATCTTAGAAGGGCTAAGAAATGAAACACACAAAGAAAATTTATAGCACTGGAAAACATTTTGATGAGAAAACTAAAATCTCAAAGGAAATTCAAGAATTAGGTAAGGTGCATATGATGGAAGGCCCTATGAAGAAAGTGGAACATAGAGAATGTTATGACTTGATTTTAAATGAAGGAATCTGGAACTATTTCAATAATGTGGGGTTTGATAATTACATTTTGAACATGAGAAGTTTTAATAGCCTCCTATCAACCAAAATTTCTAACTCTTGACATAAGGGAAATGCCATGATTGGTAGAGTTAAGTTTATATTCTCTCCATAGGTTATTAAAAAGGTGATAAGCCTTAAGTGTGAAGAATAATGTGTAGAATAAAAAAGTGTTAGAGACTTTAGTAAGTTTAGAAATTTGTTCTTTGAGGACTAGGAAAATCTTGTATGGGTCAAATCCAAAAATGGGTAGGAAAATTTTTTATTACTTTCTCCCTTTATTTCTATTTGTTTATGGGTTATGAAGATTCTCACTTGGGAAAGGAATTCTAATATATATACCATGGGTTCCAATTCCCTTTGATAAAAATTCTTAGTTATGGGGATAAATATAATGTCCTATTTTATCTATTGACCTCCTTAAGTAACCACATTACTAATAGAGATAACTGTACATTTCACCAAGGTCTAATATTTAATTTGAATTAGCATGGTTCACTCATTGCCCTAGTTTTGGGATGTGTTTAACCTTTAAAAGAGATTTCACTCTTGGTGTGGGTATATATATTATAATTGGAGAGATAGGCTACAAGCCTCTACCTAAGCATCATCCCTCTAATTTTTTTAAATAAGAGAGAAAACCTAAGAAACTTGAGTTTCAGAATAAACTAAAACTCCTCTTTGTGGAAGAGTATCTCTTAGAGGAAACCCCTTCCAAAAAAAAATGACCAACTCTAAGAACAACATTGGTAGTAACCCTAAGAAAAATTAGATTTAAAAGGATGTAAATGATGTTGAGAACATGTGTAACGTTTTGAACATAATTACAAATAATTTAATCCCCCAACATCTGAAAAATGATATGACTCAACTTCAAGAGAAATGAGATAAAAAAGACAAAGAAAAAAGAAGGAAAATTTCTACATAGAGGATAGAAAGGAAGAAACATAGGAATCCCAAGAGTAAGAAGTGGTTTACAAAATAGAAAGTAAGCTTTCCTAGGAAAGCCAATAGGTTTATATTTCAGAGGATGGTTTATACAAAGAGGACAAGTTTCCATAATATTTATAGAGAAATATATGATGCTCATGAGGCTGGTGTTGAGGTGGACTTTGAGCTAGAAGGAAAAAAAGAGTGGAACATTCCAAGTAAGAAAGAAGATAATTATGTGGGGAAGACTACTCTTAACTTGATGGACACTCAACTATAACAAATGGAAACAAATTTTATAAACCACATTAACAACCTCCAAAGTAAAATTAGTGTGTCAACTAGTATATTTATAAATGTCATTACCAACATAAAATTTGGTCTCATGTTGTCTACTATATTTAGAATTTAGAGGGAAATGATGGTGAAAGAGGTAGTTGGTGTCATTATCAGAAAGCGAAAGGTCAATAAAGATGGTGAGGTTAAAAAGGAAAAACTAGGGGAGGAGTAGGGTTCAATAAATCCTACTGATTAGACCAACGATCATAATATATTGGTTAATGATTGGGAGGCTATCAAGAAGGCCTAACAACTTTGGCCCTTTATAATGTGTTATTTTTCAAACCTTTGACTTTGTTTTAGTTATTTGGTTATTTCTAGTTATACTTTATAAATGTTGTCTAAGACCAACAAATGAAGTGTCAAATGTTTAGAAGTTCTCAACAACACTTTTTTGTTGGTTGGGTTACTACTTTCTCTTTGTCTACTTTAGAAGTTATCTCTTAAACTTGGTGGATTATGGTTTAGATGTAAGTTACTTTAAGAACATAGATATTTATTATTATTTAGTTTGAAGTTTTGGTATTTGGGTGTAATGGATGATGCAACACTAGGTCACTACTTGGTAATGGCCTAGGTGCTGGTAGTTGGTTCTCTATTATCACTTTATGGGTTTAGGGCCCTTCCCTAGCTTGTTAGTCAAAACCGAAAGAATCAATATCATGCTAGAACTAATATAATTTGACTAAATTTTATATTTTACATATTTGTTCTCAAATTTTATTTAAATATAAAAAATTAATTTATCTATGAATGAATATTAAAAATAATCATGTTCATGTGATTTAAGGTATATAATATTTTAATTATCTTGTTTTCTAGTATACAAAAGTTAGTGGTGCAAAATTATTCTCATCTAATCATTTATTATATCTATTATCTTAATTGATAAGTGACATCATTTTTATTAGTCAATTATAGCTTTTTGAAAAGATGAAATAGATAAAATATGAAGATAGTAGAAATTCTAATGTATTAAAAATATTTTAATGAACATATTGACCTAAATAATTTATCAATATTATTTTAGTGTACATTTAATTGTCTATTCTAATAATTGGTGAAATTCAATCAATCTTTGATTCTTTTAGTTTACTAATATGAATGTTGTGTATAAGAATAAATTGTGTTCCTCATAACATCTAATTTAATGCATTTAATTCCTTAAAGTAACTTGATTTTTTTTTATGATTATGCACATATTAGTTATGTTATACTAATGTAGTGATGCATCTCTTGTCTAATTATTTCTCTTTGAATATTAGCTTCTTCTTTTTTTCCACAATCTTAAACACTTTTGATTACATCACTACATACCTTTATTTGGTCGCCTATCACCAATTTTAATTAGATCCATTCTCATGGTTACTACATATAAGTGGATGACTAGTGGCCTAGATTAGAGAACTATTTTATAATAAGTAATTGTTCATCTACTTTAGTTAGAAATGTTTGAGTCACATTTCACCCAATTTTTCCTATGATGTCCTATTATTTCTTGAAAGGTTCCCATTATAATATTTAACATTTGCATTGATCAATTTTTTGAAAAAAAAGATTCTAATAATATATTTTAAATTTTGACTTAAATGAAATTCTTAGATCCCTTTATCCTCCAATATAAATCACACTAAATGTAATTACTTTATTTTTTTAAAAATAAATTAAATAGATCATCAAACTAAAACCCTAGTCACTCGATTAACAAATGTATGAATAAATTTGGTAAAGTGGACGGTGAAAACCTTAACTTAGAAGGAAAGCAATGGAAACATTTTTAAAATTTTTTAATTTTTCAATAATGGGGGCTTTCCTCAATAATAATAAATTTTTCTAGCTCTTCAACTTTTTGAAATTGTAAAATATTAAAAGAATCAACAATAATGAATACTTATCATCTACGGATAGAATGGTAATGTGTACTAAAAGTAATTTCTTATGAGCATGCAAAAGCCAACTTTATATCAAAGCTGTATACTGTCTTCTTTTCTTATATTCTTTAAGTGCATGTGACACATGGTTGGACGTTATGACCTTATAGAAACGAGGAGATCTCATCAAGAGCGTTTTTTCATTGTCAAATTTGTAATTAAATAATATTTCTAAAAATCAAATAGTCCTATTTCGCATTATTTTGTTATCAAATAAAATCTTCCGATGGTATAATTTAGTAATCGATTTTTAACTCCTTTGAAATATACATTGTTAAATTATTTTCTTAAAATATTTTTGGTTTTACTTATTTATAATTATTTTTAATGTATTTAATATATTTATATGTTTTAATTTATTTTTATTTATCTTGATATAAAGCTTTATAAACTGAAGTTTTAATTTGGTAATTTTGTATATTATTTATTTATAAAATTAAAATATTTAGACATAAAAATACTATTATTCGATTAGGAAAAGTTATACAATCATGTCAATCAAAACCATAACTCTAAATGAAGTTGTGGAATTAATTTGTATAAACTAATCTAAAAACACAAATATAATTTGCAAACCCTCTTTTCAACTCTATTGTTTTTATTGCTCCTCTAATAGGATGGTATTCTATGTATTGACAAGTGAACAAATAAAATAGTGCACAAATAATGCAAAAGGAAAAGACAATTTGATAGAAAAATTACCAAGATATTAGAAAATCATGGTTAGTAAAAATGAAAGACAAGAGCCCAATTTATAAGTGTCCAATTCTAGTTGAAGGGATTGTAATGCCACACTTGGGAACCCAAAAGAAATAAACCAAATATATTACAATGTTTATTGAGCTAATTTTGTTTGAAGTTTAAAAACATCAAAGTAACAATAATGCAAAAGCAATATATACATACACATCAAATACACATAAGCAATTACAAATACAATTTCAATTCCTCAAGGGTTCCTTCACATTGAGTCACATTTAAGAAAGTTTTATTCATTAGCTAAGTCTCAATTACAATGTCCATAATCATAAAATGAATAAACACATACATAATCCTATAATCAAATACACAAATACAACTAACAATATGAAATCACATCTAATGAATAGCATCCACTGCACATGTCACAAGATATGTGAAAATAGATACAAGTATATCAATATATATTACAATATTCTATAGGATCTCAAAACACATGATATATAGATACATAAAATGAATAGAAGTCTTTAAGATAACAGGAAGAATGATAATGGTACCACTATATCAAGGAGCATCCAACATCTGTTAATCTGAGAGGGACCCAAATGATAAGAATACACTACCTCCTGATCATGTGGTCACCTAATCAAGCTCCCACTCCAATCATTCAAGAGAGATAATGTACTATCCACACACAAATTTATATCAAATCATAAAATAATCCTAGATAAGGAATCTTGATTGCCAAAACTATCTTAAGGGTAACACAAACTACTCAAGAAGATGAGATAATCAAAATTGAAAGGACACTCATTCCAATACTAACATCTCATACCAAGTCAACATTCAAATAGCAAGTATAAATTCAAGTATCAAAACCCAAAAAGACATAACCACCTCCAAAATTATGTCAAGTGTCAAAAGCACAATAACCAATAGATAACAATTGCCATCAATAAAAGTAAACCACCAATTAGTAACTCCATTGCTAAAAACACCACCAATAAATAATTGATCATTCATTAATAAAAGTCAACTATCCACAATAAATGTCATCCAATCAATGAGTAATAACTCACAATAAATACACCATCAAAAATAATATCCAACAAGTACACCACTAGAGGAAAATATTAAAAAAATCATGAAGGAGACTCAGGCTACATACTATGGAGTGCCATCACATGAGCCAACTCTAAGGTTACCCTCACAATCTCTCAAGAACTCAACCCCCTAGTGACTCTCTACAAAACTAGGATACCCTCTCATGAAGATGAGGAAACTAGTCATACCTCTCAAGGTATCATCTACATCCCATCCTTAGTCTATACAAGCACTCAAGGCATGGACAAGGAAAATGATCTAATTTATTTTTCTAATGTATCTCAAGGAAAGGGCTAGGCAAGATATTTTAATTACTATGTTATCACTTGTTAACCAACTTATAATGAGTTACCATAGCAACCACTTTGGGCCCTAACTCCCACTACAAGCCACTCCCATAGACATGCACCTAGAATACCTTCATAAAAATCACAAACCACAATAGTGCTCCATACCAAAAGAATAATATTGATCAAATTTTATTCCTTAACAAGTAGCCCAAAAAAAAACATTGGTTCTCGAAACCCAAGTTCTCAGAAATGCTCAATAGTATAATGCTCATATTTAACATAAATCTCAATTCAAATTATACAATTCACCATGACATCTAGTCAAGTAATCATATAAGAAATCTCAAAAAAACCTCTAGTGCACATCCTAACTTGGCCAACTAAACAACCCACAAGGAAAAACTATCAAGAAAATAAACATCACATGACTATAAATAGAATATTAGACAACACATAGTTTTCAACCACATGATTTAATTCCACCAATTTCTCTTGTTTAGTTTGGGTCATAAGTATGTGTTTAGAAATAAAGTAAGAATACACATGTTAATATAAATTGTTATGCTAATATACTTATTTAGAATAATAAGTATTTAAATATCGAATCTTTTTGTGTGTATAAAATATCATGCAATATTATCATGTTATTAATTTAAATAATCTTAAATCATAAATTATTTAATTAATAACATAAATATATATTATTATATTTATGATTTAAGAGGGGTAAACGCTTTGACCTGGAGCTATGAACCAGTGAGGCCACAAACAAGGGACCTCATCCCCATGAGATTTGAACCTTGATGGCAAGGATAACAATGCAACAACTTAACCATCACAACATGCGACTATTATTATATTTAACTATTAATATTAGTTTCAATTTCTAGAATATTAATATGACTTTTATTTAAGTCTAATATTAATATTTACTTTTCTTTTAATTCATAATGCAACTATAGATAAAATCATAAATTTAATTTAATTATTTATAATTTCTCTCATAAAGTCAAATAGTTATTAACTAAATGATTACAAAGTGAACTATACCACAACTTCTCTTAAAATATAATAAAATTAAAAATATTTATTTATTAACGTCCCTCTTGCATTAATAAATATAAAGTCATTTATATGCAAATAAAAGTTTGATTAGACTTAAATAATCACTAATGCTAACATTCACTTTAACTAAAGGAATAATATTTATTTAATTTGAGAAATTAATAGATTATTATTATTTTTTATAATAAATAAATCTGAAAACTTAAATTATATTTTTATAAAATAAAAATAAACATGCAATTATTATTTTCGGATGTCTTTGATCTCTCAAATCATGCAAACATACTATACTTAGTTTTCTATTTTTAGCATATTTATTTTCACATGCATGTAACCTTACTATGCTTAACTTTTTATTTTTAGCATATTTGTTTTCACATGCATGTAACCATACTATACTTAACTTTATATTTTTAGCATATTTGTTTTCACATGCATGTAACCATACTACACTTAGTTTTCTATTTTTAGCTTATGCATTTTTTTTTTATGAATAGTCATTTTCTATTAATAAATAATATACTAAGAATACAATTCACAAAAAAAGGGCTGAGGGATAAAAGATCACCCCGTCAAAGTTCACATGGCCGAGGCCAGAAAAATCAACTATTCATAAAAAAAAAATATAAAGCAACCCTCAAGTGGCTAAAGTAGTGCCTACTAAGGTTGGTGGTTCATCATGATCATGAAATCTTTGGGATTGGGACGTGGACTAGGAATAGTCCAGCCATTAGCAGCATCAGTGTCCTAGTCAACATCCTTCATATCAGGCTATAGAGGCGAAATAGCCAACTCTAGGTGAAATGGCCTTTTCCAAGAAAAAACTTGCCAAGCACTAGGAGGAGGAACCAAGGACTAGCCAGAGCCACCACAGGGTGGGGAAATTGAGTGGCACCTCCATCCATCTTTACCATGACTGGGAGAGCAGTGGTGGGAAGCTTGGGAACATAGAGTGTGTGAGTGACGACCTGGGGAGGTGCACCTTTGGTGGCGACTACTAGGCATTGAGGTATGAATGAGGTATCTGGAGGTACCTTGACAATAATACAAGGGGCATTGCCCTAGTGATTAAGAAGCTCTTGAAGGTGGGCCAGCTCTAAGGCCACCTTGTTTGCTTGCACTTAAATTTGTAGCATTACATTATTACAAATTCACGTCTTAGTATACATAGAAATATTAATATCAAGAAAACTATGGGTGAAAAGAATAATATTTTTATCTTTCTATAGAGTGAAAAAAATCTCCATCTTGAAGGTATGCCAAATTTGGGTAAGTTTTTGAGGGATCCTAGGGGAATCACCCAAAATAACCATGTGCCAAGAAAAGGGTTTAGGTTGAAATGACTTAAAAAAATCATGAATCTAGTGCCAATAATTTTGAACACATCTACAAAACTAGAAAATATATAGGAAGGACTCTGATTGGCTACAAAATGGCCACCTAGAATCTAGAACCCCAATATGCTTGAGCTGAGGCCCAAGGGGAAGACCTTGAAAAGCCAAGCACTAAGAAAAATGGGAAATCTTGGGTTTTGTAAGAGCACTCCAAATAGTGTCAAAGTGCTTTCTCCATTGAGAAATAGAAGATTTCAAATGCCTTCTTTGATTGAGCATATCCACCATCAAGAGATAGGGAGAAAGCCATCTATAACTTAGACTTTTTTGTAACTGGTGAAAGGAGTGGTAGGATACCACACCCAATTAGTCCACCAAGGTCTAATAGATTGAATACACACTTTATGAATTAAGTTCCCTAGAATTGTAGAAAGTAATAAGTCAAAAGTTTGTTGATTTGAATAGGCAAGATAGTACTTGAATTGAATATCTTCTCAAGATCTAAAACTCATGGAAACTCTAGAGAAAAGATCTTTAGGAGTCTTGATGCCTTGTTTGAAAAAATGCAGAGCACTAGCATCTTGAGTCTTAGCAAGGGGAATACCCTAGATGGAAAATAGGAGAGACCACCAAATGTTCTACTGGTTCAAAGAGAGCTCATCACGAAACTCACCACCAAACCAACAAAGCCAATGCTTAATAGCTTCTCAAGCTTCCATATGCTCTTGATAATAAGTATGAGCATAGGTTATCCCATGATGAGAAGGGTGTGAAAGCCAATCCCCTTCCATGCAAGCCTATTGATGGGAAATCTAGAAGAAATGCAATGCCAAACCAAAATCTTTTAGGCTTCATCCCTAGAGATGGTATGAATAATCCATTTGGCACATAGAACAAGGCCTTGTTTCTATGTGGAGAGAAGGCCAAGGCCTCCAGACTCTTTTGGCAGACAAAAAAAATCCCAAGCAACTCTATGAAAGCCATGATGATAAGAACAAAAGGCCCAGAGAAAATCATAGAGCAATCACTCTAATGTTTGGTAGGAGGCTTTGGAAGGAGACCAACAAGAAGAATAATAGATGTGCATTCTGTAAGAACTTATTGTTAGTTTGTGGTGATTGATCAGGAAAGTACTGTACATACTTCATAAATTCTTTGGGCCCTATTTTATCAGGATTTTGGGCTAGCATGTAATTATTAATTATAAGCCTAAATCGGTAATAATACTTGTATAAAAGGGCTTAGGGATAGGGAATGCTTCATAAAGTGATGCAAAAATTAGTTCTTGCGATGGTATTGAGCTGTAAGGGATTATGGATTGTAATTAGGTTGTAATCATTGGATCATAAAATATTGGACTTGTTATTTCGTGGATGTAGCCCAGGGTTTGGGTGAACAATGTTAAATCCTAGTCTCTTGTGTTCCTTTCTATGTGATCCATTATTTTTTGATATTGGTTCTATTTGCATGTAATTGGTATTTTTGTGCATGGTTTAATCCTAACACTTGTGAGAAAATCTGGAATTTTCCCACAAGATAATGAGATTTCGTAAGCCAATAATCAAACTTCTTAATAATATTGGCAAGCACTACATTCCACAAATCCACTGGGGACACTTGAAAAGTAAAAGGAATGCCTAAAAAGTGGAAGACCTCCACATCAATGACCCATTTCTATTCAAATTGGTTAAGCCAAGCTGGCATTGGAAAAAAAGATTGGTGACAATAGAGTGTTTTATCCCATTGAATAGCAAAGCCAAAGGCTTGACAAAAAGTGTCAAGGCAATTTAAGGTATTATTGATGTTTTCTTCATCCTCCAAAGGAGTGAGAAATGAATCATTAGAAAAATGACCATTTACCAATTGGGAAGAGGATTCTAGGAAAGAAATGCCACAAATCAAACTTGAAGACATAGAGTGGGCTAGCATATAGCCAAACCCTTCAGCAACAAGAACATAAAGCATTAGAGCTATAGGGCAACCTTGCCTGATGGAATGAAATAGCCCAAATGCATCAATTGGGAGTTATTGATAGTAATGTAGGCATTAGCATCTCCAAAGAGCATCTCTATGGACTACAAAAAATTGGGACAAAAACTAAGAGCCCGAAGCATCGCCAAAATGAAAGGCCATTCAATTCGGTCATAGGCTTTTGCAAAAACTATTTTCAAAAAACTAGCTAGCTACTTGGAATTGTGAGCGCACTCCATTCCTTCCCAAACAACAATAATGTTGTCAGGAATATATCTAGACTTGATAAAGCTAGTTTGCTCAGGCCACTATTGTCACTTAGGTTTGCACCCTTGTCCAAGGCCTATGCACGAGGACAACCTAGTGAAACATGGAAACAACCTCCAAGCTGTGGGACTTGAACTGTGAGGTTGAGTCTATGTTTCACTAGGTTGTCCTTGCACATAGGCCTTGGACAAGGGTGCAAACCTAAGTGACAACAGTTTTTGGCATGCCCAGTGGGACACTTTTCAAACAAATTTAAGGTCTACTAGTGTCAAAGAAAGGGTTTCAAAGATTAATGTTGAAGAGGTAGTGATGGCTTCAGTATTCAAGCCTTTAAGAGGCTGATTCTTCAAAGTACTTGGCAACTCTGAACATCAATAAATTTGGTCCCAGGCCAAAGTTGTAGCGATTCATGCCTAGAGCTGAAACAAGGGCATCTTCTAGAGGTAAATTTCAATATCAAGAGCTTTTTCTTTCAAATCCTAGAAGAAGGAGGACTAGAACTTCATTATCACAAGTTAGGGGTATAATAACAGTTAATATACTTGTAAGATATGTCTCTACTCCTCCTGTTTCTTGAACTTAGCATAGATTGCCATCAACACTCATCAATAGAACACTTGTCTACATGGTACAACTAAGAGCCCATGCCTTTGCCACCTTCAATGGTGGAAGCCCTCTATTGTTAGCCCAAAGACATGATATACCAGAATCTGCAGTCAAAAGTATACCTGATTTTACTGGTGAAACTTCCATCTCCCCTTTAGAGCATATCCAAGAGGTAGAAAATGTCTGTAATATTCATGGTATCATTGAGGATGATGTTGCTGTCAGACTTCTAGCCTCATCTTTAAAAGGAAAAGCATTACAGTGGTATAGAGGCTTAGCTCATGGTTCTATAACTGATTGGGATGGACTAGGAGCAGGGTTATGCAAACATTTTGAGGATAGAAGTGACCATTTGTCACTTTTAGAGCAGTTGACTACTATTAAAAGGCCCCCCCATGAATGTATGACTAATTTTAATTATAGATTTCAAAAGACATGGGATAGAATACCTACTACAGTGAAACCTACCCCTGGAAATGCCTTCTTACATTACCTTAGAGCTTTTAACAGTGATATTGCCACTACAATCCAAACTATGGAAGGAGATACCTTGCCTAATGCTTATGAGATAGCCATAAAAGATGAGAACATCTTAATACAAGGAGGAAAGTTGGCTCCAAGGCCCCCTATGCCTTTCTTTCCTGATGTTCCCAACCACCAACCAACAATAGCCCCTCTTCCTACAACTTCTGCATCACAAGCCCTTACTCTAGTTCCCCAAGCTTCCACACCCTCAAATGGGATAGATGAACTCAAAGAAATGCTCCAAGGTCTAGTGCTGAATACAGATAAAAGAGAGAAGACCCTAGATAAAAAATTGCAAGAGCAGGGGAGGGAGTTGAAGGACCAAGGGAAGAGATTAGAGGATAGTTTTTCTATGATACAAAAAATGAGTAACAAGGTGGTGGCCTTGGAAAGGCAGCAATCTCAAGGTGGAAAGCCTCCCCAATTGCAATATCAAGCTCCAAATGGTGGTAGGCCTCCTAACTAGTGGAATAGCTCTTTTGATCAGGGTAGACAAAATAGTCATGCTTCTGCTTCAAGCTCAAATCAGAACAGAGCTATAGTCCCTCAAAATAACTTGGCCCAAGAT
Source organism: Cupressus sempervirens (assembly GCA_028749045.1). Classification (NCBI taxonomy): domain Eukaryota; kingdom Viridiplantae; phylum Streptophyta; class Pinopsida; order Cupressales; family Cupressaceae; genus Cupressus; species Cupressus sempervirens. The sequence goes on along the minus strand of CM053791.1, from coordinate 137,430,277 downwards.
CAAGATTTCTGTACTTCTTGTAACTATTCTTATACCTATTGCATGTGCCAGAAGGCAGAATCTTATTTGGCCCTAACTGATCAAGAACCTACAGCAAAGCAATTGTACACAGAGGATCATCCCAAGGAGGCCTCATATACTCAAGGACATGATGATTTCTCTTTCATGAATCATTAGATTGGGGAGCATTGTAATGTAAAGCAGGATTTCGTTGCTCATAACACAAGATGTAAGAGGAGATCTATGAAACATGCTGCCCCTCCTTCTCCTAAGCAGGCCTCAACTTCAAGTGTTGAACCTCATGCACATACAGAAAATCAACAAACAAGTACTTCACAATAGCAAAAGCAAGATTCTAGAAAGAAAGATGCAAGTGATCTCTATGTTGCCCCATCTCAACCTCTTATAGGTGTAGCTCCCAAAGCTTCTACCAAAGTTCCTAATACACCATTCAGTGTGGCAGAGAAAATGAAGAAGGCTAATGTGAATATTTCTATGTGGGATGTTGTTGCTACCATACCAATGCAGAAGAGGATGCTGCAGCAAGACTTAGAGAAGATTAAACCCAAGGATCAACCATCTATCATGGAGAGTGCCACAAGTCTAGTACAACCAGCAAGGGATGTGGAGACAAATTAAAAGGTTAGACCTCCTCCATTCTATGTTTCTCTGATTATAGGGGGAAAATTAGTCAACAATTGCATGATAGATTCAGGGTCTAGTACCTCAGTAATGCCTAGGTGTGTTGCTAATGCTTTAGGAATGAAATATGAGCCCATTGTTAGGGATGTGTTACAATTAGATGGTAGTATTGTCAAAACTGTAGGTATCCTTAGGAATGTGGAAATGGCCCTACGTGCATGCCCTGGTTGCATTGTGATTCAAGACATATCTGTTGCTAAAGTCAAGCCTTATTTTGCCATCTATCTTTCAAGAGACTTCACTACTCAAATTGGTGGATTCATATCTGCTGATTGGTCATATATGTCATTTAAGACCAAATATGGAGCCAATGCCTCAATTAGAGCAGAAACTCAAGCCCTTCATCACACTGAATCTTACATCCCCAATCCCATCAACATGAATTGCCTTATTCTAGAGATGGATGAAAATGACATAGTAAATGAGCCTATCACTTCCATAGTAGAGATTCTTGATTTCTTCTTGGATGAGTGGGAAAATGCATATCAGTTTGAGCCTATGTTAGAGACTCTTGAGATAGGCCTTAGTACATATTGCATAATAGAGAAAGATGCTCAAATTCCCGATCTAATCGGGACTAATGATGATATAAATGGAACATGGAATATGTACTTTGATGGCTCAAGGAATAGAAATGGGTCAGGGGCTAGTGTTATGTTGATCTCTCCTACACAAATAAGATACTACTTCTCCTTTAGGCTCCAATTTAGTTGCACGAATAATGTGGCCGAGTATGAATCTTTGATTCAAGGTCTCTTACTTGCCCAAAAGAGAGGAGTTCAAGCCTTGAGAGTATATGGGGATAGTGAGTTGGTAGTTAACCAAGTGAGAAACTAGAATATCACCAAAATTGGCCTGCTCAAGTCTTACAAACATAGAGTCTGGGATTTACTTGAGGGCTTCAATGCATTTAATATTCAGAGCATTCCTAGGAAAGAAAATAGACATGCTGCTAGACTTGCAGCAGTGGGTGCAGATTATGATGTACCAGGGAATCTTGATGAAGAAAAGAAGCAACAAATAAGGGTGGTAGTGAGGCCTACCATCCCTGACAACAACACTCATTGGTAGGTGTTTGATTCTGATGAGAAAATTGTGAGTTTCTTGCAGAATGAGGCAGAATTCTCAGATAGAAACTAGTCAAGACTACAAGATCAATATGGTGATCAGATCATTCATCTCAATTCTAACAAGTTGCCCAAGGGTCTCATTACCTTGGAGAGTGTCTTTAACCCTGATGATCAAACAAGAGGCAAAGGGATGAATCTAGCTGCAGAAAAGCATGATTATGCCCTAGTTACAATTGCTGATAAAAACATTCTAAACATGGGGAAGGTATGTTCTAAAACTGAGCAAGAAAACTTCATTCAGTTATGTCAGGAATTTAATGATGTATTTGCTTGGACATATGATGACTTAAAAGGGTTTGACCCTAGTTTGTTTCAGCATACTATAGATTTAGTTGATAAGGCCAAACCAGTAAGGCAAAAATAGAGGCCAGTGAATCCTAAGGTTGAGCCCCTAATGAGAAAAGAACTATCCAAGTTAATAGAGGCTAATATAATATTTCCTATCAAATACTCATCATGAGTAGCTAACCTATCCCTGTTAGGAAGAAGAATGGAGAAATCAGATTGTGTGTGGACTTTAGGGATCTTAATCAATCTTCTCTTAAAGATCACCATCCTCTCCCTTCCATGGAGCAAATTCTATCCAAGGTCAGTGGGTAAAAGAGATTCTCTTTTCTTGATGGGTTCTCTGGTTATAATCAAGTGCTGGTTAAAGAATCTGACAGACATAAGATAACATTTACTACTAAATAGGGCACCTATGATTATTTCAAGATGCCATTTGGGCTAACAAATGTAGGTGCCAAATTTCAGAAGGCAATGGAGATGGCCTTTAAAAACTTAATTGACAAATTTGTCTTAGTATACCTAGATGATATAACTGTATATTCAAAAAATATAGAAGATCATTTTGATCATTTGAGACAGATATTTCTAAGATGTAGAGAGTTTGGGGTTTCCCTTAACCCAGCCAAGTGTGTCTTTGCTACAAGCCAAGGAAAATTATTGGGACACATTGTATCTAAGGATGGGCTAACCATTAATCTAGAAAGAACAAAGGCAATACTTGCCCTTCCTCTTCCTAAACACAAGAATGGGCTGCAAAGTTTCCTTGGTAGAATAAATTTTGTAAGAAGGTTTATCCCTAATCTTGCTAACATGGTGAAACCTCTTACAACTATGCTCAAGAAAGGTATGGTCTTCTCATGGACCAGGGAAGGGAAGGAGAGTTTTGAAGAGATCAAGGCAGCCATAGCCTTAGCCCCTACTCTCATGAACCCAAATTTTGAGAAAGATTTCATCCTCTACACTCTAGGTGGTGAGTTAAGTATCTCTGCTATCTTGACTCAAACAAATGACAAGGATGAGGAGCAGCCCATAGCCTTCTTTAGTGAAGGGCTCAAGGAATATGAAGATAAGTATAGCTTTGTTGTGAAGTAGGTCCTTGTGGTCATCAGAGCCTTGAAGAAATTCAAGCACCTCTTATCCCACAATAGGATCCATTTGTTGGTGCCCCATGCCAGTGTAAAAGACTTCCTATTAAGCAAAGATATCAGTGAAAAGAGAGCTGGATGGATCACTAAGGAATGGAGTATGATGTTGAAATTCAAATTACCAAGCTAGTAAGAGGGAAAGGGTTGTGCAAAGAAATGTTATCAGGCTAGGATTCAGATGAAGAGGCTGCTATGGTAATAACAGAGTAGCAGGAGGTAAAAAATGCTAATGTTCCAAGGAGCTAGATAAATGATATGAAGAGCTTCTTATTAGGGAATGGATACCCTCAGGGATTGGACATGACTAAGAGGAGACAATATAGACTACAGTCCATTCCCTATTTTGTAATTGATGGTATCCTATTCAGGAGGGATTTTAATGGGACCCTATTGAGATGCATTGAAGAGGATCAAGCTGAGAGGATGATTAAGGAACTTCATTATGGCCCTGATGGTGGCCATTTCTTTGCAAGAACTACTACCATGAAGATCATGAGGGTTGGTTACTATTGGCCATCTCTATTCCATGATTGTTATGGATATGTGAGAAAATGTGAGAAGTGTGCTTTCTTTTCAGGAAAACAAAGGCTTGCAGCCCTCCCCCTTCATCCTATTCAGGTGGAACAACCCTTTACCCAATGGGGTTTGGATTTCATAGGCCCCATTAATCCTCTGTCTAGTGCAGGTCATAAGTGGATTTTTTCTGCTACTGATTATTTCACTAGATGGACAGAGGCAGTTGCCTTGAAGGATGCCACAGAACCATCAGTTGTTGAATTCCTTGATGGAATTGTATCTAGGTTTGGTGCTCCTTCTACTATCATCTCGGACAATGCTAAGTCTTTTGTTGGAACCCATATTTGTGCATGGGCAATGAATCACAATATCTACTTGAGCACATCATCAAATTACTATCCCCAGCGTAATGGTTTGGCTTAGTCTTCTAACAAGAATTTGATCAGAATCATGAAGAGGACAATAGAAGATAATTAGAGGGTCTAGCATAAGAAATTAAGAACTGCTTTGTGGGTTGATAGGATAACACCCAAGAGATCTGTTGGGAATTCACCTTTTGTGCTAGTATATGGTAGGGAGGCCAAACTCCCAATTTCATTGGAATTCCCATACTTGGAGTTGGCTCATCAGTTGGAATTGATTGAAGATAATGCCATGTTAGTAAGAATGGCAAAGCTAATTGAACTAGAAGAAAAGAGAAAGAAAGCCATGCAAACCCTAGAGATACATCAACAGCAGATGAAAAAGAGTTTTGATAAGAAGGCTAGGGTCGGAACCTTCAAAGAGGGAGATTTAGTTCTAAAGTGAGATTCAGACAGAGCAAAACCAGGAAGACATTCCAAGTTTGACTCACTATGGAGTGGCCTCTATCTGATTGCCAGTTGCAAATAGGCTAATGCATTTCAGTTGAGCTGGCCCAATGGAGAGATTTTGCCCATTCCAGTCAATGGCATCCATCTAAAGCCCTGTTTCTAAAAATTTGGCAATCCATGTACATAAGTAGTTTAGTTTCTTTTCTATTGTTTCCTACTTTTCAAGAAGTGCGCATACACAGCTGCCTCCCTATGAGGTAGCAGATTTTGAGGTGTCTCAGGTTGCAGAGGAAGTTTTGTTTTTTTTGTTCCAGTTATAGTTGCAGAGTTTTAGGGTGTTCATGTTTTAATCTCTCACATGTAGGGTTAGGGTTTCACAGTATGCACAGACCCATTTTTTTTGACTCCATAGCCCAGTGGATACATGAGGCCACTGGTCATACACATAGCAGGCTTGTGTCCCTTATGATTCACCAAAAATGTTATCATTTTCTCATCCACCAAAGATTCAAATTTCAAATGTTTGGCTCATCCAACGGCTAATTCCCAAAGATAATAATATTTTAATGCCAGGCCTTATGATATATTTTGTGGCCCGCAGGTTCGTAATCGTCAAATCTGATGAGGATCTACGGTTGGTGCTATCTTTCCATTGGAAGCCATGTGAGATTTACGTTCACGACATGGCACCCTGATGACACGTGTCCAGTGGGTCCAACGGGTCGGGCAACATGTTTTGGCGGGTTGAAAAAATTCCATGGCACCGTGGGTGCTATGTCGCTATCATGTGTTGGCCGAAAAATCTTCATAGCGATAGTGCGCTCGACAGAAAAGGTTTCACGGTAGGCAGGCTACGTCACCGAGAAATGTTCACAACGAATGGTCAGATATGACAGGCCGAAAATTTCAAAAGGTGGCAAGTCACCATGTTGCCATCAGAAAACTCATGAGTTTTTTGAAAGTGACATAGCACCCGGCCGGCCAGAGGTTATTTCTATGGTGAGTCCTAGTGTCGGCAGCAAGGTTCGCAACAACGGAAGAGATCAACGGTGAGAGCTTCAGGCAAGTGGTTGGGTCCCATTTCGTACCTCATCTGCCTAGTTGGCAGATTCCGATGCCATGATGGAAAATCATTGGAAGACACGTGAAAATCAGAAGACATGTCATCAGTTGGGCGCTATGGTGCTATAGGGAATTGGCCTCGATTTCCTCATAGCGACATAGCACCTTGTTAACATGTGGCCGCTCTATGGGGTCAAAGTCTTGAGTCTGCCAAGTGGTGCTTCATTAGTCCAATGGGGAATAGCCATGTATGCTAGGTCAGAATAGAGTCAGCGCATGGGACCAGATCTTCAACGTGGTCAGTACAGTCAAAGGTTAAGATCTCCATCGTCGGATCTACAGAGATCAACGACAGGCACCATCGCACTATGAATAAGCCACACGAGATTTACTTTAGTGACATTGTGCTCTTTCACCACATGTTAGCAAGGCTAGGTTGCACCAAGGTATGTCTGTCAGGTATTACCAAGTGTCATTCGGGTGTGGTACAGTTGTTGAGGTGGCGCTAGATATGATGGGCCTGGGGTAAGGACAATGCAGAGCATGACGAGTCTTCACGATCATCAAATCAAGGAAGATCAACAAAAGGCATTGTCTCGCTATGGTGAAGTTGTGTGATCTTTACCATAGCGATATAGCATCTTGCTGACACCTGTCTCACTGGCAGACCAGGGTTGACGCTTAGTGGCCAACAGTTAATGTCATAGTCAGGTTTGTAATCGTCACAGTTAAAGATAACAATTCAAGGGTGGCGCGGTTAGTTCAATGATGGAAGGTCAACCACAAAGGACTTCCCAGGTGGCAGGATGAAAAGAAGCGATTGGTCTACGTGGCCCAGTCGGTACATAAGGAACTATTTGACTTGCTTTGACCTCATGGATTCATGAGCCAGAAACAATGAATCAAGTTTTTGCTGCGAGAGTTTGATCCTGTGATCAATGGCACCAACTTAGAAGTAAATGCAAAGTGCAAGGACATTCTACCACCATTACAGATCTATCTACTATGTTAGGGGATGTTTTCTGGCACTGTTCTATCTTCTCCAGGCTCTTTCTCAGAGGAATATCAGATTTTGGTACTTAAAACCACTAGATCTTTGATTGGATTTTCAGGGTGAGAAGTTAATGCCAGTAGTTGAGAAGTAAATGTAATGAAAAAAATCCTCAGTTATGCCTAAACTATAAAGGCATTTTTGTGACCTTTTCTTAGGGGGACTCCTTTTCTGATTTCTCTGCTACTGCTCGTAGGTCTGTAGTGTAAAATTTCCTTTGTCTCTAAGCTATATAACATTCTGTATCATCTCCTTCAGCCATCAATGTGTATGTGCATCCATCTTGCCTCTCATTGGTGTATTGTTGAGATCTGTGACTGGCATACTGTATCTATTTTTGGCCTACTGGATAATATATAAGTGAAATCATTTTCCTTTTATTATTCAGCTTGGTTTCCTGATTTGTATGTGGTTGTTGATTGGCATAGGTATGGGTGTGTATGTCTTTTGAATGTTATCTTGGTTTTGTAGTGCATATATGGGTAGAAATGAAGTCTAAACACTCTATTTTGGTGCATCACCTCCTTAGATTAGACTAGGTAGATTTTCTTTCATACTCTCTTTCTCCCTTTTCCTCTCCAAGAGTAGTTAGGTGCACCCTGATAGTAAGAGGAAGCTGGCCTTCTTCGGAGACCCAACCTCGTAGTTCAAGTCCCACAGCTTGGAGGTTGTTTCCATGTTTCACTAGGTTGTCCTTGCACATAGGCCTTGGACAAGGGTGCAAACCTAAGTGACAACAGCCACACAATTAAAGATAGAAGATGGCAAATTTTGAGAGAAATTGCCTTAGCAAAAATCTTATATGACACATTTAGAAAGGTAATGGGCTACCAATTGTAAATATCCTCAAGATCTGTAGCTTTAGTTATGAATTTAATGTTTCCTTTGTTGATAATAGCTCCTAGACTTTTAGAATGATAGGCTTCAAGGTAAACTTTGTGTAGATCAAGAACAATATGGTCCTAGAGGTGTTTGTAAAATTCATAAGGAAACCCATCAAACCTAGGGGACTTGTCATCTAACATGGAGAAAACCACCTCTTTAAGGTCTTAGAGGGTAAGAAGTTGCTCACAAAAAGCACATTGCTCAATTGTTGAGTAGTTTGGAGTAATAGAAATGCACTTTTTGAGAGCTTCCTCCTGAGCAACTGAATTTCCCTACGAAGCAAAAATATTCTCACAGTGATGAAAAAATGCTTGCAGGATGTCAAGGAGACTAGAAAGAATATAAGTGTCTTGTTTGATTTTTTTAATCCGAAAATTGGTATGATGGGATCAAAGATCTTGGAAGAAATCCTTCGAAGCTTTATCGCCAACCTCCAACCAATGGAAGTGAGCTTTGATTTGGGCTCCTCGAGTGGCATAATTATCTGTAACCTATTTGTTATGGTGAACTTTGGCAAGTTGAATTTTTAAATCAACATTAAAAGGATTAAGGGTGAGAGCCTCAGAAGATTTTTTGAGCACAAAAGTAGTGGTTTCATAAGACCGCCTTCTAAAAACTACCAACTGCATTACATAGATGTGCAAAAAGCAAGCAGTTTTGGTAATGGAATCATTCCACTACTAAATCCACCTAGTCTAAGAATGTGGATGTGGCTCCAGATTCTAGACACGTAGGATATGAGAAATAGTGGAAGCATGCATTAGCACAGATGTGTTGAGGAAGAATTGTGACTTGACAACTTTATGGACAACTATTTGCCATGAAATGGAAAAATAAATGGGATAGTGCTCAGATAATGTCACATCTAGCAAGGGAATGATAGTTAAATCTTGATCCTCAAAAAGGAAGAAAAAAGGTTGTGCAGTAATCATGGCATGATTGAGATGCTTCAAAATGCAGTCAGAGCCAGCTCAAAAGTTGGACCAAGTGTGCCAAACCCCACTATATTGGTGGTGGAAATTATAGGGATAAAAAGCCCCAATTTATTGCTCATGTATTACTAGGCTTCCCTTTCCCCAATTATCTAGCGAAAAGACAAAATTCCATTTTTGTCAGAGGCCAACTCAACCATATTTAAAGTTGTTAGCTAGCCAACCTGACAATTGAGATCTTCTCACAACATCATTGGGAGCATAAACATTAATGACTCCAAAAGAATGATTGTTAATGCAAAGAAAAATCTAAATTATTCTATGCATGGGGTTAGAATCGTGTGAAATAATAGTAGAATAAAAATGAGGTGACAAGAGAATAACTACACCACCTCTACTTGCATCATTTTGAGAGGAAAACATAATTCCATTCGACAAAATGACATGACATGTAGATGAAATCATGAAACCAGAGATCTTAACTTCTTGCATATAGAGAAAATCTAAATTTCCAAGTCTATGGTGGGTGTCCCTGACATAGTACTTATTGGAGAGGTCTTTGAGACCTCACATATTCCATGATAAAAAATTCATGAAAATTCTTCCATATCTTCCTTTTCCTCAAGAGAGGAGTAAGTATTTTGCAAGAAAGAAGAACCCAAGTTAAAGCTAGAAGGAAAATCTTCTAGATTGATGGACCATCATTTCTCCTCTCACTTCTCAACATGTTTGGGAGGACTATGAGAATGCCATGCATTCCAAGTTGCTATGGAAGAAGTAGCAAGAGGGGTATGAATCAAAACCAAGGTGTTAGCCCTGGGCTACCTTAAACCTCTATGAAACATCAAGGTTTGAAACCTATGAATCAGCAGGGTTTGGTTCCGGAAAAATTGCTTGCGCCCCTAAATTGATCAGAGTTTGTGCTCTTGTTGAAATAGGAGGAACCAAAATGACCACTGCATATGACTATTTAGGAGCCAAGGGAGCCTTTCACTTGCACCCAACAGTAGTCCATTCTTCCTTTTTTCCTTCTTCTGGCTTGGCAAGAACCTCTTTAGGCAGCAGTTTAACCCTAGGCATGGCCAAAGGGCAATCCCTAATCTTTTGTTCCACTGATTGGCACCTATAGAAAGTGTTCGGTAGGTTCAAATAAAGCACCTTTTGAGAGAAGGTTTGAGCCCCACTCTATATTAGCTTACGTATTTTCACATGTATGTAACCACACTATACTTAGTTTTCTATTTTTAGCTTATTTGTTTTCACATGCATGTATATGTTTAGTTACAACATGCTTTCCTCTTAATTAATCTTTTGCTTTCCAAATAAATATTGCAATTAAACTAGTTTAAATGTAAGAAGAATATTCATCTATATTTAGAAAATTCATGATAATCACATAGTTCTAATGACAAATTTAAAGTTGAGACCCTAACTATTCAATTTATTGTTTTCTTTTGATTTTCAATAATCAAGTTTTCATTATATTAGAAAAGGGTTTATAAGAATCCAGTCACAATAATTTTCTACATTTTTTCTATAATTTTCCTTAGTCAAGTTTTCTTGATTAAAAAGTATTCCATTTTCAAAATCTACAACATAATTCTTTATTCAACAATCAATACAGTAAATTAATAAGCAATATATAAACACCTAAGAAGATATGACGCAAACAGATCTTTCAATAAAATTCTACAATGGGTTTTCAAACACTACCTCTAAACCACAAGTAAAATCTGAGACAATTTGTGAATGCATGCAAATCCAAACCCTTTGAAACTGTCAGTCATTCTTTTGATCCAATTCTAAATTTTTCTCCCAAAAACTTGTGTAATTGTAAAATGAGCTCCAGATCTCTGATAAAAAGTTCTCCCCTAAATTGGGGCTCTGATTGTGCAATCACAAGAGGGAACTCACTAATCAATTACTATTTATTACTTTATTACCTTTTACCATTTCATGCAAAATTTTTTAAGATATTTAATTACAAAATATCTTTATTTAAATAATTAGCTTTCTCATGTTAATTAATTTTTGAAGTTTTTTTAATAATATATTTATTAATTTAATTGATAATATTGTTTAGAAATTATTATTAAAATAAAATTCCTAAATAATTATCAATAAATTAAATAAATATAACTACACCACAATTACAACTATAACTTTATCTTTAAATTTTATTCTTTTATATTTTATTTTTCTCTAGTTTATTAATTAGTACAAGCACTAATTAAAGCATAGTTTATTATTTAAATTAATAATAATAATCAAAACTCATTGTTTAAATGCAACTCTAGTTTAATTATTATTAAATAAATAATTATTATAAAGCAATATGAAATCAGTAATATTTCAATATTTTAATTATCTCTTTGTCCAACTTCTCAAATTAGACTTTTAAATTAAATCTTTCTAATTTCTCTTAAACCAAATTTCTAAATTTAGACATCTAAATTAAGACTTCTATATTAAAGCACATATTTAATTAGTTTTTAAATTAATTAAATATTCTCATGCTTTAATATTTTATTTTTAATCAAATAATATTTAATTATATGATTAACCCAAATATTATAATTAAATCACTTACCAAATAAATCACATAGCGAAATCCACATAAAAGTAACATTATCGAAACATACCAAAGCTCAAAATCAAACAATAGAAACAAAGAGAAACTCATAGGTTTTCAAAAGTGTGGAAAGTCAATTATGAATCCTCCTTGCAAGACAAGTATTTAGGCTATGGATAGGATTAGACCTTAACATTATCTACCCATTCTTACCATTGAGTTATTGTGATAGGGCACACTCATCCTGACAATTCAAGGAAGTCAATGTCTGGTACCTATATTATACATAAAATAAAAGCATGTACATGTATATAAATATATGTAAACTAAACAAGCAATGACAGGGAGTGGTACATCACATAGATCCTGAATAGTAGGTGACTACGACTGCCTCCCTTGATGACATCAAACACGACAAATAGAAAGATAAAATAGATAGACACACACCATACACATGAAAGTATTGGGTAAGTACCATAATAATTATAAGTCAAACATCAAATGCTCAGATAAAATAATGCATCGTTACAAATATGGAGTAATTATCATTAAAGCATCATCTAACATTGTTGAAAGAAATCACATTTATTAACTACAAATTATTAAGGCATCATTAATGCACTAGTAACCATAATCATTAAACAACACATGAAATATAGTCAACTATGTAATCATCGTTTATACATCTCTAGGCCAAGTTATGAAATAATATCCTTGAAACTAACACATCCATGAAATAGGCATAAAAAGATTTTGGTAAATATAATGGAAAAGCAAACTATAGGTGGGTGCTACAAGGATGAGACCAAAGATAATGGATGGACAAGATCAGATAAGAAGGCCAAGTGGATTTAGCTCAATGGACATAGAAATAAAAGACTTAAGTTCAACAATAAAATAGATTATAATGAATTCATGTACTGATGCAGGAGCATCCAGAGGTATAAGGGCAATCCTATGTCACCCAAAAAAATGTACTTAGACTTAGTTTATGTTTCATGTGTTTTCATTTTTGGATACCCATTTGGGTCAAATAAATGTTCCAACTCTTGCAGTTCCACTATCAGTGTGTTTGAAAATCCCGAAAAAATAGGAGCATGCAATTTGGCCATCATTTTGGTGACCTAGAAGGTGTGAATTGGCTTGATGAATGTAATTGTGATTTAGAGCATTCCATAAAAAGAATCAAGCCAAAAGGCCCCATGGTTTGAAAGTTATTGCAGTTTTTTGGGTTTTAGAGACCTCCTAAGAATGCTTTGAAGTCAGGTTAGGGGCATTAAATGACCTCAAAAAGGGCCAAAAAATGGGGGACAAGCTATGCTTGTCCATAGGGCCATAGAGTGCTTCGAGAGCTTTCTAAAAATGTAAACGGTTCGTCAATCAGAGCTACGGCTCAAAAGTTATTCCTCCCAGAAGTTCGGTTACCGTTTTCGGATTCTTCTAGATTTGCACCGACTTCTAATGCAGCTTTCAGAACCTTCTATTTGGTCGGTGGATGCCTACTATCACTTTCTAGAATGTACTCCTAGTCCTTAACCCTCTGGGGTCTATTTAAGGAGATTTCTATCATTGTAAAAGGCAGTTGGGAGTGGAGTTTGAGAGGAGGTGCTAAAAGGAGAAATTATCTCCAGATTTATGCTATCGTAAGCCCTTAGGGCATGTTCTAAAGTTTATTTTCTATCTACTATTTGTACTAGCTTATTTTCTTAGTTAATATAATTTCCCTTTTCTATTGTGTCCATTCTGTTCTTGGGTTGTGTCTCCATCATGTACCAAGTCCCTCAAGTGTGAGAATAGAATAATTATGTACTTCATATTTAATTACAAAGGTGAAGGTATTAAGATATAAGGAAATTAATTAAATACTTATTCCTCTAGGAAAAATGAATGATATTAGATTAAATGATTGTCAAAATTATTAACTATACAACTGACAAAGATTGAAAAAGGATAACTAATGATGAAAGCCTTTAGTTAGACTCGTGGTCAAAGATAAAAATAATTAGAAATAATTAGATAAAATTTTTGATAAATAATCAATTAAACAATTAAAATTATTAAATAATGGGAGAAATGACAAAAAATAAATAAGCCTCTACATTTATCCATCTTTGAGACTATACTATTACTGTTAGAATATTGAGAATAATTGGGAGGGGGTGAATTAGTTATCCTCATGTCTAGATGTGCCAATTCAACTTTTACTAACTTCAAACAAATTACACAAACTAATAAAACTACTTGGTATTGCACCATCTTAAAATGGAAGCACTTCTATGATAAGAGCATTTAGTTGTCTGGATAAGTGGTCTGGGGTCATCTCAAGCATCTTGAATGGGTCTTTGCATGGATTTTCCTATTTTCCCCTCTGTTTTGCTTCTCTCTCCCCCCCCCCCCCCCCTTCCTAGCCTATTTATGACAACCTACTTTGTGAAACTAAAGATTTTTGTTTTTGGGTCAAGGACCACTTGGTGGGTCAAGGTCAACCTTGACCCTAACCTAGGTCAAGGACAACCTCAATCCTTACCTAGGGCAAGATCGACCTCTTCCCTTACCCAAGGTCCATTTTTTAATTTCTAAAAGTTTTGGGATCTTGGACTTCACAAAGTTTCTTTTCTCATTTTCGAGTCAATTGTTTCATGTTTCAGAATGTTAAGCTTTTAAATTATATTTAATCTAGGTCTATTCCTATAGGTTAAGGTTAAATGAGATTTAATACTCCTATGTTGGCCTTCTCTAGGAGTTATTACCCTAGATCACTATATAAGGAAGCCTTCTTCTCTCATTTTGACATCTACTATCCATAATCCATATTGATGATCGCATCTACCTATGATCAATGAAGTGAAGTTTTACTATCATTCAAGAATATAAGCGTCCAAGTGTTCAATTATCCAATTAATCAAGGAGATCGAGTTTTAGCCACTAAAAGATTCAATCTCTATGGAGCCCTCTTATTGAAGACTTCATCAACATTCATTTAAGCCTTCTTCTATGCAAAGATACATTCAAGATTGGTGTTGAAGATCTAATCCCATTGATTTGAGACATCCTACATACATTTGGAGCATCCATACTTGTGGATTCAAGGATTCAAATGCTCCACAAGGATTTCAAAATAAGAAAGATGAATTGTTTCATTTACTCTATTTATGCATATGACAATTTCAATTCGATTTCAAGGTGATGAAGGGTGCTCTGGTTAATACCATAAACACATAACAGAAATAAAGAAACAAAACAAATGTGAGAAGAAAATATGGACTTCTTATTTGTGTCATAAATGCAAAATTATACAATTCACAAGTACAATATGCTAACCCACATGGGCACCTTCATTAAAATAATCTACAATGCTAAGTTGTGAACTACCACCCATAGTTGTCCTAGACAGTGTTCAAGCCTTTCTTAAATACATAATTTTATGCTATTCAAGAAGGTTTTAGACATTGAAACTTAATACCTAGGACCGATGGACCCTAACAATACATATAGAGTTGGCCAAATACATCTTTGAAAATTATTTTAAATATTTCAGGTAGCCGAACTTTGAAAGGCCATAACTCATGAACTGTTGCTCCGATTGGCTATTATATCCACTTTTTGAAAATGCTAGCTCTAGATCTACAAGCTAGGAACTGCGCAAGTTCCCTTTCGTGCAATTTTCAAACATCATCTAGGAACTATAAGGCCTGCAACGATGAGCTTAAAGACTTTTCTACAAATTTTTTCATCAAAAATCCACAATAACTTATTTGATACTTAAGCTAGAGTAATGAGATTTTTATGGTAGGCTTATAACTCTAAAATAAACCTTCATGTAGAAAATGAGAACATTCAGAGCTCGCATGACAACTTACTAAAACTAGCAAGTTCCCATAGATAGTAACCACCCTATCTACTAGTCCTTGTTAAAACATAAAAGATTGAAAAGAAAATATTTTTGGGTGATGCAAAATTCCTCTTACACCTAGGATACTCTTGCATCACACACCTGGGGTAATTTGAGAAATGACTCCATCATGTCTTAGGTGTTATGAGGAAAACCAAGATGGTGAACCTCCAACCTTTCCATTTGACCAAGTGTTCCTAATAAGTTCTATTCCTTGTACTTTTTCCAACACAATTGTTTAGTATCTCTTCAATCTCTTTTGTAGCCGAACTAGCTACTGAAATACTCCACTATGCTTTTGCAACTTTATCTCCATCACCTCCTTCATAATACCCTATCAAATCTAAAATATTAAATACTGGTGAAATATTCAATTCAGCAAGCAACTCCACTTCATAAGAATTTCTTGAATCAAGCCTTTTCACTTTCTTGCATGGTCCAAACTTCTTCATCTTCAACTTATTATATGTACTCACCAAAAAATACTCTTTTCTCAAATGAACCATGACTTCATCTCCAATTTGAAATTCATTATACCTCCGTTTCACATCTTCCTTAGCTTTATATTATGTATTCATCTTTATGATCTATTTCCTCACCTCCTCATGGATGTTCTTCAAATGTTTAGCAAATTGTTCTACCTCAATACTACTTATCTCTCCTTTATCCAACTGTCTCAATTCAAAAGCATTTCAGGGACTACTCCCATATACAATATGGAATGGTAATTTACTAGTACTCCTATTCATAGAATTATTATATGAAAATTCTATGGTTAAATTAGATCCCATCCTTTTTGCTTGTCTCCAACCAAAGATGTCAATAAATTTCAGAAACTGTGATTCATAGCTTCTGTCTATCAATTTGTCTTTGGATGATGTGATGAGTTGAACTTCAACTCCATCTTCAATTTCTTCCATAATGTATGTTAGAAATACCCAAAAAATTTGGTATCTCAATCAAAAACTATAAACTTTGGAAGACCATGTAGTCTCACCACTTCTTTGAAAAATAACTTTGCTAAATGTACATCAGTAGTCTTCTTGCAAGAAATAAAATGTGCCATCTTTGAAAATTTGTCAACCACCACAAAAATAGAATCATGCCCACATTGTGTCCTCATTAATCCAAGAAAAAAATGCATGTTGACATCCTCCTATGGCTTCTTTAGTGTAGGTAATGGCTGATACAACCTTGTATTCAGCTTCACTCATTTCGCCATCTAACATAGTCCACAACTTTGTACAAACTTCTTCACATCTTGCTAGAATTGTGGCTAGTAATAATTCTTAGCAAGAAAAGAAATTTCTTTATCTCTACCAAAATTTTTAGCCAATCCTCCACTATGCTTCTTCTTGATGAGATTATCTCTCATTGAACTTCTAGGAATGCACAATTGACTTCCTTTGAACTACGTACTATCATGGATCATGAAATCTAACCACTTTTTCTTGTCAAGTGTAACATGTTTTGTACATGCCTTCCATGATTCACCAAAATTAGGATCATCTGGATACAAAGTGTTGAGTTGCTTAAACACAACCACTTCTATCTGCATTTCTGTCAATAAAATTTGTCTTTTGCTAAGAGCATCTACAAATTTGTTAGACATCCCACTCCTATGTTTCAAAAAGAAAATATAACTCTACAAATACTTAAATCACTTCAAATGCCTTTGGTTTAATTTTCCTTGGCTATTCAAATATTTCAAAGCTTGATGATCAATAAACAAAACAAACTCCTTAGGAAGAAGATAATGTCTTCACTTCTTCAATGCTTGAACTATAGCATAAAATTCCTAATCATAAATATAATAAATTATTTTGGCATCATTCAATTTCTCACTAAAGTAAGCAATAAGTCTACCTTCTTGGCTCATAACAACTCCTATTGCAACACCACTAGAATCATAGTCTACTTGAAGCACCTTGTTAAAATTAGGAAGCGTTAAAATAGGTTTCTCAGTATCTTTCTATTTCAACAGATTAAAACTCTTATCTACTCCTATAGTCCACTTAAGTTCTTTCCTATCCCCTCTCATTATTTCAATTAGGGGTCCACAAATACTGCTAAAACCTCTTATGAATTTTCTATAAAAGCTAGCCAGTCTATGAAAAGATCTTACCTCTATTGCACTTCTTGGAGTAGGCCATGCAATGATAGCCCTCACTTTCTTTGGGTTCATTTTTAGACCTTCTAATGAGATTACAAATCCCAGGTACACCAACCCCTTCTGTACAAAACTAGACTTAAGGTTTTTCAACAACTTTTGTTCCCTCATTTTATCAAAAACCTTGTGAATATGAATCAATGCTCTTCCAATGTCTTACTAAAGATCAATATATCATCTAGGTAAAAAATAATAGACTTACCTAGAAAATCCTTTAGTACCTCATTCATGAGCCTCATGAAACTGCTTGGTGGATTTCTTAGCCCAAAAGAAATGACTAAGCACTCATATAGTCCTTCTTTTGTCTTGATAGAAATTTTCCACTCATCACCTTGTCTGATACGAATATGATGGTATCCACTCTTTAGATCTATTTTTGTGAAATACTTAGTTATACTTGATAAGTCTATACTTGATTGTGATCTTGTTGATAGCATGAGAATTTTTACACATCCTCCATTTTCCATTATTCTTTAGTGCTAGTACGACTTGTACAATACATAGACTTAGACTCTCTCAAATCAACCCCTTCTGCAAAAACTCATGAATTTGTCTATTCAACTCTTCACTTTCTGCTAGTGTCATTCTATGCACTATCATGTTTTGCAAACTAGCTCCTTGAACCAAATCCATTTAGTGATTGATCTTTCTTGTTGGGGGCAATCCATTAGGTACATTATCTGATACAATATCAAAAAACTCTCCCAACATATCTGCAACTTCTCTAGGTACTTCCTCTACTTCTTCTTTACCATCTTTTGGAATTATAGAAAAACACATATGCTCATTCTTTATACCTTTGAGCAACTCTTTTCCATCAAGAAAACATATTCTACCAGTATTACATACCTTTTCTTCTTTCTCTTTCAATGACATCAACTTATGTTTCACTCCATCCTTGGTTAGAGTGTAGGTATTTGATTGCCCATTGTGTACAACATGTATGCCAAGCTACCATGACCTATCCAACAAAATATGACATATGTACATAGGTATGATATCACATAGTACCTCATTCTAGTAGCTTCCAATCTCAAACTTCATGGAGCACTACTCATTGACCATGATGTTGTGGTCATCTTGCACCCAAGCAATATAGTATGGATGTTGGTGTTTCTATCTCTTCAACTTCAACTTAGTGACCATCATTTCTAAAACCATATTTTTAGTACTTCCACCATCAATGATTACATCAAAACACTTATCTTCACATCTGCACCTTGTGTGAAGCAAGCTTCTTCTTTGATCAAGTTCATTCTCACCACTCAACATGACTCTTCTGTTAACTAAGACTTCTCCTCTTTTAGTAGCTTCAAAATGTGAGGATATGACATCTTCATCAACATGTGCAACACTAGCCTAACCTTATATTCTTTGATCTATCCTTCCTTGATGTTGGGAACATTCAAATGCTCTATGCCTTTCTTCTCCATAGTGAAAACATTTCCCATAGAAGCCTCCTCTTCCAAATCCTTGTCCTCTACCTCTTCCTCTCTGATCTCTATTGTTTTGATCATGGAAATGATTGGAATTGTTTCCCCTTTGGTACTGACTACTAGTTCTAGCCTCATCCTTATTCTTCTGATCATCATTAGGGCCTCCATAAGATCATCCACTAGATCTTCCACCACAACCTCTTCCACTATTCTTTTTGTCAAACTTCTTGTTTGGTTTTTCTTCAACTCTTAGGGAAAACTAGTATGCCTCCTCAATACTGTTCATTTGAAGTAGACTCAACTTGTCATGAATACGTGGCCTTAACCCATTAAGATAATGGGGCACTTTCTCCTTATCAGCTTTTGCATGGCCAATTCTATTGAGAACTTAGTAGAACTCTTCGGTATAATCTTGAATAGATTTTCTTGCTTGCTTCAACCCTTGCATTTTCTTCAATAGATCAAGCTCATAATCCATGGGAATGAATTATTTCTTTAGTTTAGCTATCATCCATTCTCATCTGGTGATTTTGTCTTTTCTCTTTCTATTTTGCTCCAATTAAACCTCTTACCACCAAATCTTAACATGTCCCTTTAGTTTTTCCTTTGCAAACTTCACCCTATCAAGATCCTCAATATCTTCTTACTCAAAGTACTCCTCAAGTTCATTGATCCAATTGATTAGCTTCTCTGGGTTAAGATTTTCTAAAAATGTGGAAACCTCAAACTTAGGTCTTTTTCCAATCTTGGAGATGGCCCTAAAATTCCTCTCTTCCTCTGGGTTTAGAACTGCCTCTTCTTCAACATTTTCTTCAACTTCTTCCTCATCCGCATTTTCATCTCTTACTGGAAGATATGTTCCTCTATACATTTAATTTTCAATGCTTGCATTTGTCTTTGGAGGGCTAGGAAACCCTTAGGTATAACACATATAGCTCTTCCACCATGCTCTCTTAGTGGGGGCATTTTTGTGCTTCTGTTGAAACCCTAGTGCAAATTCCCTCACAATCGGTGATCTAATTACACACTTAGCCCAAACCACAATCCTAGTGCAAACTGCCTCATAGTCAGCAATCTGTCGACACACTCAAGAAATCTAGCTATAATACCACTTGATGAAGGGTGCTACCCTTAATACCATAAACACATAACCGAAACAAAGAAACAAAAAAAATGTGGGAAAAAAATGGACTTCTTATTTGCACCACAAATGTAGAATTACAAAATTCAGAAGTACAATATGCTAACCCACATGGGTGTCTTAATTGCAATAATCTACAACACTAAGGTTCAAACTACCACCCAGAGCTATCCTAGAGAATGTTTAGACTTTTCTTAAATAGGTAATTTTATGCCACCGAAGAAGGTTCTAGACATTTAAACTTAATACCTAGGGTTGATAGACCTTAACAATACATATAGAGTTGGCCAAATACATCTTTGACAATTATTTTATATGTTTCAAGTAGCCCAACTTTGAAAGGCCATAACTCATAAAATGTTGCTCTGATTGGCTATTATAACCACTTTTCAAAAATGTCAACTCCTCATCTACAAGGTTGAAACAATGTAACTACCCTTCTACGTAGTTTTTGGACCTCATTCGGGCACTCTAAGGCCTCCAACGGTGAGCCTGAAGATTTTTCTACAAATATTTCCAGCAAAAATCCACAATAAGTTCTCTAATACTTAAGCTAGAACAATTAGATTTTTATAGTAGGATTATAACTCTAAAATTAACCTTCAAGTAGAAAACAAGAACATTCTATGATTTTATGATAAACTTACCCAAAATATCAAGTTCCCATAAATAGTAACCACCCTATATACTAGTCCTTATTAAAATAGAAAAGACCAACAAAAAAATATTTTTGGGTGATGCAAGATTGCTCTTACACCTAGGATGCTCCTGCATCACAAAGTTACTTTCAAACTAGGGTTTGACCAAGGCAAACCCCCCATCCAAAAAAATAAACCATTTTTCTTATAGATACAAGTGTGGAACAATGAATTGAAGAGCATATTTGGATACCTTTTTCATCCAACTTGTGAGATCCATGAACAATTTTTTTGTCAAAATAGTGCATGTCAAGGTTGACATTTTGGGGTACACTTGTGCATTAAGATAGGATTATGCCCATCTATTAGGGTCAATGTCAACCTCTCTTCAAAAGGACAAAAGATTTTTGGGTTTTCTCTATCTCAACATTTCTGATCTAGAATGGATTGTAGATTTTCCAGAAACTGTACATAGACATAAGAAAACAATACTTTCTAGAGTCAAGGTTAGTATATTTCTTTTATCTATTTCATGATTTAAGCACATACTCCCTCATAAAAGAAAAATCATATAACCCCCCTCTCTCCTTATTTTCCATCACATGATCCATTTTTGTATTGATCACTTTCTTGTGCTTAATCAATTTGGAACATCACATTGAAAATAGGGTTTAGAAGGAAGATCTTATTTTTTTCTATTCATTTTGGTGAAATTGACACACTTATCCTCTTTACTTTTGTGGAAATAGATGCTCTATTGTGTTTTGCAGTGTTATATTTGATTTCATATTTTTTAGGTATTTTTTTGTGTTAAGATTAGATTTCTTTTATGGTCTTGCATTTTAAAATTTAAAAAAAAAAATACAAATTTTCTATTTTTGAAAAATTTCTTTCAAAATACAAAAATATTTATGCTTTATGTTTTCTTAGTTTAGTTCATTTACATTGTATTGGTTTATGAGCTTTGTTAACTTCTAGTCCTAGTTATAATCTTAGGATTAGATGTGGTTGTAGACTTATGGGTACCTTTGAGCCTAAATCTTCTTCTCCTTTCCTTATGATCCTAGATGATACTTTTATTCTTCTTGATTCTACTCCTCTTGTGGAGAAAAACTCTTCTCACTCTTTTGATGATGAGGATGATGCTTTAAAAGTTCCTCGTGAACAAGTCCAAATACTTTGAAATGACCTTGATAAAATGGGTAATTAGCTTCTTCAGGAAAACCATAATCAAGATTCTATTCAAGCTATTAAGGCTCTTTAGAAAGTTCTCCATGATAGTGATCAAGGTATTAATATCTTGTGTGGTATTACTCACCTTGTGCATTCCAATGTGAAACCTTTAGCTAAATATGCTCAAGATTTAGGGTTCCTTCCTCCTGTCACGAATGTTGAACCTTCTTCTATTCCTCTTCCTATTGTTCCTATTTATACTCCTTTGGTGACTATGATGGTTCCCTCTATCCCTATGAGTGTTCCCCCTATGTCCCTTCCTATATCACAACCTTCTTATCATACTATTCCTTTTAGATATTCTACTCCTATTCCAACTATAGTTCCTAGTGTTCCTCCAATTGTGTTTTTTATTCCTACAAATTCTTACACTTGACTTGGCATATCTAATGTCTCTATTCCTCCTATTTCTTCTCATGATTCTACAATTATTAGTTTGGCTCAAACTATGTCATCTTTACAACAACTTGCATCCTTAACTCAAAAACAAGTTTATTATTTCTACTTATGACATGGGAAGTCCTTTGTCTTAGGATATTATTCATACTCCCATTCTTTAGCACATTGATCTGCCTCATCTTGAGAATTATAATGGTAAAGGAGACCTTGTTCATCATGTTAAAAAATTCCAAATTCTTTATAGTAATTATGCTTATGATCATAGTATTTTAGCTAAGTTGTTTTCTTGAATTTTTTGTGATAAGGCTTTACAATGGTTTTGTTCTTTGACTTGTTATTCTATTACTTCATTTCCTCAACTGGCTAATGCATTGATTCAAAAATTTCAAAACAACATTGGTCTGCATGTGTCTTTGACTGATTTGATATGTTGTAAACAAAATTCTAAAGAAAATTTGACAGAATTTATTGGTAGATTTAAGCATTTGCATGCTCATATTTCCTATCCTATTCCTTATATTGATATTCAATGTATGTTTATTTCAAATTTGTAAAAGGATATTAGAGATAATATTCTTCTTACTGAATTTACTTCTTTTCAACAACTTTGTGCAATGCTTGATCATTATTAATTACAAGTGTATCAATTTGAGAGTACCACTCCAATTGCTCATGTTCTTTTTGATAAAGGTGATGTTACTCCTAATCCAAATAAAGTTAAAAAATTAAACAACTATGTCAAGATAAATAAATAAGAAAATTTACTTGCTGATCAACTTTTTGTTGCATCACACAATTATGCTTTTGCATCAACAACTTTTCAATTGAATTGTACATTTAATCATCTCTCTTTGAATCATTACATTCTATTATGAATAGGTTGTTAATTGCTAATATGATTACTTTACCTCCTATTCAACCTCTTTTACCTGCTACAATGGCTGCTAAATCTTTTGATGCAAAATATTTTTGTCAATATCATTTCCAAAATGGGCATGCTACTATTTTTTTTTTAATTCTTTGAAACACAAATTTCATGACTTAATTTATTCTAATTTTTTATCTATTGATAATTTTGATGGTAGTAGGAATTAATATTTTTCTCCTCCTAATCAAAATTCAGAAATCTATACAAATCCTTTACTTGCACATGATACTAATACTATTTCTCAACCATCTTTTATGGATATTGTGTATGATTCAAATATGGATGATATTAATCATGTGGTTAGTCAAGTGTAGCATGTGGTTCAATTTGTATCTCCACCATCGTATCGACCTCCACTTCAATCTCAAGTTTTTGCTCCACTTGAACTAAAACCTAAGCCTAAATTGAAGCGTAAACCTAAACCTCAAGAAAAACCTTTAAAAAATGACTTCATGAACTTATGATTACCTTTGATGATTATGAGACTATTAAAGCTCCTCATGGTCCTTTTTATATTTATGCTAAGATTGTTAAGATACCCACTTGGGGTTGTCTTATTGATCCCACATCCTTAGTCATTGTTATTCTAGAAGAATTTTTTTTATAAAATGTCTGCAATGTGATTTTTATGATAAATCAGATGTATGGATTCAAACTTGTAATGGTTTTCCTTATCCATCATTTCGTTCTATTGATTTACCGATTCAACTTTGTGGAAATATTGTGAACACCATCATTATTGTTGTTTCTACTTCTGATCAATTTCAAGTTAAGCTTGGTTTACCATGGTTGAATGCCATGCATGTTGTTGCTTCACCTATTCATAAATGTCTTAAGTTTATTTATGATGATGAAATGAAGACATATAATCATAGTTTATATCATACTTCTAGGCCTAGGGATTCTACTACCATTGACTTCTTTTTGCGTTCATTACCTAATTCATGTCCTTTTCAACCTAATCATCTTTTTAGTTCATATAGAGTCTATAAGTATTATAAGATTCTTGAGTTAAGTTTATCTCCTAAGGATCTTAATCATGGTCTTTTGTGTACACCTTCTATGCATCATTTATCTATGGCTTCTGCAACTGTTAGTCAGGCTCCTACTATTGTTTGTGAGTTCTTTAGTAATCCTCCTATAGAACTTGTAAATGATAGTATAATTGTTCTTCCTACTTCTCAACAAATTTCAAGTAAGGTAAAATGTAATCAATCTGCTAACAAACATCAAAAAAAGCATCATGCTCATGCTAAAGCATGTAATTCTATTCTTCAAAAAAATTTACCTTCTTTGGATACAACTATGCATGATGTGTTATAAGAAATCATTGCTAATAATGATGTTAAGATACATGATTCTGATGATTATAATTGTATCTTAGATCCTATTTTGATTAATTTAGATGAATCAAATACTCTTCATGATGTTGATGATGAATATGAAACTATTGGCGTTGACATTGATTTACCTAATACACTTTCCTCACAATTAACACTTACACCTAGTATTGAACATTGTGATTCTCAAGAGGATCCTTGTTTGCAATTGGATATCATTCCTATTGTTTTGGATACAATCCTTCTTGTGAGTTACCCACCTTCCCTAAATGATATAAAATCCTTGATGCAAGAGCATCCTAGGTGTAAGAGCAATCTTGCATCATGCAAAAATATTTTATTTATAGTCTTTTCCATTTTAATAAGAACTAGTAGACATGGTCGTTACTATTTATGGGAACTTACTACTTTTAGTAATTTTTTAATATGAACTTGAAATGTTCTCATTTTCTACATGAAGGTTCATTTTTGAATTATAAGCCTACCATTAAAAATCTCATTACTCCAGCTTACATATTAGAGAAGCTATTATAAATTTGCAGAAAAATCTTCATGCTCACCATTAGAGGCCTTAAGGTGCTTGGATGAGGTCCAAAAACTCAACAAAAGGGCACTTATATGATTTTGAGCCTATAGATCAGGATCTGACATTTTTGAAAAGTGGTTATAATAGCCAATCAGAGAAACAGTTTGAGATTTAGCACCTTCTGAATTTGGGCTACCAAAATTTCTAAAATAAATTTTTAGTGATGTATTTAGCCAAATCTATATGTATTTTTAGGGTCTATTGGCCCTAGGTATTAAGTTTGGGCATCTAGAACCTTCCAAGGTGGCATAAAATTGCCTATTTAAGAAAGACCCAAACATTGTCTAGGACAACTCTAGGTGGTAGTTCACAGCTTAGTCTTGTAGATTACTATAATGAAGGTGCCCATGTGGGTTAGCATACCGTACTTGTGAATTATTTAATTCCACGTCTGTAGTATAAATAAGAAATTGATATTTTTTTTTTGCATTTTTCATTGTTTTTTTGTTTATGTTATGTGTTTATGGTATTAAGGGGAGCACCCTTCATCAATTGGTATTAGAGCTAGAGTTCTTGAGTGTGTGGATAGATCACTGAATGTGAAGTAGTTTGCACTAGGACCATGGTCTAGGTTGAGCACATAGATAGATCACTGATTGAGAGGTAGTCTCCACTAGGGTTTCAACAGAAGTGCAAAAAAATGCCTCCATAAAGAGAGCATAATAGAAGAATTGTAGGTGTTACCTAAGGGTTTTAGAGCCCTCCAAAGAAAAATGCAAAAATTGGATGAACAAATGCATAGAGGAATAAATATTCCAGTAAGAAATGAAAGAGAGGATGAGGACAAAGTAGAAGAAACTGCTAGAGTAGAGGCAGTTCTTAACCTAGAAGAAGAGAGGCTTTTTAGGGACATCTTCATGATTGAAAAAAGACCTAAGTTTCAAGTTCCCTCATTTTAAGGAAATTTTAACCTAGAGGAGCCAATCAATTGGATCAATGAATTGGAGTACTTTGAGTATGGAGATATTGAGGATCTTGATAGGATCAAGTTTGCAAAGGCAAAACTAAAGGGACATGCAAAGATTAGGTGGTAAAAAGGTTTTGTTGGAGTGAAATAGAAAGGGAAAGGAAAAAATCACTAGATGGGATCACATGATAGCTAAACTAAAGAAAAAATTCATTCCTATGAATTATGAGATTTATTTGTTTAATAAAATGCTGGGGTTGAAGCAAGTGGGAAAATTTGTTCAAAAGCATACTAAAGTGTTCTATCAAGTTCTCATTAGAACTGGCCATGAAAAAGTTGATAAGTAGAAAGTGGCTTGTTATCTTAATGGGTTAAGGCCAAGTATTTAGGACAAGATGAGTGTAGTTCAAATAAATAGTATTGAGGGAGCATACCAGTTTTCCCTAAGAGTTGAGAAAACATTGAACAAGAATAACAGAAGAGTTCATGGTGGAAAATCTAGTGGATGATATTATGGAGGCCGCAATGATGATAAAAAAAACAAGGATGAGGTTATAATTAGTAGTCACAACTATAGGGGAAACAATTATAATCATTTTAATAATTAGAATAATATAGAATAAAGAGGAAGAGGCAAAGGACAAGGATCTAGTAGAGTAGGCTTTTGTCAAAAATATTTTTACTATGAAGAAGAAGGGCATAGAGCATTTGAATGTTCCTAGTGCCAAGGAAGGACAAATAAAAGAACAAAAGGCTAGACCAGAGATGCACATGTTAATGAAGATGTTGGATCCTCACATTTTGAAGATGCTGAAATAGGAGAAGTCCTAGTTAACAAAAGAGTCCTACTGAGTGGTGAGAACGAACCTGATCAAAGAAAGAGCTTGTTTCGCATAAGGTGCAAATGTGAAGGTAAGTGTTGTGATATGATCATTTATGGTAGAAGTACTAAAAATTTGGTGTCAAAAACTATGGTCACAAATTTGAGGCTGAAGAGACATAAACACCTGCATCCATACTGTATTGCTTGGGCACAAGATGAACACAAGGTCATGGTCAATGAGTAGTGCTTCAAGATTGGAAGCTACCAAGATAATGTACTTTGTGATATCATACCTATGGACATATGCCATATGTTGTTAGGTAGGCCATGGTAGTTTGATGGGTATGTTGTACACAATGGGCAAGCAAATACCTACACTTTGACCAAGGATGGAGTAAAGAAAAAGTTAAATCCATTGAAGGATAAAGAAGAAAAGGTATGCAGTGCTACTAGAATATGTTTTGTTGATGGAAAAGAGTTTCTCAAAGGTATGAAGTGTGATCATATCTATGATCAAAAGTTGCAAAATGTTGGGAGAGTTTTTTGATATTATATCAGATAATGTATCTGATGGATTGCCCCCAATGAGGAAGATCAGTTGCCAAATGCATTTGGTTCTTGGAGCTAGTTTTCTAAAAAAAGTAGTGTACACAATAATACAAACAAAAAGTGAAGAATTGAATAGACAATTTCATGAGTTTTTGCATAAAGGGTTGATTCAAGAGAGTTTGAGTCTAGGTTTTGTACCAACCATATTAGCACCAAAGAAGAATGGAGAATGGTGGATGTGCATAGATTCTTGTGCTATCAATAAGATCACAATCAAATAAAAATTTCCATTACCAAGGATGGATGATATTATAGAGTGTTTGAGTGGAGCTAAGTATTTCACAAAGATAGATCTGAAGAGTGGGTTCCATCAGATTCATATTAGAGAAGATGATGAGTCTAGAAGACAAATTTCAAGACAAAAGAAGGACTATATGTGTGGTTAGTCATGCCTTTTAGGCTAAACAATGTACTCTGTACTTTCATATGGCTCACAAATGAGGTACTAAAGGAGTTTCTAGGTAAGTTTGTCATTGTTTACCTAGATAATATTTTGATCTTTAGTAAGAAATTGGAGGAGTATTTGATTCATATTCACAAGGTGTTTGATAAGTTGAGGGAAGAAAAGTTGTTGATAAACCTTAAGAAGTGCAATTTTGTAAAGGAGTTGGTGTACTTGGAATTTGTAGTCTTAATAGAAGGGCTAAAAATGGATTCAGAGAAAGTGAAAGTTATCTTTGAATGACCTACTCTAAGGAGTGTAATGGAGGTAAGATATTTTCATGGGCTAGCTAATTTTTATAGAATGCTAATAAGAGGTTTTAGTAGTATTTGTGGACCCTTGACTAAAAGAATGTAAGTGGACTATAGGAGTAGATAAGAGTTTTAAGTTTTCAAACAAAAAGTTATTGAGAAACCTATTTTAGCACTTCCTAATTTTAAGAAGGTGTTTCAAGTAGAAAGTTATGCTATTGGTACTACAATAGGAGCTATTATGAGCCAAGAAGGTAGACTTGTTGCTTATTTTAGTGATAAATTAAAGCATTAAAGAAGTGGAGATTGTTGGTGTTTTGAAATTATACAATTCCAAATTACCCTTATGAGAACAAAATACATCTAGGGGCAACTACTTCCCATCCTTAACACATCCTTAAAGACACTTGGCCAACTATATGGGTAGACCCTTTTGCTACTTCAATCTCTGTAAAACCTAGGTGGGTGTACCTTAAATTCACTTATATGGTACCAGTGCTAAAATATACACTTGAATCTTGTCAAAGCAGATAAAAACCCTAAATCTTCTAACACTTATGCATAGATTTCATACATGGAATAGCTAATAATACAACCAAAGAAATTGCTAAGCTAAGTGAGGGCATCCTTTTTAGTTCTTCAACATTAAAGGGAAAGATATTTGATTAATGATGTTGAATATCAGCAAAACCCCTGAATATGCAATAGTAAGAACAAATGATCATGTAGTTGATCAGTGCCTTATCTATTGGGAAATTCCATGAATCAAACATACATATGTGATATCAATGACATATCCCATACACCAAGACATTAGATATATCCAAACACTTTTTGAATTAGACATTAGTGTTCATAAAGACCTCATTCTTATGAAATATCCTTCTCAAAATAACCAACAATCCTGTCAAACACATCAAGAATTTACTTGGCCCTTTGTTCCAATAGCAAAAACAATTAGACATACAACCTTAAAGGGATGCAAATGGGTTTTAGTTCTTTGTCCCTAGATCACATAAGACTACAAATTATAGAAATAGGAAATGAGAATTAGAATGAAACTAAAGAGATTCTTCTCATTTGTATTCATTTCTTTTGAAACTATACATTCAGATGCATGAAATTAAAACATAGAAACACCTACTAGATCAGAACTTTCTATATTATCTTCACTACTGCTATTCATACAGGAGAACTATCTACTAAAGAATAATGGTGGAATCATAGTTATGGATCCAACAATGTGATCTCACAGACAAACTAGAACCAACAATGAGGTATCACACTGAAAATTTTCAGCCCTTACAATGGATGATAAAGAAGAATATATAGCAAGGAATGAATTCCCAGATTTGATCTAAATATGACATGTATCTACTTGAAATTTTATTCTCTTCTATTCTAAAACCTCTCTCATCTTTCTACCCATTTGACTTGATCCTTCAATCATGACTCTAACTTCAATCCTACAAATCATCACATTTGGAAAACACAATATTCTCACAACTGATAATTAAGGCCAAATTGTACTAGAATGGCATAATATCCTCAAAACTAACCCAACAAACCTTTTACAATGTGCTTTTACTCGGCCTGCAACTATATTTCCAATTTTCACCAATTTTACTAAGAAGGCCCAAATTTTACATTTCTGCCTATAACTTGAATCAGTGACCACCTATGTGAAAATTTGTCTTCTCCTAGTTCTGACAATATATAATATTCCTATGTGTTCTTATTGAAAACTTCCAAAATCTTAATTTGAAAATCATACCTCCTATACATGGTCTATGGTCTGCAAATTTGATTTTAAAATTTTATCCAAAATTTAAGAGTTTCCTAAGTTGAAACCTTATAATATAGCTAGTTTCAATTTAAAAATTTTGTACATGACCCTCTTTGAAAAATAATTTAAAAATCCCTTTTAAAATTATTTCTAATTTTTGCATCACCCTTGAATTTTGAGTCAACCCTGTCTGATTGGGTTGCCACATGGCAATACCCTATTGGTTGACCTCTATATAATCACCATCCACGTCATCACCATCTCAATGCACTAAGTAGAATGCCATGTGGCATCCAACTTGGAGCCACTGCCACATGGTGCTTTACCGATTTTCTTATCTTTTGAATACTTGGATGAAGCAAGGAAGCACTGGCCATCAGATCTCGCCACATGGAAAAATCCAACGCATCCATCTCAAACCTACCACATCAACTATAATCAGGGTCTACTAGCACATGTCAATTAGGTGCTTTCCTATATTACAGTCAGTAGGGTACTAACTATACATGCGAGGAAGTGCCTTTGTGACACGTGTTACCTGTGCCACATTAGCACCTTGTTTTCTATGCCAAGTTGAGAATTTCCTACCACTTGTCATCTATCAGTTCATCTATAGGTCACCACATGTCATGATTCAATTTTCTATTCTGGCATGTTAGCATGATGTCATGATCTTATTCAGCATGTTTGTTCAAAATTTAACTCAAGTCATCTCTAGCTAGGACCCACACAAGAGCTTGAGGCTTCAAAAGCCTTTTTTATCTTTAAGAAACTATGCTTATTGTGTGGAATATCATTTAAATACTATAAAAACTCTCTACCCACTGAATGTGTGACTAAAGACTTAGATGGAAATCCATGCTCTGCTCCAACATTTCTTTTTTTCCTCTTCTTTCTTTTTCTTAGAATCCTTTGATTTATGACTTCAAACTACCAAATCAAGAGGTATAAATGAGGGTACATATCCTACATATCATCATTGGCTACTTGAGTATCTTCCCTATTTATAAATGCAACAAAGCCATAGTTTTGTTGCCTTCTACATTCCTCCTCAATTCTTGACCACATTATCTGAACACTGGCAATGGGACCAAATTGTCCAAACGGTCATAGAAGAAAGTTTTCATCCACTTGAGGTGCTAGATTTCCAACATAAAGCTTGGTTGTCTAAGGATCCCCATTATCAATTGATCCCAAAAATTTTCCAAATGGATCAAGATCATCTGGTAGTTCATCAAAATGACTTGAAGGATTATCTATTTTCCTGCCCTCTCTTGGCCGATGGCCATGTTTCTGATTCCTTTGTTTTCTTTATGTTTCAATGATCCCTTGTTTTATCATCTTGCCATTATTAGCATCATGTAATGAAATGTTTCCATTGTCATGTCCAATAGCCAAGACTTTACCATCAGGATGCCAACAAATGGATGTGGCTCTCTTTTTTGGTTAAATAGTCCATAGCTTGTCCCAATTTGGATAGTGCAAAACAACGTTACCCTCTTCTATAATCATAGCTAACAAGTCCTTCTCTAGGTGTCATTTTTCTTTCTCCACCTGAGAAGGAATAGACTTGTCTTCAAAAATATTAAGACATTGAGTGGTCATCTCTTAATCTATTTCCATGCTTTTAGATATCTTACAAACTCAACCAAAAGAAATTACAAAAATTGGAAGTGTTTTGAGTAATTTTGTTGAATGCAAAGATGCAGATTGACCACATTTCAAGGAAGAGGGAAAATATTTGATCTATTTAGTTTGGATGTTTGTTCCTTCCACAACCTATCCTCTCTTCCCTCAATCCATTCTTGGTGTGTTTGACCAAGCAATGAGACTCTTGCATGAATGAAGGCTTTTTTTGTAATCTCCAAGTAATTGTCTCCTCTAGAAGAGGATGACTCTGCATTAGTATTTATGCCTATCATGGGCTTCCCATGTCTGCTAGAGTAGTTCACATCTTCAGCTATTATTCTCCTTTGCTCATACTTTGGAATGATGCTCTCGGTCCTATTAGCTTGTCAACCTTAGAGAAAATGTTAAGATTGACCTTTACTGACACCATTCCTAATGTATATTTTAATATAGGTATAAAGTTACTTGAAAAGGTTTTATCTATTGCCATGTGACCATTGGATATATCTCTTATTTAATCACCTATGGGTATTATGCATAATGAAGCTCCTACAAAGGACTTATCTCAAATACATTAATGGTTAAAATAACTTTCTTGGGGTGTAAAACTTAGTAAGTCTATTGTTTGTTACATTAGAAATCTTGGATCCATTGTTAAAACTCGGCCCCAATTTGGAAAGTCTCCTATGGATTTTCAACCTTCAATGCATTTTATGCACATGATCACCCATTTTTAGTGTAACCTCTATTGTTTTCAGCATCATTAAAAATTATTGCCTTTGCATTACAACATTCTAATAAAATAAATTCATTATAACCCATTTTAGTCCCTTTTGAAAATTCCACAATGCCCTATCACTCTAACAAGATTAGTTAGGCCCCAAAGCAGGTCTGACTAAAAAAAAAATTGTTTCCAAATAATTGAAACCTCAAATTGATCCATAGAACATCTAATACTGATTTGATGAAGAATTAGTCAGTTTGCATCACTTTTTCAACATTTTAAAACTCATTTCATCTCTTTTTGCAACTTGTCAATTTGGTGCCAAGAGGTCCTATGACCAGGCTATGAAATCTGACATAGTAATTCTTTTTTCCACACATTCCTACCCTATTGAATCTCATCTAATGAAAAATTCTCAGTCAAAAGATATTGACTATCAAAGTTTCCTTTTCAAAATTAACTGCAAGAAAATATGTAAGAAAACCATAATTTGCATTTGGATTTGGCTTCAAAAACTAGGCAAACTGACACTTGGGGAAATTAAAAATGGGGTATTGGTTTACTATCATGAGGACAATATGAATTTTTAATTAGGGCTTATGTCAAATAACAAGACAGATTTTGTGAGTGGTCAAAGTAAGCTACTCAAAATTTACATCTTGGAAAAAATGGCAGAAAAGTGGTTTTTGCAAATGGAATGGACTTGGGAAAGTGTATAGATGGATTTGTCCAGTTTTGAAAATTGTCACATTGAACATAGTGGTACAATCCATTTGATCTCACCTATTATGAATTTTTAGTTATGACATCTCGAATAGGTGTACTGATCAATCTCCAATTATTAACACTAGTAAAACTTTACAAATTGCATTTGGAATTACATTTGAAAATTGACCAAACAGATTCACCATAGGCTCAAAATTGAAACATAGTAACTCTATGACTTCTAAAATGTAATGCAAAAGGAATTTTTCATTTCGGCCAACTAGTTCAAAGTTATAACAAGTCAAATAGGGCCTTCTAGAATTTTGAACAATTCACATCAGCATCACATCAGTAAAAGACCAACTTTGAGGGATTCAAAACCTAGTCAAATGAATTTGAAATGACTCAAAATTAGAAACATAGGTTCTTTGGTATGGGCAATAAACACTTCCAATGTGGTGAGTCATGAAACATTACTAGGTGCGGGATATTCACATGCAAACGTGACCTCCTATCATTATTTGACACTTGGACAAAAGTATAGATTTGAGCATTACTCAAAATTGGACTTCACAGAATGGGGGGGGTGGGGGTGTGGTGAATTAGTTACCAAAAAAAAAATCCACAGATCCCTTAGATGTCTTAAATAGCTAGTTATTGTTGATACTCGATAAACACTATAAAAATGTTGTAACTTGGTAGATTAACTTGTTACTGATCTTCAAGAATTCATAATTATTAACATGCATGCAAGAGTAAATAATATGAACACAAGACACACCATATTTAACGTGGAAACCTAATATGGGAAAAACCACTGAGTAACTAGCTACCAATTTTCACTATTTTGAAGTGAGCCCTATTAGGAGCCAACCCGGTTAAAGGTTACAAAACACACTATTAGGTGTGACCCTATTAGAAGATTTAATCACCCTATTAAGAGTGGTCTTGCTAGAGGTCTTTAGAACAATTCAAATAAACAAGCACCTTGTTAGAGGATTTACAAAATGGCTGCTAAACCAACTCTATTTAGAGATTTTGAAATCACTACTACAATGGTTAGAAAGTAACAATGAATTGAACTGAATATGATGCAACTAAATTTGCTGATTATAGATCTCTATTCTCCACCAATAGATCCTCCTTGATCAAATATAGCTTTGCTACTCCTCAATGATCTCTGATCATCTTTCAAAATTTTCTTTAACAATAATTAGTCCTTCTTCACATTCATTGCACATCAAATCCATCACACACTTAGAATTTGAAAATTGACCTCTTATATATACCATTCAGATTATCAAGTCGTATCATTCACAAGTTACATTTACCAATAAACCATACATCAATTGGCTACAAATATTACATTAAACAAATAAACTTTATCTCACAAAATAATGAAATCCCTCATTAGCCAAACCTACTCACTAAACATTGCTCTAGAAATAATTTCCTGAGTTAACCATCTAGACTTGGTTAGCACTGCAATTTCTGCAAAATCCTTTGGCTTCTGAGTGAACTCAGTAAGAACTAAATTTCCTTCATTGTCCATGAGAGCTTGGTAAGAACTATTTTCTGCTATATTTTCCTTTGATGACTGAGTAAGCTTGGTAGTCACTAAATTTCGTTACTTAACCTTGAAAGCTCGGTAACAACTATCTGTACAAAGTAAAGCTTGAGAATGCTTGGTAGACACTGTAAATCTTCTTTGCTAACCTTCTAAGCTTAGTAGACCTTTTCTTTTGCCTTGCTAACCAATTGAGCTCAGTAGACTCTAACTAATAACTAATATGACATTTGTGTAACATAAAAAACAACACACAATTGAACAATTGCATCCAACAATCTCCCTTTTTGGTATTGATGGCAAAACAACATGTCATAGCACAATGAAATTTGAAAACAAGCCTTCATTGATAAAATGCTTTACCTTCTTACATTTTATTCCACAAAACTCCTCAAATATAGTAATCTCCCTCTTTCATAGTAATCTCTCCCTCTTGCATAAATTCTCTTTTTCTTGCAAATTTTAGAAAGATATGATACTAAACTCTCCCTCTTTGACAACGCATGCCAAAGACAACACAACTCAAACTTAAGTGAAATTCAATGTACCTTAAGTTCTTATTCATATGCAATGTCTTCATTTCTTTGTTGCATCAACTAATAGATCTCCAATTGTTGGAATTATAGATGGAGTAACTAAGAGGAGGGGGTTGGGTGGTGTGGGGGGTGGGCAGGGGTGAATCAGTTACCACAAAAACAAATCCACAGATCCCTTAGATGTCTTAAATAACTAGTTACTACTGATACTTAGTAAACACTATAAAAATGCTACAACTCGGTAGATTAACTTGTTACTGATCTTCAAGCATTCATAATTATTAACATACATGCAAGAGTAAATAACATGAACACAAGAGACACTAGATTTAATGTGGAAACTCAATATGGAAAAAACCACCAAGTAACTAGCTACCAATTTTCACTCTTCTAAAGTGGGCCCTATTAGGAGCCAACCTAGTTAAAGGTTACAAAACACACTGTTAGGTGTGACCTTGTTAGAAGATTTAATCACCCTATTAAGAGTGGCCTTGCTAGAGGTGTCTAGAATAATTCAACTAAACTGTCACCTTATTAAAGGATTTACAAAATGGCTACTAAACCAACTCTATTAAGAGATTTTGAAATCACTACTACAATGGTTAGAAAGTAACAATGAATTGACTTGAATATGATGCAATTGAATTTACTGATTACAGATCTCTATTCTCCACCAATAGATCCTCCTTGATCAAATATAGCTTTGCTACTCCTCAATGATCTCTGATCATCCTTCAAAATTTTTTGTCACAATAATTAGTCCTTCTTTGTATTCATTTCACATCAAATCCATCACACACTTAGAATTCAGAACTTGACCTCTTATATATACCATCTAGGTTATCAAGTCGGTTCATTCACAAGTTACATTTACCAGTAAACCATACATCAGTCGGCTACAAATATTACATTAAACGAATAAACTTTATTTTTCAAAATAATGAAATCCTTCATTGGCCAACCCTGCTCCAAAAAAAATTTCCTGAGTTAACCATCTCAACTCGGTTAACACTACAATTTTTGTGAAATCCTTTGGTTGTCGAGTGAACTTGGTAAGAACTAAATTTCCTTCACTATCCATGAGAGCTTGAAAAGAACTATTTTCTATCATATTTTCCTTTGATGACCCAATAATCTTAGTAGTCACTGAATTTCCTTGCTTAACCTTGAAATATTAGTAACAACTATCTGTACAAGGTAAAGCTTGAGAACGCTTGGTAGACACTGTAAACTTTCTTTGCTAACCTTCTAAGCTTGGTAGACCCTATCTTTCACCTTGTTGACTAGTAGACTCTGACTAATAACTGATATGACATTTGTGTAACATCAAAGACAACACATAATTGAACAATTGTATCAAACACATTAAACACCTATTAGGCCTTCAATGGATAGCTGGGTATATATGCATTAAATGTTCTTAGAAGGGCTCAAGTTTTTCAATGGTACTCAAATCAGGAAGGTGATTAAATGAGTCCCAATAGAGACACTATCTTCTTCTTAAAGAGTTTTTTTTGTATACTAATCATAAAGCTTTGCAATATTTGAATAGTAAAGGAAAATTAAACCAAAGACATTAGAAGTGGGTTGAGTTTTTGCAAAGTTGTACATTTGTTTTGAAACATAGGAGTGGGAATTCTAACAAAGTTGCAGATGCTCTTAGTGGAAGACAACTTCTGCTAATACAAATATAGATAAAGGAGGTTGGGTTCAAGGAATTTAGTACTTTGTATCCAAATGATCCAAATTTTTATGAGGCTTGGCAGGCTTGTATAGAATTTGTTACACTTGACATGATAAAGTGGTTGGATTTTATGACCTAGGATAGTATGTTGTTCAAAGGAAGCCAGTTGTGCATTCTTAGAAGCTCAATGAGAGAGAATCTCATCAAGGAGAAGCATAGTGGAGGATTGGCTAGACATTTTGGTAGAGATAAAATGATAGCTTTGGTTGCTGAGAATTATTACTGGTCATAGTTGAAGCAAGATGTGAAGAAGTTTGTACAAAGTTGCAAAGTATGTTAGATGAAAAAAGGAGTGAAGTAGTATACAGGGTTGACTCAGCCATTACTTGTACCAGAGAAGCCATGGGAGGATGTCAACATGGATTTTTCTCTTGGATTACCCAACATGTAGCATGGGCATGATTCTATTTTTTTGGTGGTTGACAGGTTTTCAAAGATGACACATTTTGTTCCTTATAAGGAGACTAGTGATGCTATTCATGTTGTAGAGTTGTTTTTCAGAGAAGTGGTAAGACTACATGGTCTACCAAATAGTATAGTTTCAATTAGAGATACCAATTTTTTTGGTTATTTCTTGCATACATTGTGGAAGAATTTGAAGGAAAATTTTAAGTTAAATTCATCATGTCATCCATAGACTAATGGATAGACAAAATTTGTGAATCATAGTTTGGAAAACTTGTTGAGCTGTTTGGTTGGAGACAAGCCAAAATGATGTGATATAATTTTACCATAGGCAAAATTTGCATATAATAATTTTTTTAATAGGAGTAATAGTAAATCAACATTCCATATTATAAATGGGAGTAGTCCTAGAAATGCTTCTGAATTATGGTAGTTGTATAAAGCAAAGATATGTGGTTCTAAAGTAGAAAAATTTGCTAAACATTTGAAGAACATCATAAGGAGGTAAGGGAGAGCATCATAGAGATGAATATATAGTACCAGGCTAAGACATATATGAAATAGAGGTATGAGGAATTTTAGATTGGAGATGAAGTCATGGTTCATTTTCAAAAGGAGCATTTTCAAGTGGGTACATATAATAAGGTGAAGATGAAGTAGTTTGGACCGTGAAAGATAGTGAAAAGTCATAATTCTAGAAATGTTTATGAAGTGGAGTTGCCTGTTGAATTGAATATTTTAGTAGAACTTAACATTTCATATTTGATATAGTATTATGAAGGAGGTGATGGAGATGAAGTTGTAGAAGTTCAATAGAGTATTCCAATAGGTAGTTTGGCTACAAAGGAGATTGAGGAGATCCTAACTAGTTGTATTGGAAAAAGTACAAGGAATAAATCTTATGAGGAATACCTAGTTAAATGGAAAGGGTGGCAAGTAGAGGATTCATCATGGCTAGTAAGAGAGGAGGTGAACCATCTTGGTTTTCCTCTAAACACCTAAAATGTGACAAAGTCACTTCTCAAATTATGACGGGTGTATGACGTAGGAGCATCCTAGGCGTAAGAGCAATCTTACATCAGCCAAAAATATTTTTTTTTAAGGCTTTTCAATTTTAATAATGACTAGTAGATATGGTGGTTATTATTTATGGGAACTTTCTATTTTTAGTAAGTTTCTCAAAGGAGCTTAAACTATTCTCATTTTCTACAAAAATGTTCATTTTGGAATTATTAGCCTACCATTAAAATCTCATTGCTCTTGCTTAAGTATTAGAGAAGTTATTGTAGGATTTTGGTGGTATGATTTGTAGAAGAATCTTTAGCCTCACTATTGGAGGCCTTAGAGTGCCTAGATGAGGTCCAAAAGAATGACAAAAGGGCACTTGTGTTGTTTTGTGCCTATAGATCAGGAGCTCATGTTTTCGAAAAGTACTTAAAATAGCCAATCAGAGAAATGGTTTAAAGGTTATGGCCTTCCAAAGTTGGGCTGCCAAAATATCTAAAATAATTTGGTGAAGATGTATCTAGCCAACTTTATATGTGTTGTTAGGGTATGTCAGTCGTAGGTATTAAGTTTGAGCATCTAGAACCTTCCTAGGCAACGTAAAATTGCCTATTTGAGAAAGGCTCAAACATTGTCTAGGACAAACCTAGGTGGTAGTTTGTAGCTTAGTCTTGCTGATTATTGTAGTGAAGGTGTCCATGTGGGCTAGGATATTGTAGTTGAATTTTATAATTCTACATTTATGGCACAAATAAGAAGTCAATATTTTGTTCTTGCATTCATTGTTATTTCTTTTTTTATGTTATGTGTTTGTGGTATTAAGGGGAGCACCCTTCATCAATCCTTCATGGTAGTCTTTGTTGTGTGTTTAGCTGTTGTATTGCATTTATCCTATGATGTGTTTTGTATATATTTTTAGCTTCTTTTATATGATCTTTGTTTCTTTGTTGATGCAAGGTGATAAAAGAATCGAACTTGTTCTATTATTCCTCTATATGTATCTCTATTCTTTCATAACTTGTTGCATGTTATGTTGTAATTGTGCTATTATTTCTACATCTTTCCTTGTGAAATCTACTTGGATTCGCGACTAGGTAGTACTGAGTCTTTATGGTCTCTAGGTCATTGTCCAGAAAGATTATTCTTTGTATTTCATATGTGATATTTCCTCTTGTGATTGTAGTTCCACTTTCTTTGGAGAATGATGTCAATTCATTTGCAATAATATCATGTGTGTGTGTTTATGTGTGTGTGTGTGTGTGTGTGTGTGTAACCTTATGATCATACTAACCCCATAGTAGGTAGATCCCTTTTGTGTTCTCTGTATGTTTTTGGGGTATTTCTCTTGATTTGCATTTGTTTGGGGGAATCTCATAGTGGAAACATAATTGGTAGAGTTGTCTATGTTTTGGTCAAACTCATTGCTCTTGTTAAAGTGTTAGCACTTAAGTTAACATGGGGGTATATGTTCTCCTCACTTATTGCACACACACACACTTTTCAATACATATATATTATTTTTCAAGATACTTTTTCTCCCTTTTTGGATTAATGACTTCTACTTAAAGCATGGACTTATATTTTAGGATCTCTTGATCCCTCTAGTTTCAAACATATTTTTGATCCCTTAAGGTCAATGGTGTCCTTAAGTTTGGATCTCTTTTTATTTTTGGTTTTATTCTTATAGAATATAATATTCTTAAGAGTGAATCATTTATGGGTTGACTAGTAAGTAGCCACATTCACTATGTAGTTCAATTCAATCTTTCTAGTTGCATAGTTTCCTTGTGTGGTTAACAATGGGACATAAGTTTTTATTGGTTGAGATAATCACACTCTTATAATAAGGGTTTAACCTATGCCCTATATTTCCCCATTTCCTTTAAGATTGAATGGATAAGACTCATTTTGAGTAGAATTCATGATGGATGCCTATGGTTAGAAGGAGGGCTTAACAAGTTGTCAAAAAGGATTGTGCACATGGTTATATGATATCTAACCCTAGAATGACCCAAAACACTAAGGAACAATTCTAAAGAAGAAATTGAGAAGAATACAGTGACAAAATGGAATAAGAGGGGAATGACTATTGATACCATCAAGGATCCACTTCTAGAATTTGTAGTGAGGGTCATATCTTAAAAATTCTACCAGTCAAGCCAAGTGAACAGTGTGCCATGCATTAAAGTTGATGTAGGATACAAAACTGTGAAGAAAGATCATACTTATGATCTTGTAGAGCTACAGTTCCAGCAAATCAATGAGAATCTCAGAGCAATAAGGTGATCGAATAGTTCTCAATGCAAATTTGGTTCAATTTTGATATGCATATTTATCTATGTTTAGAATGAGTTTCCTTCTTTTGGTAAGGTAGGATGGAAGACTAATAGGTCTATGGCTATACAAATAAATGATTACATAGAGTAGATGGGAGACAATTTGGAATCTTTAATGACTATTTATTTTGAGGAATTCTAGTAATCCATGAAACAAAGATTGAGAATCCTAGTTTCCCTAGTGGAAAAGTACTTCAATGACATTTTCTTCTTGGTAGACATTGATTACACATTTATCCAGGCTGTAGTACCTAGAGTAAGATGGCTAAGGCCTTTGGGGTATGAGATTAACATAGATGAAGCATCAACAACCATCGCTACCCTACTTGTTGAAGAAATTGATAAGTCAAAAAAAATCTTTGGCAACTATGATGTTGTGAAATCCAAGGTTGAAATGGAGTTGAAAAATGCCTCAACTCTAAAGAAGAAAGATAAAATGGTTAAGAAGCTAAAAGAAAATTTTTGTGAAGGAGTTGAAGGTGATAATGAAGATGAAGAAGAAGAAGAAGAACAAGAACAAGAACAAGAATAGGGTAAAAAACCTCTTGCCCTAACACAAGGTATGGGAGAAGATGAGGAAGAAGGTGCTGAGGAGGAACAAGCTAAGAAAACACTAGAAAAATTAGAACCAAAGAAGAGAAAGGCTAAGATACAGCTTACAACTTAGCCCAAAGGAAAGAAAATTTCTAAACCAAGTCCTGTGAACCCTATTGATCCAGCCACTAGAGAAACTACAAGGGCCACCACTCAGAAGGCTAAAGAGAAAATAAACTAAAAGAGGAAGGCTACTAGGAAAATAGGTCTAGTGTAGAAGAAAATAAGGAGGAAATATGTTGTAAACTAGAATTTGATGAAGACAGGACTGAGTCAAAAGGCACTAGCCAATTTAGAATGGTAAATCATGCACCCAAGTCTAATATTGATAACATTTTTGATAATATTATAGATAATGCAAACTCAACTGGTTTGAAAACTATTGAATTCAATAAATTAAGTAGAGAAGAACAAAATAAGGTTGAAGAATCAATATATGGGATGATGGAAAAATTCAATAATACTCCACTTGAAGTTGACACTACAATGCCCAAGGATCTATATTCCATAGACAAGAATATATGTTCCTACTACACAAATTATTGAGGAGCCATCTAAACATTGGTTAATTTACCAACTATTGGCACTCCTACAAAAGTCCTTCAAAAGTTGAGCACTCAAGCAATGCTACTTCAAATTTCAGCACCAGGACCATGGTCCACAAAGGTTGCAAGGGTACTTTACTATGGAGACCCAACATTAGATGAAGAAATTATCATACCAAAATATGACTATGAAACCATGAACATTGAATAGATCAATGTAATTCATGAGGCACTAGAAAGGAAAAAGAACCAAGAGATACTCAGAACAAAGTATAAATAAAGGCAAGCACTACATGAAATCAAATACATCTTTTTAGATGCATTCACCTTGCAAACGCCTAATGAAACCAAGCCAATATTGGAACAACTATCAAAAATTATTGAATAGGTGACAAATGAAGACTAGGAGACTAATGCAAAACTCATGGAATGGTTTGAAAAGAAATTTCAAGGAAAGGTAAATGAGAAGATATCTAGTGGAATAGTACTTCCACAAGTGTAATTGGATACAAAAATAGAAAAAGTGAAGAAGGTACTTGAGAATATATTCTCACTGTACACCAAATTGTGTGACCCAACACTATTCACACAAGAAACAAGCCAAAGTATTATGAGTCTGGAGAGAAACCTAAAAATATCTGGTATGAAATTACCACAAAACACAACTCAAAGTGAGAAGCACTTTCATTCCACACTTCACACACAAAAGAAACTAGCTATATTTATAGCAAAATAGGCAAATACAAGAGCCAGGTTAGTTCAAATTCAAGCCTCCCTAAACCCTCACATGGAAATCCTATGGAAAGAAATAGCCTATTCTGAGATAGTACTCAAGAAAGATCCTAATTTTTCAACATTGAATGACTTAGTTCACCTTGCAGTAGAGACATCCATCCAAATTAAATCATTAGATGTTGCAATAGATAATTGGGATGTTGCTCTCAAGATTGTAATGGAAGTTAACAAGAACTTCTTGGATAAATATACACTTAGGGTATAGACCCTTTGACATCAGTGTTAAAAAAGGGGGAGAAATATCTATGCAAGGGGAGACATGTGAAAGGGGGAGTTACAAAATAAAAAAAGGATAAGAAAGGGGGAACAAACACCAGGAAAGTAGAAACAAGGCATATCAAAACAAATCAGATAAAGAATTAACACATCAAATACAAAGTATTAGAATGATTGAAGTCAAAGAGTTAAAATAGAGGCAAATATACTTAAATAGATTTTGGATATAGCAAAGACACATTAACTCAAGGGGAGTTATAGAGCTTTGAGGTATATAGTTCTTTACAAAATTTTGAACACCTTTCTGAAGATTTGTATAGATGCTGAATTGGCTATATATTATACTTGAGGAGATTAGATTCATCATGTATAGTTAAGTGTTTTTTCCACTCATGTCAAAGTGGGAGATTGTTGATCTTAGATTGGTTTTAACAATTGAGTGTCAACATAGTTAAGAAATTTATGAAGTTCATGCCAAGCCAATAACATATGTTGAGTACAATATGTATAGATGTTGAGTTGCAATGAGTGCCAACTCATTCATGCACTGAGTAAATAGTAAGTGCTGAGCAAGTTTCAAGTGCCAAGTGAACAATAGATGCTGAGCAAGTTCAATTGTCAATCCAAATAGAATTATAGTATGTGCTAAGCATCAACATCAACAAGTGCTGAGTAATACAAAATTGTCTTAGTTATTTTTGATGGCACAAAAAACTATGTAAACCATTTTTGAGCTGACATATGGATAGATCTCAAAGTTTTGAAGATAAGATCGAATCTATTTGTATTCCCTATATGATCAACAGGTAACCAATCAGAAAAATGGAAGGAATTGAGTAGGAAAGTTGGAAGAATTTCAATCATACATTCATACCTAACTCTAAGCCAACAAATTATTTTTAAAGAGAGACAAAGCCTCATAATTTAGAGCAAGAGAAAGAATTAGGGAATGTATGCGAGAAGGTGATGATAATAGAAAAAGGGGTGAATTGATCAACATACATTCAGGGTGACTTAGAAGAAACACATAATTGCAGAATCAGTTGGCAAAATAGATGATCAAGGTTATAGCAATTTCATATTAGATTAGAGAGGATCAAGATGAACTGAATTGGGATCTAAAATTAGCAATATCAGATTGTAGGTGTATCAGATCAAATATTTTACTATAATTTCTAACAAATTTATCAAAAGGCTGAAATCATTTGTATTAAGGTTGGTTTAACAGTCACTGAGAAATCCTTTAATAGGGTGACATTCCAAGTGAGTGTTCTAAAGTCCTTTAGCTAGACACACTTCTAATAGGGTGTTAAATTTTTTTTTAAGGGTAAGATCTAACAATGTTGAAAATCTGATTGAAAAGGTCATTGTTGAAGATCAAAGAGAGTGATTGTTGCAATGAAGGAAGATTGTTGTTAAAAGAATTTTTTCAATCATAGTTTTGTCATTGATGTCAAACCTGCTATTTGCGGGAATGACATTTTCTTATAAGATCCAAGTACTATAACTTAGTTGATTGATGAAGAGGATTTGATCAACAAGATGTAAAAAGAGCACCTAAGGGAAAGGTTGAGTTATGATGTTGTAATGAAGTGCAAGGATCAGTTAAGTCAATGGTTAAATAATATATTGATAACATAACCAAAGATACTGGGCGGGGGCCCTAGCTCGATTGGCTAAATCTTCCCTATTGCAAGGGGTTGGTCATGAGTTCTAGTCTCCCCCATCCTCATGGTACCAGTGGGCGTGTCACACTAGCGCTATCGGTCACGTTAAAAAGTTTACCCGATGCACTGTAGTTTATAGGAGGGTCGTGCTGCACCCGATTCCTGCAATCTGATTAAAAAAAAATATACCCAAAGATACTGAGGATGGTCACACTTAGAAACATTAGAGGAAGAAGTTCTAACAAGGTGGAATGCAAAGCTTAAACTAAGATCATTAGTGGGTGTAGAGAAAGTTAGTTGAAGTCGAGAAAAAATCTCAGTTGGAGCCGAGTAACAAAAAATTCTAGTGTATGCCAAGTGATCTTTAGGTGTTGAGTGATGATT
The DNA here is from genome assembly GCA_028749045.1 of Cupressus sempervirens. Taxonomy (NCBI): domain Eukaryota; kingdom Viridiplantae; phylum Streptophyta; class Pinopsida; order Cupressales; family Cupressaceae; genus Cupressus; species Cupressus sempervirens. The sequence goes on along the minus strand of CM053791.1, from coordinate 137,385,749 downwards.
AGGTGTCAAGCATTAGAAAATTCTTGGTTGGTGTTGAGTGATCATCAGGAGCCAAACATTAGGAAAATCATAGTTGATGTTGAGTAACATAGTATGCATCAAGCACTAGTATTTCAATAGTGCTGAGCTACTACATTATTTTAAATAACAAAGATTTGCAAAATCTGACCTAACAAAGTGGTTGCCTTGAATTTTATGAATGAGTTGGAAGATAAGGATGATGAACTGGTGGCACAAAATTCTATGTAAACTATTTTTGGGTGAATTCTAAAGGACTATTCAAGAATTTTCTAGAGGGAAAAAAATATGGGTTAGATGCAATGAATCCTACCTAATCCATGTGAATTAAAATTAAAGAATGGAAGGATTGAGTAGGAAAAGAACTCTAGGACTTCTATTTAAGGAGTCATAGACAAAGAAGCAAAGACCTACTGATTCTATTGCTGCTAAAGAGACAAAATCTACAAAGTGGATAGAGGGGCATCAAGGAGAACACATCTAAAGAAGGAAGAGCATAGAGGCTCTGCTTCTATGAGTGGTCATGAAGAGATGATTGAATTGGTACATTGAGAATGGAGACTCAAGGAGACTAAGATTGAAAGGAGGGAAAGCTATCAGAGTTGCAGTGATTGAAGGCCAAGCAAGGGTATGAGCTAAGAAGTGATCTGAGATCTACAAGATAAGTTGTATGTTGTAGTTAGGTCAAAGATTTTTCTAATACTCTCTAGAAATTATATTAGATATGGAAATCCTATGGACTTAGGTTGGCCTAACATCCATTTTTAAATCCTTTAATAGGGTGACATTCCAAGTGAATGTTCTAAAGTCTTTTAACTAGTCCCGTTTCTAATAGGGTGGTTAAATCCTCTACCAAGGTCACATTTGACAGTGTGTTGTAAGCCTTTAACAAGGTAGGCTTTTCATAGGGCATCACTCCAGAAGAGTGAGAATTGAGTAGCATGTTACTGGTGGTTTTCCCAAATTGGGTTTCCACATAAATCACTATGTTATGTGTTGATCTCTTATGTGTTATGATTGCATGTTGATTTATAGTAACTTGTTGATTAGAAAAGTTAAAGCTTGGATGAAAGAATAGTTGAATGGGCTCACTATACTTGGTGAAAAGTTTGAATAACACTTTTGGACCTTGAATAACTGATTCACCCCCCCTCTCAATTATTCTAAAGCATTTCTAACAATTGGTATTAGAGCCATCTATTGATTTAGTTTCAAGGTACTAGAAGTAGGAAGATCAAGATGTTCAAGAGAGAAGTTCCCAAGCTCAATAAAGACAACATTATTGCATGGCAGATTCTAACAAAATTATAACTTGGATCCATAGGTGACTATGCACAAACCTAAATTAGAATAGAACATGTAAATCTAGTAGGACCTCTTACTGTAGATGATTTGAATAAAAAGAACGAGCAAAATCAAGCAATGTTGGAGATTTCCTTTACACTTAATTATGTAGAATATGATGAAATAAAAGATTGTGACACTGCATTCAAAATGTGAAAAACCACATTTGATATCTATGAAGGAGATTAGAATGTCTAGAGAGCAAAGAGAGAAAGTCTAAGAGAAAAGTTTGATGACATGAAAATGGAGGAAGGTAAAAATGCTCCTTAATATGCTACGAGAATGAAAGAAGTGGTAAGTGCAATAAGGAGTCTAGGTGGTCAATTGGAAGAAGAAACTATCATCAAGAAATACTTGAGAACTTTGGTCCCTACCTATACTAACCTTTGAAGAAATAGTGGGAAGACTTACTACATTTGAGCTATCCAATTTTGACAACTATAGACCTAAGAACCTTGAATCTACTTTCAAGGGAAAGATGAGAATAAAAGACACTAAGGAGGACACATCAAGAAAAAAGAGAAGAAAAGGAAAACATGCATCCAGTGATAGCAGTGCAAATGAGGAAGATGTGGAACAATTGGAAGCACTACTAGCCAGAAGATTCCATAGAGGCAAAGGTAAATTCAAAGGTAAGCTCCCTATAATATGTTTCAATTGCAATGAATTTGGTCATATTGGTGTAATATTTACATAGAAAAGTAACAAGGAAAAAAGTAAAAAAACAAGAAAGAAGATGATAGAAAAGACTACAAGGAGAAAGGCAAGAGATGCTACATTGTTGAAGAAGATTTTGATGAGAATGATGATGACGTAGTCTATGTAGCAGTGAAGGATGAATCAAATAAAGATGAAGATGAAACAACAACATTGGTTACCTATGTGAACAAAAATGATAAATGGATCATACACTACTTCATCATGTCATTCTCATTTAAAGACTACAAGGAGAAAGGCAAGAGATGCTACATTGTTGAAAAAGATTTTGATGAGAATGATGATAAAGTAGTCTATGTAGTAGTGAAGGATGAATCAAATAAAGATGAAGATGAAACAACAACATTGGTTATCTATGTGAACAAAAATGATAAATGGATCATAGATAGTGGATGCTCACATCACATGATAGGAGATAAAAGTAAGTTCATTACCTTTACTCAATATGATGGGAATAGTGTTAGATTTGGTAATGATGCTCAATGTCAAATCAAAGGAAAATGTTATATTAAACTCATAGAGAAAATTTCATGTGATAATGCATACTATGTTGAAGGATTGAACTACAACTTGTTGAGTGTATCATAGTTAGGCAATGTAGGTTGCAAAGTAGAATTTGGAAACAAAACTGCCAAGATCTGTGACATTGATGGAAATCTAGTAGGAAAAGGTGAGAAAACTAGGAGTAATATATTTTACCTAGATATAGAAGATGCAACATGTCTTTTTGTTAGAATTGATGATGTGTGGTTGTGGCATAAAAGGCCGTGTCATGTAAACTTTGATAATCCGATTAGTGTCAGCAAGAAAAAGAAGGTCAGAGGGTTGTCCACATTGAAGAAAGTTGAAAACACAATGTGCAAACAATGTCAACTAGGGAAGATGACTAAGTCTAGTTTCAAAAGAAAAAAATACACTTCTAATGAAGTACTAGAATTAGTTCATACAGATTTATGTGGTCCAATAGAAGTGCAAAGCTACCTAGGAGATAGATATATAATGTTATTTGTAGATGATTATTCTAGGATGATGACTACTATGTTTTTAAAGAAAAAATATGATGCATTTCAAATGCTCAAATGGTATTTGGTTAGAGTTGAGAAAGAAAAAAGAAAGAACCTGAAATGCCTAAGGTCAGACAAAGGACGTGAGTTCACATCAAAAGAATTTGAAATATTCTACAATGACAAAGGCATCAAAAGGAAAACATCAGCACCAAGAACTCCATCATAGAATGGTATTTTGAAAGAAGGAATAGGTTAGTGATTGACTATGCTAGAATCTTAATGATGGAGAAAAATGTTGCACTAAAGTACTGGAGAGAAGCTGTAAGTACTATAGTCTACACATTGAATAGAGTTCAAGTCAAGAAAGGTACAAATGTAACACCTTTTGAATTATGGTATGGTCACTCACCTAATGTTAAACATTTCAAAGTATTTGGTTGTAAATGCTATATTCTTAAAGATACTAGAAATGGAAAGTTTGATGCAAAAAGTGATGAAGGCATATTCTTTGGATACTCCACTAGAAGCAAAGCATATAAGTGTTTGAATACTAACACTAACAACATTGTGGAAAGTGCAAATATAAATTTTGATGAGCATGTAGAAGTTCAAATTGATGAGTCCAAGCAATCAGAAGATTATAGATCCTTTGTATACTTCTATGAAGGAATGACTATTGAAGACAATGCTACAAATCAAGTTGGGAATCAACAAGAAATTTTAGTATTTGTCGAGTCTTAGCCTATGAATGCCAAGTTGCATTCAGAAGTTGAGTTGCAGAATGTAGAAAATACACATTTTGATTTTGAAAATAGTATACATGACAGGAATGATGAAGTGTCAGATGTAGAAGAGCAAAATGACTCTGAAGTTGAAGGATCAAACATGGAAAGAAGAATAGAACCAAGATTAGCCAATTATGTGAGAAGACATCACCTTGTAGATCAAATCATTAGTGATAAGGATGACAAACCAATGACAAGAAATAGACTGAGGAATGAATCATGTCTGTTGAGCAAGGTTGAACCAAAAATAGTGAATGATGCACTACAAGATGATGACTGGTATAAAGCCATGGAAGAGGAGATAGATCAAATTGAGAAGAACAAAACATGGTCTCTAGATATTAGACCAGCTAATAAGAATGTGATTGGTACCAAATGGGTATTTAGAAAGAAATTTGATGAGAATGGTGAGATAACAAGAAACAAAGCCAGACTAGTTTGCAAAGGCTACGCATAAGAAGGACTAGATTATGGGGAAACATTTTCCCTTGTTGCAAGAATAGAAGGAGTAAGAACACTACTTGCATATGCTGCATATAAAGGTTTCAAAGTCTACCAAGTGGATGTGAAGTTTTCTTTTCTAAATGGTATACAAGAAGAGGAAGTCTACATAGAACAACTAGAGGGATTTTTAGATGAGAAGAACAAGGACATGGTCTGCAAACTACACAGAGCACTTTATGGATTAAAGCAAGCACCTAGAGCATGGTATGAGAGGCTGCACAAATATATTGTGAAGATTGGATTTGAGAGAATAGATAACAACAAAAACTTATACATAAAAGTTGAAGAAGGTAAAGATATTTTGATATCAAAAATCTTTGTTGATGATATAATATTTGGAGGAAAAGATGCTCTATGTAAAGATTTTTTTGAACAAATGAAGCATGAATTTGAGGTGTCAATTTTTGGAGAAATCAAATTCTTTGTTGGATTAAAATTACATCAATTAAAGCATGGAATATTTGTAACCCAATCCAAATACATGAAGGAGATACTCAAAACATTTGGGTTAGAAGACTCAAAACCAGTTAGCACACCAATGGCAACATGACATAAGCTATCTAAGAATGATGAGTCTACTAAAGTAAATCAAACATTATATACGTCAATGATTGGAAAGTTGCAATATGTTGTACATAGTAGACTAGAAATTGCATTAGCTATTGGAATAGTGGCAAGCTTTTTTGTAAATCCAAGAGAAAATCACTTAATGGAAGTAAAGAGAATACTGAGATACCTAAGAGGAACTGATGACTTTGGCTTGTACTACAAGAGGAGTGAAAAATTCAAACTAAGAGCCTACACTATTGTAGATTGGGGAGGTAACATTGATGATAGGAAAAGCACTAGTGGAGGAGAACTTTTCTTAGAAAAAAGGTTGATTACATAGACCAACAAAAAGCAAAGCTGCACCTCACAGTCCACTGCTGAAGCTGAATATATGGCAGCTACTATAAATTGCACCAATATTGTATGGATCTAACATTTTCTACAAAGTATGAAGGAAGAGATAACTCCTATGATACTTTATTGTGATAATAAAAGATCTATTAACATATCAAATAATCCTATAATGAATGCTAAAACCAAGTATATTGCAATCAAGTATCACTATGTAAGAGAGTTGGTGGAAGACAAAAAAGTGAAGATGGATTATGTTAGCTCAAAGGAACAAATTGCTAACATCTTCAAAAAAGCACTACCTAAAGATGCTTTTGAGTATCTTAGAGGTAAATTAGGGGTGATGCCCCTTGCTAAGGCTACTTGAAGCAAAAGCAAAAATGCCCTAAATCCAATGAGCTAATTATGGAAGATCTTACACATTGACATAGAGGATGTTTACTTTAGGATTCATGCCTAAAGTAGTTGAAGTGTTGAAGATCTAAATCAGTCACAAGAAAGGTGATAGAAGGAGAAATTAGTTGAACCTGCAAAGCTATACTTGCATACTAAGATGCTAATATGTCTTTGGCATTGTTGTCAAAGAGGGAGAAATAGTAGAAAAATGATTAAGAGTATTTGAAGATAAAGAATCATAAAAGAGGGAAGTTGTGAGAAACTGATTACATGCTGATAATGTGGTGATCAAATGAAGATAGAGAGATATGTTAATCAAAATAGCAGAAGATGAGAAATATAGAGGGAGAAACACAAAGAAAAACCATACAACAACAAAGAGGGAGGAGTAGAGAAGCAAAAATGAAGCAATCAGAATAGTAGAAGGAAATGTGAAGTTACAATTTACTTTTTGGTATTTGACTTACTGGTCTAACCTAGTAAGCTTGTGGTTAAATAATTTAGTCTGATGGTTGATTAGTTTGGTTTGCCATCAATGCCAAAGATGGACATTGTTGGAAATCTAATTGAAAAGCTCATTGTTGAAGATCAAAGAGAGATTGTTGCAAAGAAGGAAGATTGTTCTTAAAACATTGTTTGAAATCATTGTTTTGTCATTGATGTCAAACCTACTATTTGTAGGAATGACATTTTCTTATAAGATCCAGTAAGAGGATTTGATCAAAAAGATGTAACAAGAGCACCTAAGGGAAAGGTTGAGTTATGATGGTGTAACGAAGTGCAAGGATCAATTGAGAGAATGGTTAAATGATGTACTAATAACATACTCAAAGATACAGAGGATGATCACACTTAGAAACATTGGAGGAAGAAGTTGTAACAAGGTGGAATGCAAAGGTTAAATTAACATCATTAGTGGGTGCTGAGAAAGTTAGTTGAAGCTAAGAAAAATTCTCAGTTGGAGTTGAGTAATAAAAAATTCTAGTGTATGCCAAGTCATCTTTAGGTGATGAGTGAAGATCATGTGCTGAGCATGAGAAAATTCTTGGTTGGTGCCAAGTGATCTTCAAGTGTCAAGCATCAGGAAAAACACAGTTGATGCCAAGTAATACAGTATGTGTTGAGCACTAGTATTTCAATAGTGCCAAGCTGCTACATTATTTTAAATAATAAAGATTTGCCAAATCTGAGCCAACAAAGTGGTTGTCTTAAATTTTGTGAATGAATTGGAAGATAAGTATGATGAGCTGGTGGCACAAAACTCTATGTAAACCATTTTTTGTCAATTTCTAAAGGATTATTCAAGAAGTTTCTAGAGGGAACAAAATATGGGTTAGATGCAATTACTACCTAATCCATGCAAATTAAAATTAAAGAATGGAAGGATCGAGTAGGAAAAGAACTCCAAGAATTCTATTTAAGGAGTCATACACCAAGAAGCAAAAAGCTACTGATACTACTACTGCTAAAGAGCCAAAATCTGTAAAGTGGTTAGAGGAGTGTCAAGGAGAAGACATCTAGAGAAGGAAGAGAAAAAAGGCTCTGCTTCTATGAGTGTTCATGAAGATATGATTGCACTCATACATTGAGCATGGAGACTAAAGGAGACTAAGCTTGAAATGAGGGCAAGCTATCAGAGTTGTAGTGATTGAAGGCCAGGCAAGGGTATGAGCTAAGAAGTGATTTGAGATTTACAAGATAAATTGTATGTTGTAGTTAGGTCAAAGATTTTTCTAATACTCTCTAGCAATTGTATTAGATACAGAAATCCTATGGACTTAGGTTGGCCTAACAACCATTTGTAAATCCTTTAATAGGGTGGCATTCTAAGTGAATTTTATAGAGTCCTTTAACTAGGCCCACTTCTAATATGGTGGTTAAATTCTCTAACAATGTCACATTTCACAGTGTGTTGTAAGCCTTTAACAACGTAGGCCTTTTACAGGGCATCACTTCAAAAGAGTGAGAATTGAGTAGCATGTTACTAGTGGTTTTTCCCAAATTGGGTTTCCATGTAAATCACTATGTTATGTGTTGATCTCTTATGTTTTATTCTTGATTGTTGATTTATAGTAACTTGCTGATTAGAAAAGTTAAAGCTTGGATGAATTAATAGTTGAATGGGCTCAATATACTTAGTGAAAAGTTTGAATAGGACATTTGGACCTTGAATAACTGATTCACCTCCCCCCTCGATCTTAGTTATTCTAAAGCATTTCTAACAAACAATCCTTTGTAAGCCTCTAATAGGGTAGGCCTTTCATAGGGCAGATCATGAGAATGGTCAAATCATGTAACTTTAATAGGTGAGCTTTATTGCTATAGTAGTGAAGAAATGTGGGTGTCATCCCCACCCTAGTTTTACCTTGTCATTAGAGGATTTCTAGGTAATCACATATGGTGTTAAGTTTTTATATGGATGCATTTACATTACATGTTATTTCAATATGTTTGTGCATGTATTGTATTGAAGTTAAAAGTTTTATTGGTTAAAGATTAGTACTTTTAATTCACACCCCTCCCCCCTTATAAGTATACATTCCCCATTTGTATTTACAACATTTACCCTTGTCACCTTCTTCTACTTCATCTTTCTTATCACCACTATCTATATATTCATCTTCACCATGACCTTGTATTGTTTCTAGTGTTTCCTTTCCCCTTTCTAGGGTGCCCAACTTAGCTTCTAGATCTTTAATCATTTTCTTCCTTTTATTTTCCTTGAAAGCTACCTTTATGTTCATAGTTATCCTTTCTTTGGAACCTCATATCTTCCAAAAGATTCAACCTCAATATCTATCTCCTCTTTCAGTAGTGCATCAATGTTTACACTTGCAACATCACTTTCAATCTCATATTCAAGACTTTTTAACCTAGCCTTCCTTGACTTGACTGCTTGTACTAGAGTGTTGAGATAATGGGTGTTGCACACATTGCATAATATTATTATATAGTATTATTTTATTTTATTATGTAATGTTGCACTTAGATGGACATGCAATATGTAAAGACTCCCATGGGATATACTTGATGAGTTTCATTGTGATAATATTTCATGTAATTATATAATATTGGAAAAAATAACTAAATTTCCAATATTAAATATGGGGTCAAGGGGTTAGGTAGCACATGGTTTTAGCACATGGTTTATGTAATACCAATTGGTGGTTTTGTGAGACTTACTAATATCTAAGTAGCCATAAGGTTAGTTGTTGGTGTGAGAAGAGAAAGGTGAAAAGCAAGAGTCAAGTGGGACAAATCTTAATAGGTTAGCTAAGAGATCATTTGTGAAGGTTGAAAGCATGGAATGGGATTCGTTGATTCATGCTTGTTCACATGGATTTCTTGGTAGTGCCTATGGCTTTGAAGGCTTCCATGGTTATATTGCAGTGATATTTTTGTTAAATAATACATGGTGATAGATGCTTTTGGAGGCTAGGTTTTTCTCTCAATGAGGGTTTTTTAGGGTATATCTTGTGTCACATTTTTGTAGGTATGTTGTCTATTTTCTTGCATGTGGATTTCAATTGCATATTTATTTTAGATATATTATGGGTTATGTGAAAATGGTTATATTCTTTGTTGCAAGTTTCCTTACAACTCGTATCAGAGCTTTGGTTTTATTTTTATAACCCTAGATTGAATCCATGGGAATGCATGAGAGAATAAAATAAGGGGGAAGATATATGAATTGTTTATTGCAGACCTAAGGCTTTGGATTTTCTATTATGATGGGATATTGGTAGATTTTGGGCATGTCAAATTGTTGGATAAAAAAGTTTTTTGGATGTTACATTTAAATGAGGATTTTAGGTGGTAGCTTCAAGAAATGACCTCCTAGGTAAAAAAAAAACCTCACCATTAGATTTGGGTCGATGTTTCCATAATTTTTGATATATAATAAGCCCTAATTTGGACATGTTCAGAGGAAATGAAAGAGTTTTTTAGTTTCATCCCGTGATGACCGTCAAATTTAATCCTGTCATAATTTTCATCACAAAAAAAAATCACAGTGAAAATGATAAAAAGACTGACATAGCAAAATGAACATAACTTTCTCTCAGGATATCAGATTTCAGACTTCTTATAGGCGTTGGAAAGCTAATTTAGAGAAATATAACTTGGTGTAGGTTTGGTTTTGTGATTTTGATATTTTTTAAAGGTTTTAATAACCTAAAAGTTAGATTTTATTTATTTTGAGCATAGATTAGGGCATAAATTGGGCATGCAAAGTTAGATTTTGGATATTGAGTATTCAACATAAAGCTCTACACATTGGTTCATATTTGGTGTAAGTTTGGCACGATTTATTTAGTGATATATTGATTTGAATAGTTTATGATATATATTGACTATGGTAACATTGTGAGTTTCTGACATTGTATATTTGGAGATTTGGATTCGATGTCATTGTATACTTAATTCATATTTTAGATTGGTCTCATGATGATATGGTTATTAGTGTTTGGTTTGGATATGTATGATGACTTGTTGGGTCTACAAGTTGTGTAGTGTTGTAAGCAGTCTATACTTATAGGTTACATTTATGGCTTGGTTATGGGTTGTCTTTGACCACTGATCTTTCATTATTGATGCACATATAGATTGGTGGCTTGAATTTAGTTTATCTATGCCATAAGTCACATAATTTTCTATTTTTTCTTCATTTAGAAGGGATGTGATATTATTACTAGGTATAGTCATGGTGAAAGATTTTGGTTGATAATTTTATACAAACATGTTGGACATATTGAGAGTCAGACACTCAGTTCATAGATGTGATCATGGTTCCATGGATTTTGGCATGAAATTGTTGGATATATAGCTACACCTTTGATGTTCATTTTTTTGGACTCCTAATTTAGGTAAGGTGGTATATCTTCTTGGTTGAGGATCATGTTTATTTGGTTTCTTTTGAGGAGCTCATGACGTGCACTTTGAGTTCTTTGATGGTTTGATGCCTTGGTTGATTCTCATGGTTAATGGATGTATTTTTCATCATGTGTCATGGATAGCTTGGATACATAATTTAGTGGGATCTTGTGGTAGTGATGGGGTGATAGTGTAGGAATAGTTTCTAGTTTAGTTTGTATCTTCTTGGGCTTGGAGATCTTGGTTTCACTTGGTATTGACACTTTCATTGTGTGAGTGTAGACCTAGAGGATCTTCATGTAGGAGATGGATTTTATGATTCCATAGGTAACTTGATACCATGGTTGAGTGGGAGTTATTGGCGCGCGCGCACACACACACACACACACACACACACACACACACAGGGTGTTTGTAGATGTTGAATATTTGTCTTAGATCCTCTTATTGCAAAAGCATCTTTGACATTTGCATGGTGCACTTTTTATTTTCATGGTGTGTGAAGATGGTTAGATCTTGAGGACTCATGGGTTCTTTGTTATCTTCATGGTGTGTGGAGATGGTTTCATTTTGACGACTAATGGAGTTCTTGGTAAGGTGTGGTTTATGCTTTCACTTGACATTTATCCTTGGTGTGAAGAGGGTTTTATTATTATGTCATGGTATACTCTTGATACACATTTAGATTTTTGACATGTTATTGTATTTTCATATGGAGCATGTTATCTCTTTGGTTGAGATGGTTAGATCATGTTGTCATGTTTATGTTCCTAAGGCCATGGTTGGAACTTTGACATTGATCTTGGTTTAGTTTCTAGGTATTGAGTAAATTGATCATAAGCTCGATACTTCATGATATTGCTATGTTGCATTTGAAGTTGTCATGGATTGATTGGTTATAGGTGCTCATGGATACTTAGAGATGGTGGTGATGTTGATTTCTTTTGGATCAGAGAAGTATTTTTTGAGACAATTGTTTGGTTTCAACAAGAAGTCTGAGGGGCATTCACCTAATATGGACTTGAGAGGAGATTGTTCTTAGACAAGTCTTGGTTGGAAACTTGGATATCTTGATGAGTATTCTTATTCCCCACTCTTGGTCTACTTGGCAGTTTGCTAGTTGAGAGGTATAAACTATTGTTTCTCTTAGGTGCATTATATTTATGCTTTTCTTTCATTGATATGGATCTTGAGCTATAGTACATGAGTTAGTTTTGGAGGGTTCATTTGAGAGATGGTTTAGAATAGGTTATCTCCATTTTCATATGGTTTTTTTCTGGTTGAGTTTGAGAGATGGTTTTATATTGGGCATATTCCTTGGATTAGGAATAGTTTATGAGTTTGATCTTCTTGTGAGAGGCTTACATCCATGATTAGTTATATGGTATTATTTGGGTCTTGTTGTGGCTTCTTGTTGGGGTTTTATGGAGGAGATCATAATTGCACAATTCACATCTAGAGCGGTGCATACAAGGACATGATACAGTTTATGATTTGCATAGTTTCTCTTTTGTCTTTCTTATCTTCTTGGATGTTTAGTTTTACTTACATTGGATTTGAGATTAGTTGGAGATTGTGATCACTGGTTTTTGCTCATGTATGTCATGTGAGAGATGACACGGATTTTCCTTTATCTCCTTTGTCTGTTAGTTGTGGAGAACTTGGGAGAGTGATGGAGAATTGTTATGAGAGTTATTCTTACAAGTTATTGGTTTATGTTTTGTGGATGTCCTTGATACTGAATGGTTTCACTTATTTGAGATGCTATGAGTGGATCGGTTATAGATTTGACATTATCTTTTGTAGTGGGAGCTTCTTGGTATATATGTGGGCCATTTATTACTCTTGAGGCTTGTGATTGTAGGTTATAAATTGGATATGTTTATGATGCAAGATTCACTTGGTATACTCTTGGAGGTATGGGTACTTGGATGGCTTTGGTACTTGCTGTGGGTGTTATTTCAGCTATGGATACTTTGAAAACTATGAATACATGTGATTAGCTTTGGATTATGTTTTTGTGCTTGGCATTTTAGGTGGTACATGGTTTTATGATCTTCTAATGTGACATGTTGCATTTCTTTCTCTTTGGATGACTTCTATGTATGTTCGATGGAAATGACATAATAGGAGGTGAGCTCATTCATGCTTGAGATGCTAAATAACTTGATTTTTTTTAGGTACAAAGATGGAGCACATGGTGTCCTTTGATCCATGATGGTGGATGTGCTAGGGGGGATTGTTTCCTTGTTCATTTACGTGTCTACAAATTCATCCTATGCAATGTATACAACAAGTGGGAAATTGTTGAGATAACGGGTGTTACACACATTGTATAATATTATTATATTGTATTATTTTATTTTATTATGTAATGTTGCACCTAGATGGACATGCAATATGTAAAGATTCACATGGGATATACTTGATGAGTTGTATTATAACATTGTGATAAAATTTCATTTAATTATTTAATATTGGAGAAAATAATTATATTTCTAATATTAAATGTAGGGTCAAGGGGTTAGGTAGCTCGTGGAATTAAAAATCCACATGCAAGAGAATTAAAAATTTGAAATAAACATGGAATTAAAAATCCACATGCAAGAGAATAGATAACATACCCACAAAAATGTGACACAAGATATACCCTAGGAAACCTCATTGAATGAAAAATGTAGCCTCCAAAAACATCTATCACTATGTATTATTTAGCAAAAGTACCATTGCCATACAACCATGGAAGCCTTCATGGCCATAGCCACAACCAAGCAAACTATGTGAACAAGCATGAATCCACACATCCCATGTCATGCTTCCAACCTTCACAAATGCTCCCTTGGCTAACCTATCAAGCTTTGTCCCGCTTGACTCTTGCCTTTCTCACTCTTTCTCTCTCTACAACAACTACCCTTGTGGCTGCTTATATAGTAGCAAATCCCACAAAACCACTAAGTGGTATTACATAAACCATGTGCTACCTAACTCACTGACCCCACATTTAATATTGGACATTTAATTCCTTTTTCCCAATATTAAATAATTACATAAAATATTATCACAATGTTACAATACAACTCATCAAGAATATTCTATGGGAATCTTTACATGTTGCACGTCCATCTAGGCACAACATTACATAATAAAATAAAATAATAAAATATAACAATATTATGCAATGTGTGCAACACCCATTATCTCAACAATCTCCCACTTGTTGTATACATTGCATAGGGTCAATCCGTAGCCACATCAATGAACAAGGGAACAATCTCTCCTAGCACATCCACCATCATGGATCAAAGTACACCAAGTACTCCATCCTGGTACCCGTAAAAAAATCAAAGTATCCAACATCTCAAACATAGATGATCTCACCTCCTATTATGCCACTGCCACTGGACATACATAGAAGCCATCCAAAGAGAAAGACACCCAATCTTTCGCATTAGAAGATCATAAAATCCTATACCAACTAAAAATTCCAAGCACAAATAACCTGATCCAAAGGTAATCACATGTATCTGTAGTTGTCAAAATATCCATAGCTGAAATAGCACCCACAGCAAGTGCCAAACCCATCCAACTATCCATACCTCAAAGGTATAACAAGTGAATCTCATATCACCAACATATCCAATCTATAACCTGTAATCGCAAGCCTCAAGAGCAATGCCTACCACATATATACCAAGAAGCTCCCACTGTAAAAGATAATGTGAAATCTATAATCAATCCACTCACAACATCTCAAAGAAGTGAATCCATGTAGTCTCAAGGACATCCACAATACATAAACTGATATCCTCCAAGAACAACTCTCATAACAAGTCTCTAATAGTCTCCCAAATTCTCCACAACCAATAGAGGAAAGAGATAAAAGAATAACCATGTCATCTCTCACATGGCATACATGAGCACAAACTAGTGATCATAATCTCTAACCAATCTCAAATCCAATGTAAGAAAAACTGAACATCCAAGAAGATAACCAAGATCGAAGAAACCATGCAAATCATAACTTGTATCATGTCCTTCTACACACACCTCTAGATGTAAACTGTGCAAGTATGATCTCCTCCATAAAACCCCAACAAGAAGCCACAACAACACCCAAACCATACCATATAACTAATCATGGATGTAAGCCTCTCACAAGAAGATCAAACTCAATAAAACCATTCCTAAATCAAGGAATAACCATTCCTAATCCAAGGATAATGGCTAATATAAAACCATCTTCCAAATTCAACCAGCATAACAACATATGCACATGGAGATAACCAATGCTTAACCATCTCTCAAATGAACCGTCTAGAACTAACTCATGTACCATAGCTCAAGATCCATATCCATGAAAGACAAGCATAAATATAATGCAACTGAGAGAAACAATGGGCTATACCTCTCAAGTAGAAAATTGCCAAGTAGACCAAGAGTGGGGAATGAGAATGCTCATCAAGATACCCAAGTCTCCAACCAAGACTCATCTATGAACAATCTCCTCTCAAGTCCATATCAAGTGATTGCCCCTCGGACTTCTTGCTGAATACATCAATCATCCCAACAAATACTTCTCTAATCCAAGAGAAATCAACATCACCACCGTCTCTAAGTATCCATAAGCACCTATAACCAATCAATCCATGCCAACTCCAAATGCAACATTTTAATATCATGAAGTATCCAGCTTATGATTAGTGTACTCAATACTAAGAAACTAAATCAAGATCAATGTCAAAAGTTCCAACCATGGCCTCAAGAACATAAACATGACAACATGATCTAACCATCTCATCCAAAGAGAGAACATGCTCCACATGAACATACTATAACATGTCACAACTCTAAATGCGTATCAAGAGTATACCATGACATAATAATGAAACCATCCTTATACCAAGGATAACATGTCAAATAAAAATATAAACCACACCTTTGCCAAGAACCATATGAGTCCTCAAGATGCAACCATCTCCACACACCATGAAGAAAACCATCTCCACATACTAGGAAGAACCATCTCCACATACCATGAAGATAACCAAGAAATCTATGAGTCCTCAAGATCTAATCATCTTCACACACCATGAAGATAACAAGTGCACCATGCAAATGTCAAAGATGCTTCTACAACAACAGGATCTAAGACAAACCTCCAACATCTACAAACACTCAATAAATATATCAATGCGAAGAACTCCCACTCAATCGTGGTACCAAGTCACCTATAGAATCACAAAATCCATCTCTTATATGAAGATACAAACCAAATCAGGAACCAATCCTACACTGTCACCTCATCACTATCACAAGCTCCCATTAAACCATGTATCCAAGCTATCCATGACATCATAATGAAAAAACCATCCTCTAACCATGACAATCAACCAAGACATCAAACCATCAAAGAACTCAAAAGTGCACATCATGAGCTCCTCAAAAGAAACCAAATAACCATGATCCTCAACCAAGAAGATATACCACCATAACTAAATCAGAAAATCCAAGCTAATGAACATCAAGGATGTACCTGTATATCCAATCATGTAATGCCAAAATCCATGGCACCATGATCACATCCATGAACCGAGTATCTATCTGTCAATATGTCCAACCTGTCAGCATAAAATAGTCAACCACAATTCTCCACCATGACTATACCTTGTAACAACATCTCATCCCTTCTACATGAAGAAAAAAAAAAGTAAATAAAAAAAATCAGCAAATTATGTGACTTAGGGCATAGACAATCCAAATCCAAGCCACCAATCTGAATATGCATCAGTAATGAAAGATCAATGGGAAAAGACAACCCATGACCAAGCCATAAATGCAACCTATAAGTATAGACCACTTACAACACTGCACAACTTGTAGATCCAACAAGTCATCATACATATGCAAATCCAAACATTGATAACCATATCATCATAATGAATTGCGTATACAATGGCATCAAATCTTAAATCTCCAATGCCATAAACTCACAATGTTACCATAGTCAAAATATATACCATAAAATATTTAGATCAATATATCACCAAATAAATCATGTCAAACTTGCAGCAAATCTAAACCAATGTGTAGAGCTCTCCAAGAGCTTTCCGTTGACTATTTGAAGTCCAAAATCTGACTCCGTATGCCCAAGTTATGCCCTAATCCGTGCTCAAAATAAATAACATCTGAGTTTAGGGCTCTTAAAACCTAACAAAATATCAAAATCATAGAACCAAACCTATACCATGTTGTAGTACTCTGAATTAGCTTTCCAACACCTGTAGGAACTCTGAAATTCGATATTCTGAGAGAAATTTATGGCCATTTTACTAAGACAGTCTTTTTACCATTTTCACTGAGATTTTTCATTTTTTTATTTTTTTTCTGTGACGAAAATTCTGATGGGATTAAATTTGATGGCCATCATAGGCTGAAACCAAAAAACTCTTTCATTTCCTCTGAACATGGCCAAACTAGGGCATATTATATATCAAAATTTATGGAAATTTTGACCCAGATCCAATGGTGAGGTCTGTTTTTACCCAAGAGGTCATTATGCAAGCTACCCCCTAAAACCCTCATTTTAAATGAAACATCTGAAAAAATCCTTTTTTCTAACAATTTCACATGCCCAAATTTTTTAACATCCCATCATAACAGCAAACGCAAAACTCTCAGATCTGCAATAAATCATTCATATATCTTGCCCTTTTCTTTTATCCTCTCATGCATTCCCATGGATTCAATATAGGGTTAAAATAATAAAACCATAGCTCTGATACCACTTGTAGGTAAACTTGGCAATAAAGAATATAACCTTTTCCACATAACCCATAATAAATCTGAAATAAATATGGAATTAAAAATCCACATGCAAGAGAATAGATAACATACCCACAAAAATGTGACACAAGATATACCCTAGGAAACCCTCATTGAGGGAAAAACCTAGCCTCCAAAAGCATCCATCATTATGTATTATTCATCAAAAATACCATTGCCATACAACCATGGAAGCCTTCATGTCCATAGCCGCAACCAAGCAAACCATGTGAACAAGCATGAATCCACACATCCCATGCCATGCTTCCAACCTTCACAAATGCTCTCTTGGCTAACCTGTCAAGCCTTGTCCTGCTTGACTCTTGCCTTTCTCACTCTTTCTCTCTCTATAACAACTACCCTTGTGGCTACTTATATAGTAAAATATCCCACAAACCCACTAAGTGGTATTACATAAACCATGTGTTACCTAACCCACTGACCCTACATTTAATATTGGACATTTAATTCCTTTTCCCCAATATTAAGTAATTACATAAAATATTATCACAATGTTACAATACAAATCATCAAGAATATTCCATGGGAATCTTTACATGTTGCACGTCCATCTAGGCACAACATTACATAATAAAATAAAATAATAAAATATAACAATACTATGCAATGTGTGCAACACCCATTACCTCAACAATTTTATGGTACTTGCTACTATATAAGTAGCCGTAAGGGTATTTGTTGGTGTGAGAAGAAAAAAGGTGAAAAGCAAGAGTAAAGCAAGACAAATCTTGATAGGTTAGCTAAGGGAGCATTTGTGAAGGTTGGAAGCATGGCATGGGATGTGCAGATTCATGCTTGTTCACATGGATTTCTTGGTAGTGGCTATGCATTTGAAAGCTTTCATGCTTGTATTGCAATGGTATTTTTACTAAATAATACATGGTGATGGATGCTTTTGGAGGTTAAGTTTTTACCACGATGAGGGTTTCCTATGGTATATCTCATGTCATATTTTTGCGAGTATGTTGTCTATTCTCTTGCATGTGGATTTCAATTGCATATTTATTTAAGATCTATTATGAGTTATGTGGAAACAATTATATTCTTTGTTGCAAGTTTCCTTACATAGAGTATTTTCAGTCTCAACAAGAAAACAAATGTCTTTCTAATAGTTTATGACCAATGCTTCTAAAATTCTCATTCTCATTTTCATTCTTTTCCTTAATTTCATCAAAATAAGTATTCATTATATTTGCAAAGTTTTCTCCCAATTGAGTAATATACTCATTAATTTTCCTTGTCACTAGTTTGTCGTTGTCACATACAATATTTCTAATAATTCAAAAATACTTTTGGATACAAAAGAAACACCAAAAAATTAGGGATCTAAACTTACATATTGAATTCTTCAATTTTCATATTGATGATAGATTGTCTACAAGTTATAACTTATGTAGCTTAGCAAGGTCATACTCATGATCTTTCATCACAATTTTTAACAATTCATCCATAGCCATACAAGGTACACTATTTGACCAAATTGATTGATAGAATTTGGGAGAAATCATTCTCATTGAAATTTCAATTAGTGGATCAGAAATGTTTATAATGGATAGACTGCATCCATTTTGCTTAGCTCTAGTGTTAGCTTGAACTTCCTCATAGATCAAACATTGCATGATCTTATTCTTGTTTAGAGTTGGATAAATTTTAACCCTATGTATCATTTTCTCCATGATTTCTAGTGGTCCAATTTGTAACCAGTAATTCATGTCATGAATTTTTCTCAAAACAATTTTTTATCCATTTGACTTAAAAAAATTTCAAGAATTCTAGGGTAGGAAATAACCCTTTTCTTTCAATAATTTGAAATTTGTCCTTGAAGATTCCATCATTGCATAACTTCTCATAAGCTTCTCTAATTTCATAATCTCCTACTTCTCCAATTTTGCACCTATAACAACTTTTGACATCATGGACCATAATGACCTTAGGTGGTATTGAAGATTGCACACCCATAGAGTCTCCTTTGATAGAAATCTCTCAAATAGAACAAAACTTAGGTGGAGGAAAGGTGCCACTCTTCACTAGTTAAATTTTACTAACCTATTGACTTATTTTAGTGGTCAATGAAGCTACTATAATAGAATATAGGTTTTTAATTTCTTCCTTATCTAGATATTCAACACTCATTGACACTCTTTACATATTCAAAATTTTGATTGAATCACTCTTGAAATCTCCACTAGTTGCTCAAATTGTTGAATCTCTTAATGCTCTCAAAAAATTGAATGCAATATATGAAATAATGTCTTTGAAATTTGTTATATACCCTCTTCCTAATCAAGTAGGGTATTCATTAATGTTGCATACTTATATGAGTGGAAGCCAACTATCTTGGTTGATATCGATGCATTTCAACTAGGTCTATAGCTTGCTCTCTTCCTTGTCACTTGGTCTCTATGATTCTTGAAATTTTCATTCCAAATTACAATGCTTGGTCAACATGGACAATTGGTAACTTTTCAAAAAAAATTCATTATGCTTCTTGTATATGCAGATATGAACTATTGACATATTTTTATGTAAGTAAATGATGTGTGATATATCAATTGTGTATACAATTCCATACATACCTCTCTTTCTTAGTTTGAAATGACATTATTACCTTGTCTATTGTATTGGGTGATCCTAGCTCCATTAACTCCACTATTTCCATCTATTTTCTTTTTCCATTTCTAGTTCATTTTATTCATCACTTTCTCAAAGTCTACTTTTCCTTTTCCTTAGTTCTTTATTTGATTTTTTGAATGTATGCGAGTCTTGCAATTCATGCTTTGATGTCCAAACTTGTGACACTTGCAAAATTTATTACTAGGTGTATAATTATTCTTCCTCTAATTTGGCTAGTAGGGTATTGTCTCTAATTGATATTGAAATACTCTATGCCCATATTTTTTATAATTATAATAGTAACCTTCAAATCTAGGTGTAGTAGGTGTATTCTTCAGTCTTGATAGGTAGACCCTTGTATCTAATGTCCCTATTTCTTGTAGTAAAAATAAAAACTAGTAAACTTAGGTTTAGAATTTTGCATACCATGTTTTCTTCTATAAATATTTGTAGTATGACCAAGTTTTTCATAGTGATAGAATTTTGGCTTGACCTTTGGCTTTGCATTTCTCATTTCTCCATTCTTGGATGATTCTCCTTTCTTAGTGCAAGAATATCTTGACCCATCAAAATAGCATGATGACTTCATTAGTTCTTCAAAGTACTTCATTGCTTCCTTTGGTTCATTGAATCTCTCCAAGGATTCCTTCTTATTTCTCAATTCATTTTTTAGTATGTTGTTTTGTGATTTAAGATTTGCAATTTCCACATCCTTGTGATTCAATTCCTGATTTGCAAGCATGAGTTGAGTCATCATGTCTAGTTGAGTGTTTGTAAGCTTTTGTACATATGATATACTTTCTTCAAGTTTGGTAGCCATTACACTTTTCTCTTCTTCATCCATAGTCCTATCCTCTTCAATTTTTAAAAAAAAAAAATTCATTCACTTCGTATAGTCTTACTCATTGGATTTCATGTTCTCTTTCTAGTACTCTTTTTTCTCCATTCAAGAGTTTGTTCATGTCAAGTAGATCAAAGATACTTTTTTATTTGGATTGATAGGTTGAAATAGTTCTTCAGTTTCAACTTCTTTAGAAGAATATTGCTTTATTTGGATGCAAATTTCCTTTCTCATTTTTAGGGAATCCTTTAGATCTTATCTTCCATTCTCAAGTTTTTGCTGTATCAATTGAAGGTCAATCACCTGATTGTCAATAGTATTGTCCAATTTGAAAGAATCCATCTCCAAGCCTTTACTATTTTTTTAGAGAACTAGTGCTTTGATACTAATTGTTGATTGATGGAGGAATAAAAAAGATAAACTATACACTTAGAGAGGCAGGTGAATCAAAATCTAAAATACTTTTCACAAATTCATCCACATCTATCAATAAATTGTGCATATAAAACTAGTAATGTAAATATGTTGTAACATATAAGTATGATCAATCACATGCATTAAAGTAAAACACACAACACTATATTTGTTACCTAGAAACCCTTTAGGTGAAGGTAAAACTAGGGTCAGTATGACACCCAAAAATCTTCACTAATGTGTTAATAAAGTTAACTAGTTAAAGTTACAATATTTGACCATAAAATATGATCTACCTTGTGAGGGGTATTCCTTATATAAAGCTCAAGAGATTGCTAGGTCTCACCTTGTTAGTGGATTTAACACTTACAAAAAGGTAAGGACTTTGTTAGGATATTTACAAAGATATTTTAAAACCACTCTGTCAAGAGATATACCCTAAGTCAAGTTTGTTAAAATTATTTTAGTACTTGACTCTTAGTTTTCTTTGTAAGTTGATTTCAAGTCTTCTCCTTTCTAATTGATCTTCTCCTTTTATATGATATACCCACCTTTCCCTTTCACTTTGCTATAATGACTAGGTCACTTGATATATTAGATGATAATAGAACCCTTCAATAATTTCTCATCTAATCTTAACCCTTTTCTATCAATAGCTTCATGTTCACACATAAAATCAATTTTTATCCCATTCTCTACTGGTATATGATCTAGGTTAAGTTCATCTCTATATAAAGATTTCCACAAAGAGTTTTCAATGTGATTCTATGTTTTGCCTCTTCATCCTGATTGTCAAACACACAACATAGGGATCTATGATGCAAAACATGTAATTTTTTTTTAACAACTTCTAATAGTATTAAATTTTCTATAAAAACCTCTTCAAAAATTAAATATACCTTCTAAGTCAACTTGATAATTGTTTTTCCTAAAAATTTGTTCCATTCCTAACTTTCATGTAAACTTTTCATAGCTCAACCTTTACTATTTCCTAATTCTTGACAATGTTGTTTCTTAGCCTTCATTGTGATCAATAAATAATAAATAAATTGTGATATATATTCTTAGAAAACTTCTCTATCATTAATGAGCTTGACTCATAAAAAATACTTTGTGACCCAAAAACTTATTCGACTCCTATGGAGCTAGGTACACACTTATATATGTACATGGCATAGCCTATATAGAGTAGCATGATTGAAGTGATGACCATTTTACTCTTCCTTGTAAATGACCAAGTGATTGAGACTAAGAGATAATAATGGTTAGAGATACCAACATCTAGATCTAGGAACCAATTCCCATGTCTCGTTCTTCACAATATGATCTAGTTCTTCCTTCATTGATTGAATCCAATGATCATCCTTGCATTCCTAATCTATACTCTTTGGTTTAACTTGATAAATAAAACAGAATTCTTCAATTATTCTATCTCTTTTCATAACTCCTTTGTCTTTTCTTCCAACAATTTGATCAAAAGGGTGATTCTTTCTCAAATTGTTGTTTGGTGTAGATGTTATTCTTACAAGTTTTACTTCTTTCTAGGTTTAGATATTTCTTCAACAATTTTAACATCATTCTAAGAATGATTTTTAGCCTCAAATAAAAATGTAACATTATCATAGTTAGCCTTTGGATCAACAATAGTCACTAAAGCTAGCTCTTCTATTACTTCTTCTTCCTTAAGAAATCCAAGTTCATCAACTTTATTATTGCTATTAATCAAGAATATTTCTATACATTCTTTATACTCATTATCATCATCAAAAAGTGAGTCCTTTCTAGTCTTCCTTACACTCGTAGGACATTTAGATGAAAAATTACCAAATTCTTTGCATGTCTAACAAAAAATAAATTCATACATTTTGACTCTATTTTCATAACCAAAGCAATTCCTCTTCTGATCTTCTTGTCTTCTTCATATTCAAATGTGTCTTTAATTGTGTTTTCATTAGTAGGTTTTTTTATCTCTAAAATTTTTGCCTTGACTTAAAGTAAAATTCTTAATATTCAATCACTTTGAGTAACATGGAAACACTCATTGGCAGTGAGAAGTACCTAAGTTAGGAGTGAATCTCTGGGTTATAGCTTAGCTTTGTATGATGTTTCCATGTTACTTGAAGTGACTGAATATTAAGAATTTTAGTTTTATCAAGGCACAACTTTTAGAGATAACAATTTTTTCTTGCCCAATGGGATAGAGAGAAAAGTTATTTTTTCCTTTTCTTGTTTATTTTCTTGTTGTTGTTTGTATGTAAAATAAATAATCAACATTTGCAAAGGCATATAATATACACATCTAGTGACTCTAACTATGGAAAGAGACAAGTTCACATGATTTATGAAAAAACTAGAGACAAAGAGTAGTTCTAAAAGTTTTGAATATAGAGAACTATCCCCGACTAGGAGGAAAGGTAGAACAGCTGAAAGAATCCAAGATATCCTCATTCATATGAGAAGTACCCAAGATACCCCTCCACTAGCAAGTCCTATTTTTTTGTGAGGCAAGTCAATGTCCCAAGAAGAGGAATCTTTCATGCACCAATGGAAAGACAATATGATTTTGTTCCTTTTAACCAAGGGAGTCCATTACTCAAGGCTCAACATCATGATATTTTCCTAGCTATCCTAAAAAGCTTACTAGACTTCACTGAAGAGTGCCAAATAATAACTTTTGAACATGTTAGAGATATTGCTACACTATGTAACATGCATCATATCATAGAGAAGGATGATACTATGAAGTTTCTTGAAACCTCATTCAAAGGAAAAGCTCTGCTATAGTTTTGAAGCCTTGATGTATGCTCAATCATCTCATGGGATGCATTGCGAGATGTCCTAACAAAACACTTTAAAGACAAGTTAGACTTTCTATCTCTGGTTGAGAAACTCATGACCATCAAATAGGCTCCTCATGAGAAGATGATGGACTTTAACTACAAATTTCAAATAAAATGGAGCAAAATACTAATTTAGGTAAGGCCTTCTAAAGAACATTCTTTTCTATATTACTTGAAAAGCTTAAATCATGATATCTTTGTTATGATCCAATATATGAGGGGTTATTCATTACCACAAGGTTATGAAATTTCTATAAGAGTCAATAATAGTCTTATTCAAGTAGGTAAAATTTTTCCTAGGCTTCTAATGCATATATATCTAGATATCCAACCTAACAAGCCTCTAGCTATACCACCTTTTATCCATTTGGATCTTTATTTAATAGTTTTGAAATTAACCAAGAAATTAGACCAATGCATCAAAGGCTACAAAATTCCTATGATGGATGCACTTGACTGCAATCTTGAGCCAATTATAATGCATAAATCCTTCACTCCAGGCTCAATAAAACCTACGTGGGTTAACCTTGAGGATCAAATATATGGTACTAGTGCAATTACACATATAATCTAAACCTATCAACAATAGATGAAACCCTTTTATCTTTTGATAATTATTCAATAACATGGTAATGAGATAGCTATAAATAATAACCTATGAATCCATAAACTAATTGGGGGTTAATTCATTTCAGCCCACTACAAAATATGAAAGAATTGAATTGAATTTGATTAAAAAATTATGCAAATAACCTTTATATCACCCTGCACCTGATTTAGTGATTAGTACCTTATCCATTGCATCAAAGAGTCATTACTAGTAAGATGACCTAACTTGATTTCCTTACAATTAAGTTTGTCAACTAAAATCCCCAAATTCCATTCTTATGAAATATCCCCTCCATACACCCAAAAACCCTATCAAATTATTGAAGAATTTACTTAATTCCTTGAATTAAAAGCAACAATAGATCTGATACACAACTCATCCAAGCTACTTTAAATCAAATGAACCTTATTAACTCAATTACAAAGTCAACAACATATGAAGAATTAGGAGACAAAATAAAAGAACCTAGGCAATTCATTATGAATCCCCTTTTGTATTTATCCTTGAAAGACTGAATACATTCAATTGGTAATAATAAATGAAACTCAAGATATGTCACATGATATATCATCAATTTCTATTATGTTAGAGAAATAGGACATGAAATGAAATGAAACCTGCACCAGAGTGGATGTGTGGCCTTTACTACTAGAGCTCTATTCAATTAGATAGGAAGTAAAACTAGCAACAACTTGGTATCATAACAATGAGAAAACTTCTCCAAAAAATTAGAACCCTACTGGTATCACAGTACTAAGAAACTTCTCCAAAAACTAGAACCCCTACAATGAATAAGAGAAAGAAAGATATAGGAGGAAATGAATTCATAGATATGTTCTATCTCTAACATGTGTCCACTTGGAAAATATCTCCAAGAAGTGACAAAACATCTCTCTAATCTCTCTATGCAACAGGTAAATCAAATTCTCTAACATTTTACCTCCCAAAAAAAAAATATCTTAGATAGTTGATGGAACAATAACTACTTTTGATGCCAGATTTGAAATCAAGGCAAAGGTAAAACATTAGTTAAAATAACCTCTAGAGGCAAGAAAACTTTTTCAGAATTCATTTAAGCTTCAACAAACTTAAGTATTTTCCATCAAACTAATTTTGATGCACAATGATGAATTTTGCCCATTCTACTAAGAATGCCCCAAAAAACACAATTCTTCTTATAGACTGAACTCTATATAAAATTTGACTCCATATTCAAAAGATTCATCTCCTCCCATTTCCAATAGTATATTGGAGTGCATATTTTGGGCAAAAAATGCCCCCTGGTAATCGTTTGAAATTTTAGGCTCCCAACTAAAATCCTTTATCATTTTACCTCCCAAAAACTTAAAATATCTTAGATACTTGATGGAACAATAACTACTTTTGATGCTAGATCTGAAATCAAGACAAAGGCAAAAATTAGTTAAAATGACCTCTAGAGGCAAGAAAACTTTTTTAGATTTTCATTTAGGCTTCAACAAACTTTAGTATTTTGCCTCCAGCTAATTTTGATGCTCAATGATGAATTCTTCCTATTCTACTGAGAATGCCCCAAAAAACACAAATCTACTTATAGATTGAACCCCTAAACATTTGTGTAAAATTTGACTCCATATTCAAAAAAATTATCTCCTCCCAATTCCAACAATATATTGGAGTCCATATTTTAGGAGAAAAATGCCTCTTGGTAACCGTTTGAAATTTTAGGCTTCCAAATAAAATCCTCTATCATTTTACCTCCCAAAAACATAAAATATCTTAGATACTTGATGTAACAATAACTACTTTTGATGCTAGATCTAAAATCAAGGCAAAGGCAAAAAATTAATTAAAATGACCTCCAGAGGCAAGAAATTTTTTTCAGAATTCATTTAGGCTTCAACAAATTTTAGTATTTTCCCTCCAACTGATTTTGATGCTCAATGATAAATTTTGCCCATTCTACTAAGAATATCCCTAAAAACACAAATCTACTTATAGATTGAACTACTAAACATCTATACAAAATTTGACTCCATATTCAAAAAATTCATCACCTTTCAATTCCAATGGTATATTGGAGTGCATATTTTGGGCAAAAAATGCCCCCTTGGTAACTGTTTGAAATTTTAGGCTCCCAACTATGGCCTTGCACATTAAAATGCAAAAAATTGAAAATTAAAAAACCCACTATAGTATAAACTATAAGAATTTTTAATTATTACCTTGAAATTCTTTTATGAAGGGCCATTTCATTTTTTTAATCTTCTAAACAAAATATTAAAATTTAATATTTTGTTGAGCTCTTATCCACCTAAGTGCCAAACCTTTCCCATGTGGCATGCTTTGATTGGCTTAATGTGACACCTCATCAGCACATCATCATCTAGGCAGGCCCCACAACATACTACTAGATTGCTAGATTTCTTCTTTTTTGGAATGTCACCATGTCACTTCCAGCAAGACCATCCCATTTTCTAGCGGCGACTTGGAAACCACTAGAATCTTCAACTTTTTTGGTGAGCTCCATCCCTTGACTATTCACATGATGCCACTTGTTAGATTGTAATTTGTCCTCATCATTGCTGCCAAGTCCCACAACCCTCACTGGATTTCAAGTTTTCTAGAGAGGTCACCATGTCACTTGCTGGTGGAATCTCCCATTTTCCAGTGGCAACATGGAAACCACCAAATTCTAGAAATTTCTTTTGGTACCTTCCTCATCAATGTACTTGGTAAAAAATTCCTTAGTTTTTGTGCCAGCTAGCCATCCATGAGCTCCACCACATATTTGTTGCCTTCCAAAATGTCTTGTCTTTAAGACACTTGATGTTTAAGTGTGTGGATATTTAAAAACATAGGAAAGCATCATCCAAGGAAATGTGGGATGAACCTCTCATGCCTTTTCTCCATCCTATGGCTTTGTTCTTCTACTGCTACCTTTATACTACTACCTCCACAAATCACATATTTTACAAAGCTATGTAAAAATTTCTATAGAATCAAACTTTGGAATATCATCAATAGGTAGACCAAGGGGTTGAATCCCAGTGAATTTACAAAATCTTTTTAAGGAGGAGCAACCTTGATTTGAAATTAACTATGTAGACTATCTTCAAACACTTTTCTGCATGCACTAACATGTGCAAGACACAAAAATATCTTTGCTTCTATCATTATTTGAAGCTATGAATCAAATTTGTCTATCACTTACCTTTTTTGAATAGTGCTCAAACAAATCTATGCAGATCACATGAGAAGTCGTGGTTAAGGAGAGCATCCTTTAGCAGTGGTAGATCCGTTGATTAATATCCCTACCTTTTCCTTATTCTTGTATGAAGTGTGATGTCAAATTTGCAAAAGAAAATAGCCCCTCTCATGAAAGCGTTGCATATCATTACCAACCAAAGCTAACATAAAACACAACATAAGTGCTAGAAGAATCACATAATGTGTGCCCAAGCCCACATAAAGAGCATCAGCAGGATTTGAAATCTTTTTTCCCATCAAGGAAAGATACAAATCAATAGTTTCATCTCTTGGAGTCCTTGTTGCTATGTGAGCAATTCCAACATCAGGAAATAGGCCAATTCCATTTTTTGGCATTGCAAGAAAGGTCCTCTCAGTAATAAGTTGGTACCAACCATGACTAGAAAGAATAATTCCAAAACCCATCACTACACCATCCATCAAGTAGATGTATAGCTTTTGATAATGAGCAATCTTACATATAAGAGTATTCTCCGCTGAAAAGACCTTTTGGACAAGATTAGTGTTCTTGTCTTTTTGAATAGCAACAAGTAAACCTTTTATACCTATACCTACAGAGAATTCCCAAGACAAACTGCTCTCCACATGGACACACTTCACTTTTGGATCCATCGCCCATTCATCCAAGTAGTTCTTGTACACAAGGTCAATCTCTTCATCCCAAGTAGCCATATTGCTGTTGTGACTCGCTCAAACATACCCCTACTTTTACCTTTTGAAATCTTCAAATTTAGCGAGAAAAGAAAATGCACTGTATTCTATAGTTGCATGCTTCCTATTAAACAATTCTTTTGCCAGAGTGGTCTTTCCAAACTACCCAAGTCTGAAGATGCCTACTGATCCCACCATTCTATTCATTTTGATGCAATTAGTTAGACCCCAAAAGTGGCTCCAGCTAAAATAATTTGTTTCCAAACAACTAAATTGTAAAACTATCTTGTTGAACATTTGTCACTGATTGGATTTAATTTCAAGCACTAATTGATCATTAAAACTTAATTCACATCTTATTTGTAAACTTGTGATTTTAAGCTAACAGGGCCTATCTGTTGGCTTTAAAAATTGACCCAAATATATAATTGGGCTCTGAAATCAACAATATTGATTCCCTATTCTAAATATTCTTACCTTGTTGAATCTTATCTCATAACAAATTCTCAATCAAAAGATATTAACTGCTAAAATTGCCCTCTCAGAACTGCCTACAAGAAAACATGTTAGAAAACTATAAACCAAGTTTAGATCTAGCTTTGAAAACAAGGTAAACTAATACTTGGGGGTAGAGAAACTGGGATGTTAGTTCATTTTCATGATGATAATATGAATATGTGATTAGGGCTCATGAAAAATAATTGGAAAAATTTGGCAAATGGTCAAAGTGGGCTACTCGGGTTTGTAGACTAGGAACATTAGTAGAAAAGTGTTTTTCTCAAATTGAATGTACCTAGGAAAGTGTGTATACAAACTTGTCAAAATATGAAAATTGGCACACTTAAAGTATTTTTAGAGGAGAAGACAATGGTACAATCCATTTTATCTGACCTATCATGGATTTTGATATATGACACCATGAATAGGGGTACCGACCAATTTGCAATTATTCACACCAGTGAAACTTTGGAAATTGCATTTGGAATCACATTCAAAAATTGATCAAACAGATTCGTCATAAGATCAAAATTGAAGCATAGCAAGTATCTAACCTCTAGAATGTAATGAAAAAATAATTTTAGCATTTTGGTTAATTGGGTATAAGTTATGACAAGTCAAATAGGGCCTTCTAGAATTCTAAACAATTCACATCAGAATGATAACAATAAATGACCAACTTTGAGGGATTCAAAACCTAGTCAAATGGATTTGAAATGACTCAAAATCTAAAACATAGGATTTTTGGTATAGAAGCTAAACGCTCCCAAATTTTCAAGTCATGGAACATTACTGGGTGTACGAGATATTCAAATGCAAACACAGCCTCCTGTCGTTGTTTGACACTTAAGCAAAAATGCAAATTTGGACATTGCTCAAAATAGGACTTGACAGAATGGCTCAAAATGGTAGTTTATCTTCATGGAACACATAGATGTACTAAATTAAAGGTTTTAGAATCATTAAATACCTTTTAATTCTCACAAGTACAATCAAGTACATTTGCATTAATTTTTCTTAAAAGGGCTCAAAGGTTTGGAATGGTGCTCAAATCGGGAAGGCAATTTTGAGTCCTAGTAGCAGCTCTGTCTAGGAATGAATGTCACTTGTGGGCATGGCAAGGATTTAGATCTTTGGAAGAAGTAGACCACACACCTGATAGCAAAATTTTCTCTTGTACAACTTTATTGGAAGCAAGAAACAACTACTACTATGTACAAATGATGGCCCTGGGCCACCGAACTTCAACAAAATATTTTACCTCTATCATAGATCTGATTTCCATCTAAAAATGCATGAATTAGGCCAAAAATATTATTCATATTAGTCTCACCAATTAGATACACATCTTCAATTTCTTCAATTGGCAAAACAAAATCATCACCATTACTTTCATAGTGCATGTAAAAACATGGCATAACTTCAACCTTTTTCTAACTATGAAAAAGGACATCAGCATTCTCATGAACACCAGCATCAAAATGAAATTGATCCTTATAAAGTAATTCATAAACATCATCAAATGGAAATACAAAGGCCTTATATTCAAGTTCATCAAATGAGTTATATATATCGCTTATACCTTGACTTTGCATCTCCTCAAATGTTACCGACTAGATTTCAAATGAGTAATTAGATTTATATTCACACATAACATCATCATCAAAATCTGAAATCACTCCACAAATTTCTAATTTATTTTCACAATTGAAATTTTGATTAGTTTTTACCTCATATGAATCATCATAAAACTTACTATGAATTGTCGATTTCTCTTCAAGGAGAACTCCATCAAACACCTCGTCTTCAAGCTCATAGAATGCAATATCATTAGAATATTCACTATCACATATGGAAGAACAACATTCTAATTTTTTATAGTAGTATGACATTGTGTCACGATTTGCATCTAGCTCAACTAAATCTAAAACTTCCATGTCTTCTTCAAACAGTGGATTAATAACTCTATGCAAGGATCCTTTTTTCAACATTTGGACTAAAAATGGGCTAATCATCATCAAAATCTTCATCATATAAAGCATTAGTATACACTTTAAACTCACTACCCATTTCATCTTTGTGGAGACTCTTAGTATATGAAGAAAAATTAGAACTATATGAAGACTTGCTTTCTATTTCTTCTACCAAGCATATAGTATCCATAATTACATTCTCTTCATTATCTTTTTTAGGATAACCATTATGGATAGACCATGATTCACTCCTAAACCCTTCACTACATGCTACAACTTTACTGTCTAGCATAAGAACACTTGACAACCCTTCCTTGAAATCTTCATATTCAAATTCATTAGCATCAATTGGATTCACAATTTCTTTATCTTCATACCTTGAAGACAAATCACTCTCAAATTCTTCATTGAATAATTGATTTGTATAGTGTAAAAATTGAGATACATTTTCTCTTTCAGATTTAGAAAAAGAATTCATACCTTCACCTTCATATGAATATTCACTTCCATCACTACTTTCTTCTTCTACTATTACATCCAATTTATAGAAAGACATCTCAACATCACTTCCTTCATCATTCTCACTTATATGATCACTTTCAGCCCTCTTTTCTTTTGATTGTGACTAAGATAAATGTGATTCACATTCTTTACCTTGTCTTATCTCTCCATGGAATGTTGGACCAGCAACTTCAAAATGATCATCAAAGACATAACTCTTAGCCTCCTCACTTGCACAAGACCAAGATCTAGATTCAACAACTTCATGTCTAGAAACATTAGTAACATCATCATGTACATAAACAATAATAAAAGGACTTGCAACTATAGCTAATCCTTGATCTATAATATCATCGCATTGCTCATTTCTATCAAAGTCTGAAATATATCTTACTATTGTAACATCATGAACATATGTGTCTTCATTTGCAGTAGACTCATTCTTCTCTACATTCATAGTCTGATTTGAAATTTCAATCTGCTTATACATTATAGCAAGGGTGTTGATATTCTGATTTGGAATTAAAGTTTCAACACTATGTTCAATTCTTCTTTCATAACCATTATACTAGTAATCATTCATAGAAAAGTGACCTCTAATCAATCCATACTTCAAATTGTTTTCAATATACCTATCAATCATAAATGCTTGATATAATGTCTGAGGTTCTTTATCCCTTAGTAGATAATTCATTTTTTTGTCAAACTCATCAAAGTAAATAGCTAAACATATTTGATCATCGAGTCTACTCTCAGGGATCTCATTCAAAAATCTTGCAAATTTGATATTAAATTTAGGAACAAGTTCACCATTCTCAATATGAATCCTTAAATATTTATTATAAAAATCATATATGATTAACCTTTCTCCAAATTGCTCCATGAAGGCTAAATACAATTCACTCCAAGATGAAATAGAACATTTTGGTAAAAAGGAAAACTAGTCTCTAGCATCATCTTCTAAGGTTTGAACAAATAATTTCATGCACACATCCTCATGAGAAATCTCATAGTCATGCATCAAGTCACTGAAAACTTAAAGATGATGAATAGCTGAAATAGTATGTTTCCCATTAAATTTAGGAAAACTTTTTCTAATATCATTAGGAATGACATTTGGGAAACCATAGATACCATCAAAGCATAATGGCAATTCTCTCTTGATAGAAAAATATCTACAAACATCACTAATTGGCTGCATTCTTGATGAAAGGAGACTTGTCATTTTTCAAAGCCTTGACACTCATCAATAAAAATTCTGATTGGTAATTTGTAGCAGGCTTATAACATTCTACCAAATGAATCACTTCAAACACTTCCTAAAACTTTTACAAACTAAAATGTATTACCATGAAGTGTATAAAACTTATCACACTATTCTCACGTTCCTAGTGCTGAAAATCAATTGATTGAGAAAAAATACATACACTACTTTCTTTCATGACAAGAATGACATCATAAAAAATAAAATACCTCAAGTGTAGATGCTGAAACCACTGATCTATTGATTTGGCACTGTGTAAACTTCAATTCTTCAAACTGTTGATCAAGTCATTGTGGAGCCGCCACCTCCTTGAAGAGGAAAATTAAATCATAGTAGTGATTTATCTTTCACATTGAAATTTCTTATGACAATATATCAAATACAACACTTAAAATTGTATAAGTCAGGAAGCCATATATTCTCTCTTCTTGCCTAAATCTTATCGTATCTTTTAGATCTTCATAACCAAGCTGAAAACTCTTGAAAGCAGTTATATAAAACCAATTTGCATTGGTACAAAGATCTTTTAGAGATTCACCACTCACAATTGTGAGAAAGATTTTAAAAACATGATTTATAATATGACAAATCTGAACTGAATTTTCAACTTTGGGGCTTGCAAATCATCAAATAGTTCAAAGAGACGAAACAACTTTGAACAATTTTGACTCTAAATTTTCTCAACAACACTTTGCAAAAATTGAATTGATTCAAGATTAACTTCTAATAGTTACAAAACACAATTGACATCCAATTCTCATAGCATACTGTTGTCCATGAATAAAGCTTAACTAGGAAATACAAAACCTTGCATAGAAAATTAAATATGTATAGTATATTAGAGATTTCTAGCTCCTTATCAATGAATTCCTTCATAGACTCCCAAGAAGAGTAACCATCTTTTTTGGTGACTCAAATGGGCAAAACCATACTGAAAAACAAGACTAAAATATTCAATTAACACTAGATATTCTTGTCCTTTTAATAGGGTTTATTTGCCATCATTTCTCCATAGTAGAATCATCATTTTGTTGGCTCTTGATTTAACAGTTTTGAAAATAACCAAGAAAATAGACCAATACATCTAAGGCTAGCAAATTGCTATGATGGATACACTTGATTGCAATCTTAGGCCAAGTATAAGGCATAACTCCTTCTTCACTTTAGGCTCTGCAAAACATAGGTGGGTTAACCTTGAGGTTCTAATATATGGTACCAGTGCAATTAAACATATAATTTGAACCTATCAACAGTAGATGAAATCCTTTTATCTTCTAATACTTATGCAATAACATGGTATGAGATAGCTACAAATCATAACCTATGAAACCATAAGCTAAGTGAGGATTATTTCATTTCAGCCCACTACAAAACATGAAAGAACTGAATTGATTTTGATTAAAAAATTATGCAAATAACATTCATATCAGCCTACACCTAGTTTAGTGATCAGTGCCTTATCCATTACATCATAAAGTCATTACTAGTAGGATGACCTAACTTGATTGCCCTACAATTAATTTTGTCAACTAAAATCCTCAAATTCCATTCTTATGAAATATCCCCTCCACAGACCCAGAAACCTTATCAAATCATTAAAGAATTTACTTAATTCCTTGAATTAAAAGCAACAAAAGATTTGATACACAACACATCCAAGCTGCCTTAAATCAAACGAACCTTATTCACTCAATTACAATGTCAACAACATATGAAGAGTTAGGAGACATAATAAAAGAACCTAGATAATTTATTTTGAATCCTCCTTTGTATTTATCCTTGAAAGACTAAATACATTAAATTGGAAATACTAAATGAAATTGAAGATATGTCACATGATCTATCACCAATTTTCATTATCTCAGACAAAAAAGACATGAAATGAAATAAAATATACACAAGAGTTGATGTGTGGCTTTCACTTCTAGAGCTCTACTCAATTAGATAAGAAGCAAAACCAGCAACAACTTGGTATCATAGTAATAAGAAAACCTCTCCAAAAAGTCAGAACCCTATTGGTATCATAATAGTGAGAAACTTCTACAAAAATTCGAACCCCTAGAATGAGTAAGAGAAAGAAAGATATAGGAGGAAATGAATTCCAAAAATTTTTCTGTCTGACATATGTCCACTTGGAAAACATCTCCTAGAAGTGACAAACTATCTCTCTAATCTCTCTTTGCAATTGGTAAATCAAATCCTCTATCATTTTACCTCCCAAAAACATAAAATATCCTAGATACTTGATGGAACTATAACTTCTTTTGATGCCAAATCTAAAATCAAGGCAAAGCCAAAAAATTAATTAAAATGACCTCTAGAGGTAAGAAAACATTTTTAGAATTCATTTAGGCTTCAAAAAACTTTAGTATTTTCCCCCCGACCAATTTTGATGCTCAATGATGAATTCTGCCCATTCTATTGAGAATGCCCTAGAAAACACAAATCTTCTTATAGACTGAACTATTGAACATCTGTGCAAAATATAACTCCATATTGGAGTGCATATTTTAGGCAAAAAATGCAGCCTGGTAACTATTTGAAATTTCAAGCTCCCAACTATGGTCTTGCACATTAAAATGCAAACAATTGAAAATTAAAAAACCCAATATACATAAACTATAGAATTTTAAAATTATAATTTTAAAATTCTTTTATGAATAGCCATTTTATTTTTTTGATTTTCTAAACAAAATATTAAAATTTAATATTTTGTTGAGCTCTTATCATCCTCAACGCCAAACCTGTACCATGTGGCATGCTTTAATTGGTTGAACATGACACCTCATCACCACATCATCATCTAGGCAGGCTCCACAACATCTTGTCGAATTGCCAAATTTCCAATTTCCTAGAGATCGTCATGTTGTTTCTAGTGAGACCCTCTTATTTTCTGGTGGTGACATGGTGACCACCAAAATCTTCAACTTTTTTAGTGAGCTCCATCCCTTGACTATTCACATGATGCCACTTATTAGATTGTAATTTGTCCTCACCATTGCTACCAAGTCCCATGACCTTTGCTAGATTTCAAGTTTTCCTAGAGGTTGCCATGTTGCTTGCTAGTGGAAGCTCTCATTTTCCAATGGTGACATCGTGACCACTGGATTTTGGTAAGTTTTTCAATTGCCTTCCCTGTCATTGTAATTTGTCAAAAACTCCTCAGTTTTCATGCCATCTAGCCATCCACAGGCTCCACAACATAGCTTTTGTCTTTCAAAATGCCTTGTGTTTAAGACACTTGATGTTTGAGTGTTTGGGTCTTTAAAAGCATAGGAAAGCATAATATCATGCAATGTGGGATTAATCCATCATGCCTTTTCTCCATCCTATGGCTTTGTTCCTCTACTGTTGCCTTTATACTATTGCCTCCACAAATTACATATTTTACAAAGATGTGTAAAAATTTCTATGGAATCAAACTTTGGAATATCGTCAATTGGTAGATCAATGGGTCAAATCCTAGTGAATTTACAAAATCCTTTTAAGGAGCAACCGTGATTTGAAATTAACTATGCAGATTATCTTCAAGAACTTTTCTGCACATATTGACATGTGGAAGACATGAAAATATCTTTGTTGCAACCATGTTTTGAAACTATGAATCATATTTCTCTATCATTTAAATTTTTTGAATAGCGCTCGAATAACTCTATGTGGATCAAGTGAGAAATCATGGTTAAGGAGACCATCCTTTAGTAGTGGTAGATCCATTGATTAATCATCCCTACCTTTTCCTTATTCTTGCATGTGTTTCATAGGAAGGCTTGCATGAAGTGTGATGCCAAATTTGTAGGAAAAAATAAGCCCCTCTCATGAAAGCTTTGCATACCATTACCAACCAAACTAATGTGAAACATAGCATAAGTGCTAGAAGAAGCACATAATGTGTGCCCAAGCCCACATAAAGAGCATTAGTAGGATTTGAAATCCTTTTCCCCATTAAGGCAAGATACAAGCCAATAGTTCTATCTCCTATAGTCCTTGTTGCTATGTGAGAAAATCCAACATTGGGAAATAGACCAATTCCATTTTTTGGCATTGTAGGAAGCATCGTCTCAGTAATAACTTGGTACCAGCCATGACCAAAAATTCCAATTCCAAAATCCATCATTACACCATCCATCAATAAGATGTATTGCTTTTCATAATAAGCAATCTTACATAAAAGAGTATACTTTGCTGAAAAGACCTTTTGGACAAGATCAGTGTTCTTGTCTTTTTGAATAGCAGCAACCAAACCTTTTATACCTATACCTATAGAGAATGCCTAGGAAAAACTACTTTCTATAATGACACACTTCACTTTTGTATCCATCACCCATTCATCCAAGTAGTTCTTGTACACAAGGTTCATCTCTTCAACCCAAGTAGCCATATTGCTGTCGTGACTCACTCAAACATACTCTTATTTTTAGCTTTTGAAATCTTCAAATTCAAAGAGAAAAGATGATGCACTATATTCTATAGTTGCACACTTCTTGTTAAAAAATTCTTTTTCCACAATAGTTATTCCAACATGCCCAAGTCTAAAGATGCCTACGAACCTTGCCATTCTATTCAATTTGATGCAATTAGTTGGACCCCAAAAGTGGGTTTGGCTAAAAAAAAATTGTTTCCAAACAATTAAACTGCAAAAGTAACTTGTTGAACACCTATCACTAATTGGAGTTAATTTTGAGCACTATTTGATCATTAAAACTTAGTTCACATCTTATCTATAAACTTGTGATTTTTAGCTAATAGGGCCTATTGGTTGGCTTTAAAAACTAACCTAAACAGAAAACTAGGCTCTAAAATCAACAATATTGATTCTCTATTCCACATACTCTTACCTTGTAGAATATAGTCTCATGACATCTTCTCAGTCAAAAGATATCGACCACCAAAATTGTGCTCTTAGAACTACTTGCAAGCAAACATGTCAGAAAACCATGAAACACGTTGGGATCTTGTTTTGAAAACAAGGTATACTAACACTTGGGGGCACAAAAATTGGGGCATTAGTTCACTATCATGATGCTAATATGAATCTACAATTAGGGCTTATGAAGAATAATTGGGTGAATTTGGCAAGTGGTCAAAGTGGGCTATTCGAGTTTGTAGACTAGGAACATTAGTAGAAAAGTGTTTTTCTCAAATGGAATGGACCTATGAAAGTGTGCAGATGGACTCGTTAAAATTTGAAAATTGGTATACTTAAATTATTTTTAGAATAGAACATAATGGTAGAATCTAATTAATCTCGCCTATCATGGATTTTGATAAATGACACAACAAACAGGGGTACCGACCAATCTACAATTATTCACACCAGTCAAACTTTTCATATTGTATTTGGAATTGCTTTCCAAAACTAATCAAATGGATTTTTCATAAGCTCAAAATTGAAAAATAGTAAGTATCTAACTTCTAGAATTCAATGCAAAAGGAATTTTAACATTTTGGTCAACTAGGTATAAGTTATGACAAGTCAAATAGGGCCTTCCAAAATTTTGAACAATTCACATAAGAATGACAGCAATAAATGACCAACTTTGAGTATTCAAAACCTAGTCAAATGGATTCAAAATGACTCAAAATAATTAACATAGGCTCTCTACTATAGACACTAAACATCCCAAAGTAGAAAGTCATGAAACACTATAGGGTGCGAGATATTCAAATGCAAACATAGCTTCCTATCATTGTTTGACACTTTGACAAAAATGTAGATTTGGACATTGCTCAAAATAGGACTTCACGAAATGGCTCAGAATGGCAGTTTACCTTCATGGAACACATAGATGTACTAAATACAAGGTTTGATAAACATTAAACACCTCTTAAGCCTCACAAGTAAAACCAGGCACACTTGCATTAAATGTGCTTAAAAGGGCTCAAAAGCTGGGAATGCTGCTCAAATCGAGAAGGCAATTTTGAGTCCCAACATAACCCATTACCAGTCACTCCAAGTAGGAAATAGAAACTATAGGTCCTTCATCATAACTATTGGAGCTAAGAGATAGCTAGAAAAGAATGGATAGCTCATGAAAAGCCTTACAAATGAGATGGTGAATATTAAAAAAGGAGGATATAGGGTAGGTAGCCATCCCAACATCAAAATCAAACTTCAAACCAACCTGCTTAGTAGCAGTTCCAAGGACACTACCTACCTAATATGAAAAATTATAACTAGAGACCTTTTAGGAATTTTAATCCTAATCCTTTGAATACTTCTCCTCCTCCAAACAATGTTAAAGACATGGTCCCTACTCAAAATAACTTAGTAGTGGAATATGAGTGGTGTTACCCTTGTAAGATCAGCAACATAATCAAGCCACATGCTCCAATGGAATAATGAATCAAGCCTTAATGGTTCAAGGTGCTTCTAACTTACAACTTACATCTAATGTTGATGTTGAGAGACAACCATAGGTTCCTCCTATGAATATTGCATTCATGAACTAGCAAGTGGAAAAACAATGTGGTGTGAATAGAGATAATATTAGAAGTGGTGTCTACACTAGAGAAAATAATAGAGCCCTAGAAAATGATGTAGGGACAAGTAAGGACATATTAGCTAAGAAACCATCCTCATTTCAAGGACAAAACAAAGAAATCTTCCTATTGTCACTCAAGAGTTGTTGCTGATGAGCCTAGCAAGGTTGTGTTTACAAATAAGGAAGTTGCTACCCAAGATGACAACAAGAAAAGAAATAAAATCAAAGGTAAGGATGTGAAACCCCCACCATTTTATGTTTTATTGATTATTGGAAACAATTTGGTTCATAATGTTATGGTTGATAGTGGGGCTACAAGCTCTATTATGTCCAAGAAGATAACATACTAGCTAGGTTTAAAATATGAACTCCTATAGAAAGGTGTAGTCCCATTAGATGGTTCATGTGTTAACACCCTAGGCATCATAAAGAATGAAATCCTAACACTCCATGCATGTCCTATCTTTTTTATTCCCTAAGATATCTTTGTGATAAAGTTTCCCCCATAGTTTTCCCTTTGTTACATCAAGATAATTCATAGCCAAGATAGGAGGCTATCTATTAGCGGATTGGTCTCATATGCTATTTAGGAGCAGATATGGAACCAAAGTAATAATTAGGTCTGAGTTTCTTGCAAAAAGCAACATTGAACCTTGCAAACCCAATATAATTAATGCTAATTGTATTGCACTTGATCAAGAAGAAGAACTTGTCACCCAAGATTCAAATAATGAAGTTGATAGTATCCCTAATGTCTTACTAGATGAGTAGGAAACAAAAAAAATCTCCAAGAAATGAGACCAATGACATAGAATTGAAGATATTATAGATGATGGTATGGGGACTTATGTCTTCCAAGAAGATGGACTAGTTATGCAATACCTTGTAAGAAACACAACTGATCATCTTGAACAACAAAATCAAGTTTGGGAATTATATTTTGATGGCTCTAGGAGGAAGAATGGTTCAAGTGGGGGACCAATGCTGATCGCTCGTTAGGTAGATAAATATTATACATCCTTCCATTTCAATTTTTCATGCACCAAAAATATAGCTGAATATAAGGACTAATTCAAGGATTGGAATGGGACAGAATGAGAGGTGTCAAATGCATAAGAGTATCTAATGATAGTGACTTAGTTG
Organism: Cupressus sempervirens; assembly: GCA_028749045.1. Taxonomy (NCBI): domain Eukaryota; kingdom Viridiplantae; phylum Streptophyta; class Pinopsida; order Cupressales; family Cupressaceae; genus Cupressus; species Cupressus sempervirens. The sequence goes on along the minus strand of CM053791.1, from coordinate 137,345,284 downwards.
TCAACTAGGTGAGACTTTTGCACATTACTAATAATGAAAAATTGAAAGGTTATAGAAAAAAGTGTGGGATATAATTGAAGATTTTGATGCTTTCAATATAGTTGCTATTCATAGAAGATTGAATCAACATGTTGATGGATTGACCATAGTAGGAGCACAATGTTATATAGTTGACAACATTAGCAAGGAAGAGATACAAAGACATATCCAAGTTGTGGTCAAACCTTCCATACCTGATAATGATGTCAATTAGAAAGTTTTTGATGGTGATGAACAAATTCTAAATTTTATGCTTGAGGACCACATCCATTTATCCTTCCAACCAACATAAACTAAAAGAACAATATGGTGATCACATTATACAACTAAGATCTAATAGATTGCCTCAGGGGTTGATCACTCTAGAGCCTATCTTTAACATAGATGACAAATTCAAGAAGAATAAAACTATCTTGGTAGTTTAATAAGATTATTATGAAGATCTTGAGATTGTAGAGGGAAAGAAATTAACTTTTGGGAAAGCAATCCTCCTAAAGAAAAGCATTTTTATGTCTAGCTCTTCCAAGAATATAATGGTGTTTTTGCTTGTGGATATGCTAATCTTAAAGGATTTGATCCACGCCTTACCCAACATATGATTGAGTTGGAACACAATTCCAAACCCATAAGGAAAAAGAAAAGGTCTATTAATCCAAAGCTAGAATCCTTAATGCAAAAGAAGGTTTCCAACCTTATTGAGACTAGAATAATATTTCCTATCAAACACACTAGTTGGGTGTCAAATCTAGTTCCTAACAGGAAAAATAATGGGGAGCTAATGTTGTGTATTGACCTTAGAGACGTAAATAGGGTTTCATTGAAGGACCACCATCCTTTACCATCTATGGAAAAAATGCTTCAATATATTTTAGGCTCTAAGATATTTTTACTCCTCGATAGATAGTGTAGCTATAATCAAGTCCTAGTCAAGGAGGAGGACCAGTTCAAAACTACATTCAACATGAAATGGGGAACCATGGCTTATAAGAGGATTCCTTTTGGCTTGTCTAATGTAGGGGAAAATTTTCAAAAGGCCATGGAGATGGCCTTTAGTAATTTGATATATAGATTTGTGTTGATCTATCTAGATGATATCACATTTTTCTCCAAGCATGTTAAAGATCACATTGAACATCTCAAGAAAATCCTAGAAAGGTGGAAAGAGTTTGGCATATCTCTCAATCCAAAGAAGTGTGTGTTCTTTTTCCTTGAAGGAAAACTATTGGGATACATTGTATCCAAGCAAGGCATTACTATTGACCCTAAAAGAGTCACAACCATCCTGGAGTTACCTTTGCCACATCATAAAAAGGGTTTGCAAAGTTTCATTTGGAGAATCAACTTTGTCAAATGTTTCATTCAAGACATTTCCAACTACCTGAAGCCATTGACCTCAATTTCTTAAGAAGAACATTGTTTTCAGCTAGTCAAAAGAAGCCAAACATATCTTTGAAGCAATAAAGGAAGCATTATCTACTACTCCTAATTTGGTGAACCCTAACTTTTCAAAAGACTTCATCTTGTATACATATGCTAGTATGGATACAATTTTTGCAATACTAGTTTAGCAAAATGATCAAAACATAGAATAGCCTTTTGCCTTCTTTAGTAAGGGATTAGAAGAATATGAACATATATATAGCTTCATTGAGAAGCATGTGCTTACTCTAGTGAAAAGTCTAAAGAAATATAGATAATTGGTGTCTAATAACAAGATTCATCTTATGGTGATCCATCCTAGTGTGAAGAGTTATTGTTAAGCAAGGACTTCAATGAAAAAAGAGTTGGATAACTAGGGTCATGGAATATGATGTTGATATTCAAGTGACCGATCTTGTTAGAGGGAAAGTGATATGTGAACAATTAGACAATGGAAGAACTCAGGGTATAGATGATGTAGTAGAAGTTATCCTAACCAATCAAGATGTTCCCTAGCAAGGTCAATAGGAAAGCTTGCTAAATGATATGAAACATTTTCTATAAACTAGAGAATTTCCTCCATCCCTAGATAAAGCCAAGTGAAGGTATTTTAGGTTGTGTTATGTACCTTATATTTTTCTTGATGGTCTTTTGTTTAGGAAAGATATGAATGTAATACTTCTCAGGTGTATTGACAATTGCTTATAAGATCATGAGGGATGTATATTATTGGCCCAACTTGTTTAAGGATGCTCATATCTAGGCAAGGAAGTGCAAAAAATGTGCATTTTTTGCGGGAAGGAAAGGCCAGTTGCCTTACCCCTACATCCTATTTTGATCAATCAACCATTCATGAAGTGGGGTATGGATTTGATGGGCCCCATTAATCCAAATTATAGTGCTTGCCACAAATGGATTCTGACTACCACAGACTATTTCACACATTGGACAAAGGAAATAACTCTTAAAGAGGCCAATGAGACTTTAGTTCTAAATTTCTATGATGATATATTCTATAGATTTGTAGTTCCTAACTCCATTATATCTGGCAATGCCTTACCATTTGTGGGAACTAGAATAACTGAGTGGGCATTGAAGAATGGAGTGTATCTCATCAAATAATTATCCTCAGGGTAATAGACTAGCTAAGAGTACAAAAAAAAACTTGTTAAGGATATTGAAGAGGACTTTAGTAGACAAGAAACACGATTACCATTCTAAATTGAGATTAGCCTTATGCCTTGATAAAATCACTCCCAAGCAGATTCTAGGAAACTCACCTTATGTTCTGGTGTATGAAAAACAAGATAAACTACCTATCTTTAAAGAGTTTCCATCATTAGGGCTTGTTGATAGCCTGATGCTTTTTGAGGAGGATGATCCTTTGAAGTTGAGGTATTCCAAGTTGTTGGAACTTGAAGAAGAAATAAATACGTCATTGAAAATAATTGAACACTAGCAGATGCAAACCAAGATAGTGTTTGACAAGAAGTCTAAACTCAGGATACTCAAAGAAGGAGATCTAGTTTTGCAGTGGGATGTTCTAAAAAGAAGACTGGGCCATCATAATAAGTTTGATAATATGTGGATTGGCCCATTCATGATCCTAGAATAGAAAGAACACAATGGCTAGTGACTCTCAGCTATCAAAGGAGAAATTCTACAAATCCATCTGAATGAGATACATCTCAAGCTCTACTTTGAGGTGTGATCTTCAGGCTCCTTTTGTATATATTCCCTCTTTTTATTTTCCCTAATTGTAGTCTAGCACAAGTTGTCTAGTTGTAATTTTCCTTGCTTTCAATAAGTTCCTAGTTTCTAGAGGTCTAAACAAGAAAAGTTGTTGCATTTCTACAAAGTTTAAACTACACTTGTTCTCAATATTCTTTCATTGTTGTGCTTGGCTGAAACTAAATATATTTGAGCATGCACAACTAGTTTGATGTCTAGAAGGAAACCATTTAGTAGAAGTTACCAAAAGTGTTACCTTTCTTAAGGAAAAAATGGGTAATAGGTTGACTAGTCGCATTTCCTATGGTGGTGAAGATAAATACTTTTACTCATTTAATGCCCATGCAATAAGAGCGATATGTAAAAACACCATGCATATCTCTTATCGCCAGGTCTTTGGTCAACGCCTTATTTTTGTCTTTATCTTCTTAGGGCACAATTTCACCCACCCCTCCCCCCTCCTCTTTTTACTAACCATGTTATTATTTGCAACAGGGCAAAAGATCTTATATCCATGGTATTTGTGGATTCACAATAGTTAGGGGAAAATGAGTAGTTTATGGTATGACCATGCAATTAGTGTTATGGCAGTTGTTATGGCTTCACAAGGTAAGGGACCCAATCACATTTTATGGAGCGACAAGGAAAACATGTTATATCTTTGAGTTGCATGGCTTCCCAATAGTTAGGGCCATATGAATAGTTTGTGTCATGATCATGTGATCAATTTTTAGGCAGTTATCATGGCTTTGTAGGTAGGAAGGGATGCAATCACTTTTTTCCATGATTGTCCAAGGTCGTCATTAGGTAGTTAGCTAACAGTCAGTTGCATGGTCAGAAAATTAAATGAAAAGGTCAATATCTAAGTCATGAAGCATCGATTTCTACCTACTCACATGGTCTCATTGGGTTAGAGGTAAACCATGGTTGAGGTAGTGATAGCACATTTCCCTTGTGATTGTTAGTTCACAAAGTTAGGTTGTTAGCCCATAGTTGGACTGTGGTGGCTTGTTATGTAGTGTGTTCCTATTGGTTGGGGCATTGTGCTAGGTGTGAAACTTTAGTTTTTGATGTGAGCAATCACATGTTGTAAGATCAAAGATGGACATTTTTTCCACTTTCTTAGAATTCTTGATGTTTAAACAATGTGGGCAAGCACCTTACCGCTACATGGAAAGATGGGTCTAGTTCTTAGTGTGGGCCATAGACATAAATGAGTGTTAGGTGAGTTGGTATATGGAAGGATTTTGGTTGGTCAAGGTACTAACATGAGTAGTAAAGTGCTTTCATATTTTAGGACCATCAGATGTGTAAGGAGATCAATGACATGCACTTTATCATATTTTCAAGATGCAAGGTTTTTAAACAATGTGGAGAAGTAGGCTTTAGACATGTGTCTAGGTGGGTCCAGTCCCTCTACCTTTTCTATTGAAGCATCACAACCAACAATTTTGATGGAAGTATTGATCAATAAAGGCAAGTATGATTCATTTGATGTATTTCAATTGAAAGGAATTTTTTTTCAATGTTACGAAACATAGGTGATTAAAAGATCATAAAGCCAAAACAAAAGGGGCCCGATGGCATGAAAAAGATAGGATTGTAAGATCATGGAGAACAAAGAGTAAAGTCTCAATGTTACACAAGCCTATATCATTACATAGTAGAAGTTTGAAGGTTGACTACCAAAGCTATGCCAAAGGGGTTGTAAAATTCAATAGTAGGATTGTAGGAGGCTAAGAAGCATGTTTTGATGCTACAATATACGGTTTTTTGTATGGTCATAGAGTTATTTTCATGAGCTCATGACACTATGATATAAAGGAGGTTTCTAACAATCCTAGGATCATGAAGCTAGGGTCCTCATGGTAAGACATTATGAAGGGTTTTCCACCCCAGTATGCCATAAGGTCATAGTATCAAGAGATCAAAAGTCAAAGTTTAAAGTTGATTTTTCAACTATTATGTATATGACCTTGTTGGAGAGTCATTTGTGAAATTGACCAAAGGTCACGTACGTGACATATCATAATGTAACATGTGGATATGTCTTGGAAGTCATCCATCATTGACCCAAAGGTGGCAAAATATTTATATAGAGATGAAATGGCCTATGTTGGCATTCATTGAAGGGATGAGTTGGTGATTCAAACGGCCTAGTTTTAGTAAATTTTTGATTTGTAGTTGGGCATGGGTATGCTAGAGATCATATCATATCATTTCCATGGGACAATCACCAAGAATATATGATTCATTCTCAAAGGCAGTAGTAAATGTTAACAACTACACTAGCAGGGTGGTTGTGGATTTAATCTTTGGATGCTTCAAGAAGCCAATGTACTTAAGGTCCTCCTATAGCAAGGGCACCTAACCTTGCCCATAATGGGGAGAGTATAGAATGTAAATGTGAATATAATTTTTGAAAATATCTATACTCTTCTAGTGAATTTTTTACATGTTCCCCTCCCATCTGAAGCTTGTTAAAATCTTGGTCTATTTAAGGATTCCCAAGATGTGGAGAAAGGGATGGCATTTTTTAATTTTTATGCAAGATAAAATTTTCCAAATATCTCATGAGTCCTTCATAGTTTTCTTGGAAAATAATTTATCTTTATAGTCAATTTGGATTAATGTTGTTCAATGACCTTTGAAATTTGAATGAAGAAATAGTTCTAGAGCTTTTCTTGTGCCTTCTTGTTGGTTAAGCTTTCTGATTTGAGATAATTTCTTAAGATTTACTCTTTGAATTACTGGATTCTATCTTAGTTTTAACTATGAGTGAGATTTGATTGTTCATGTAGGTTGCAAGTCGAGATACTCTGCTAGCATTCCCTTCAAATCCTTGTCTAAAGTATGTCCTTTTTGTGAAATATGTATATGTGAATGCAATAGCAACATGCAGAGGTTCATTGTGTGCTCCTACTTTCTTTGTTCCATCAACCTAATCCCTTTCCATAGAAATAGATAGAGGACCTTTGCAGGCCATAGCTTGGGAATTCAGTAACTAGGGCCCCAGTAAATTGGTGTTCCACTTGCATACCCCCTATACTATTAAAGGGAAGGGTTGGGTGGGAGGTAGGTGTTCTCTATAATATTGAGTTCTTTTTATCTTCCTAGAAGTGTTTCATTGAGTCAGTCTAGAAATATCTTCATCTTATCATCTAATGTATCACCCCATTTTTACTTGTTCAATATTTATTTCTAGGCAATTCTTCTATTCCTTTCCCTTCAAGTTTATTTTTCTGTATGAAGAAGTAAATCAATGAAACATCATAAGGATTTGGCATATAACCTAGAGATTCACTCCTAACTTAGCTACTTCCCACTACCTAGGAGTGTTTCCATATTACATGTAGTGATTGAATATTAAGAATTGTAGTTTCAGTCAAGGTGCAACTTTTAGAGATAAAAAGTTTATAATTTTGTATGGCACAAAAATATTTTGGATATGTAAACTCAATACTTTATTTTGTACATAATTCTAATATCTAACTAGGGAACTCAATCTTCTGAATATAAAAATTAACTCCATCATATTTCAAACTTTATTTTTAGAAGTGACCCATCATTGATCTCCTTAACCCGTTAAGCTTTTTATTAAAGGATCTAATGCTGTAATACAAATTTTTAGAAAGTAAACTCCACCAAGATAGATTGGGGGAGGGGGGTGTGAACCAATTATCCAACTATTAAAACATATATCAACCTTATTAATCCTTAAGAATGTGAATGATATAATCAACAACTATAAGAAGATACACATATAGTTAGACTAGATATGTTAACTAGGGAAACCTTTAATTAGAGGGAAAACATCGATGGGGATGGTATGCACAAAAAGATGTATTAATATAAAAGCTCCTTGTAAGAGGATGGACTCTATTAAAAGCCAATGAAATACAATTAGTACATATCACTCTTTGTTAGAAAACTTTGAGTCCATTAGGTTTAACCTTAGACAGAAATAACAATTAAATAAAAATATAAACAATATTAGAAATTAATAGATCACATAGAAGAGAACACAAGACACCAAGATTTAACATGGTTCACCCTAAACTTGAGCTACATCCACCAAAACAAAAGTCCAATATTATTATGATTTAGTGATTACAACCTAATTACAATTTGTAATTCATTACAGCTCAATACCGTCACAAGAAGTAATGTTTGCATCACCCACATGAAAACAATCCCTAACCCTAAGCCCTTTTATACAATTATTTTTTCTAATTTAGGGTTAAAATTAGTTACAACATGTCAGCCATAAATTGGCAAATAATAGCCTTAAAAAAAAAATTAGGGGCTTCATCCCAAAACCACTGGTTAGGGCACAACCCTACCCTGAACACCACCAAGGAACTATGGAGTATGTGCAACACTTCCCTAATCAGTTACAACAATGTAATAGAATCCCTATTAGAATATTCTAACCCTTCTAAGAGTTGTGCTAATCCTTTTAGGAGTTGTAGAAGGTAGATGAACCCACTATCCAAACAACTTTAGCGGCAAGAATACCAAACTAATTGTCCAACTTTTTTCTATAATATTCCTTTCATAATAATAGAAATGAGTGATATCAAACTCCTATGTCCTCTTGACTAGACAAAAACTTTTTTTGATTTCAATACTAGATCACCAACTTCACATCCAAATAATTCCTTAGACCACTTACACATTTACCAACCTTGCATATAACTTTCTTAATACAAATGGAACACACATCACTGCAAGAAAAATAACCTTCCTTTATGCCATATCCTCAAAATAATTCCTTGAGTCAGCCTTGATGATTTCATAATTAATTATAATAGGACCTCATTTCGATATTACAAAAATTACATCTTTTCAAAATTATAAATCAATGGAACATCAACTCATAATCTTTACAACTTTTCACATGTGTGACTACTATCCTTGCACACTTAGTAACATCATGATTAGGTTATCTACTATCATTTTCTAACTACACTCATCATGATTCAATCTCAGTTCAGAGATATAGTCCAAACATCAGAAACCACTTATTATGTACTATGTTTGCCAACTATCTGCTATAATTGATGAATAACTTTAACATATCTTTGATTACTTGTACATACACTTATCCATAGAACTAGGATGCAATATAGAATTCATCCTTTATTTTTCTTGACCTTATAATCGATACATAGTTTATATAACCACATTCTCTATCTACTATTCTTCTTTTCTTTACATAAATAATACTATGTTGACATCAATTAAAAACATAGTCATGAATACAACATGTCAATCATGCTATCCATATATCCAATTCTTAGGATACTCCCCCAAAAGGACTACCATCATCATTCATGCTAATAGGTATTTCTTGGGAAAGCTTGTATTAAAATAGTTATATATTGCCCACAGAAATGTTATGTTTAGCAAGTGAGAGCTAGATGGACAAATTTAAAAAATAGGAATATGACGATAAGTTTTGAAGAAAATTTGGGAAGTTTGATATATTCTAAGGAATGATTCAAAATTAATTACAAGATCAATAATTGAGAAAATTTCAGAAGTATCTGATGTTGCAAATTCAAGAAAGATCAGGATCTGCACAAAGTTCTATACAAGTTGTATTTTCAAAGTGTCTATATTCATTGGGAATTTAAGAAATTTTGCATTGACCTAAGATCAACGACTATTATTAAGAGAAAAATATGGAAGGCTATAGAATCTTGAAGGTGACTATTTAAAGAGGAGAACAAGATAATTCTAGGTTGATAATGTTATGTTGCTAGTTAGAAGTTGAGTATGCTATAATTATTAATTGAATGCAAGAAAGGAGATTAAAGTGTGAACTAGTGAAGAATGTGAAAGAAGTTAGTTGACCGAGTAAAACAAAGTAGTGGAATGAGAAATATAAGGTGTTAATCAACCAAGTCCAACTACAAAGTGAGCGAATATAAAAGTGATATATTAGAGAGAGAAAGAGAAAGGAAGGAGAGATATGACAAAGAAAAGGTAGTTTCTATTATTAACAAGTCATTTATACTATTTATTAAACCATTGTAGCAGAAAATATCAAAATTACCAAGTGGACTTAAGAAGTCTATGAAATCCTCAATGTGTAACAATTATTAGTGGTGTTTGTAACTCATTTAAATTATCCCACTCTTTAGTCTAGCACAAGGAGTGATAACATCTAGATGATCTTTTGGTGAAATCCTCTAAGAAGGTCAAATTAGGAATGTGTATGTAACCATTAACAAGGTTGGATCTTAGAAGAGCTCACTTTAGAAGAGTGGAATTTTTGGGTTGCTGGTCCCAACTATTTTTTACATTGAGATGATTCTAATGTTAAAATTATTGTTTCAATTATTGAAATGCTATATGTGTTGCAAGTTTTTTTTCATTCTTTATAGTTAACTACAACTTGGTAATAACTACATAATAACTAGGTGATCATGAAGTAAGTTTTTTGATACTCAATAATGAAAAATTGACAAGTTGATAGTTTGAACTATAGTGTTTAATAGGGTTGATTAATGTTTACACCAAATAATTTATGTTCATATTTATAATGTTGTATTTGTACTAATATTTTTGAATGGACTATATGATAACTAGATATTGATGATTAACTTACCCTCATAGTTATCTAATAAACCTCTTTTACTCCTCCACCGTTGACCATAAGGAATTTCTTTGGATTTTGTAAATGACTTCAGAAACTTACTTGGTGTCTTAAATAGGATAAGAGAATAAATAAGGAGGTTTGGTAGAGTCTAGATGATGAGATAAATTTTCTAGCCTAACTTAATAAAGCCCCATTCCACTTAGCTAATTTTTCATTATATTTTTTAGCTAGAGAATACCAAAATGAGTTTTGATGATTTAACACTAGCAGATGATCAAAATAGGAAGTGGGGAGACTATTAATTTTATAATCCAATATTTGAGCTATCTTAATTTTATTTGGCAAGGATTATTTATGAAGAAGAGAGAACATTTCTCCCAATTGAAGATATTACTAGAGTCCTTAGTGGAGAGCTAGAGAATATCTTTGAGAACATTAACTTCCCTTAGATGAGGCTCACCCATAATCACAATATAACCAATAATTTTTTAATGAGAACAAAAATGATTGGCCAATGAAAATTAAGGAACAAAATTATTTCCAATTTTAACATCCATATTAATTAATTGACCTAGAGTCTCTTCCATAATTGAAAATAGAATAGGAGATATGGGGTGTCATTTCCTCAAACCTTTGGTAGGTTTAAATAAATTAGAGGAAGAACCATTAACATTGACAATTGAAGAAGATATTTTAAACAACTAGACAAGGGAACTCCAAAACTGAAACTCCTTAAAATTTCAGATAGGAATACACAAATAAATCTATGATAAGCCTTCAAAAGGTTCTATTTTAACAAAATCTCATGACTTCTAGAGCTATGCTATGAACAAATAATTTTTTGGACTTTAATTATTTAATCACAGATTTGTCTCTCTGGAAAAAATTCATTTTCCAGGGGGGAGATAATTCTCAATGGAATTATGAGAAATATAGACATATGAACTTTGTAGAACATCCTATATATGGAGTAACACAAACTAATATATCTAAAAGAATCCAGTGTATTATTTCTAAAAATTCTAAGAATAAGGACGATAAATGTTGAGTTAAAGATCTTTAGTAAATGCCTCGAACCAAAGAATTCATTTAGTGCATCATGGATCTAAGACCTCACTAACTCCCAAAAATTATGGAAGAAGAATATTGTGAAACCATTAGGATCTAGTGTTTTACGCCCATTCGAATGAAAATTATTTTTTTAACTTCCTCATTTAAGGAAATGGCCACTAAAATTTTCTTAATATTATCATCTACTAAGGAATTAAAAGATTTAAGAGTCTTATCTTTTCCTTCAAAACACAAGTTCATGTCTTCGGCCAATAGAATGCAAAAAAATAAAAGTAAACCAAAAATGAATATGACCTTTTTTGTCAGACTTCAATAACCCAAGAATTGAAGAAATAATAAAAATTCTACTAACCTCCCTATATTTAGACATTGTGAGATGGAAAAATCTAGAATTCCAATCTCGCACCTTAAGATAAAGGGCTCAAGATCTCTACTTCATTAAATTTCTTCTTTGGTTACTTTGTCATGGTATTTGATAATCAAATCTTTCTCCTTATTTATTAAATGTTGAGTATCACATTCCTTTTGAACAGAAAACTAAACTTTATCCAACCCTAATTTAATATCTTCTTTTGAAGAAAAATATCATCAAAAGTCTCCTTATTCCATAATTTCACTCTATCCTTTTAAAAATTGAAGTTACTTAGAAATTTTATACATTGAAAATCCCTCAAACCTTACTTTCCAAAATTCTTCAAATATTTTCTCAAAGTCTAGGAATTCAAGACATATCCTTTCAAACCTTAAGAGAAAGTTCCTTTTAGAAACCAGAGCTTCAACCACGAAGGAAATCATAAAGTGATTTAAACTATTCTTAGTGATAGCTAATAAATATTAGTTGAAATAACTTAACTAGTATCTCAATATTAGAACTCTATCTAATCTAACTTTTATTGAAACATTATACATCCTATGATTAGATCAATCAAATATTCCACCTTGGAGGTCCACATCCAAGAGATCCTATTGGAAAATAAAATTCATAAGGTACATTTCACCATCCAAGTGGGCTTGAGAGAAAATTCCATTAGCCTTATCACAATTAGTAAGAGGAGAATTAAAAATTTCCACAATAATCCAAGGAAAAAGTAACAATTATTTTCTGCAAGAATAAATCCTTTCCCAAAACTCCTCTCTACAATTTTTTAAAGTTAGATTCATAAATATTTGAAAGAATCAAGGAAAAAAATATCTCTATGATGAGAGATCTTAACATAATGATATTATATCTAAATTAAATCATCTTACCTTCAATTAAATAGTTATTCTAGAACATATAAACACCTCTTAATGATCCATCAAAGCTACAAATGGTAGCTTTCCCATTTTTGAATGAAGAGAGCCTTACAACTATTTATTTCAATATCTTCTTTTATTGAATCAATTAAATATCTAGATTATGATCTCAAAAAATATTTTGCAACACATTCTATTTTTTAAGGAATTCATACCCCTAATATTCAAGGACATTATCTTGATTTGGTACTTGGGGAGAAGATCTCTTGGATGGTCAAATTTTTAGCATCTAGTATGTCCTATTTAATAGTTTTCTCTCTTATCTCTTTCTTTAATTTCTTACCAAGTCCAAACTTCATACCCCCTATATCTATTTTAAGAATGTTTTTAGTTATCTTATCAATAACACAAGGTTGGTTTTATTTTTTCTTCTTCTTATGGTTCACAAATTCACACTATGAATCTCTACCTAGGTCTAAAAGATTATTGTCCCCCCATCCTCCTACCCTTGGATGAATTTATCATCACTCCACCAACCATAAAGACTCTTTCTAACATATATGACACAGCATTATAACACAATAGAGAAAAGATGCAACTTTCCTGCCCAATCTTATTAGAAAGCATAAGAACTAACTCTAGAATCAAACCCTTTTTTCTATGAAGGACAACTTGGAGAGTTCATTGATGCTCCCTTGGCCCTAAAGAGTATAGAGGAGCTTGACATAAAATTTTTGGAGAGATATGATTGCAAATAATTTCCATAATTGTTTATCAAGAACTTTCTCAAAGACAAATTCATCTTCCTCCAGACCCAACAAAGGTTGTGCTTTAGGTCCTCATTAAACCTTGCTCTTAATAAGAGAAGAAATCAACAACAAATGGTAGCTATACTTTATTGATATAGCTAGTAGATTATTTTTCTATATCCAAGGTAATAACTCTTCTACTATCTCTTATCACAATTATGCTCGATTCTATCTAAAATATGATCATCAAAGAAGACAATAATAACCTCACATAAATAGTAAAATATAAAGGAAATTTGAGAAGTTGTGTTCTCTTTTGGAACTTTTAAACCTTCAAATATATTTTCATTCAACACTTTTATAGATCTATTGGGATATGGTTGGTGGTGATATCTTTAATGATTTTAATGAATTTTTTTTTAACAATAAGATTTCTCAAGGAATTGAATTATGCATTACTTTCTCTAATTATAAAAGTTCTTATATTATACTGAAAATGATGTCTAATTATAGAACTATCAATCTATGCAATACCCTCTATAATTTTTTCTATAAAGTATAGTCAATAGTCTAAAGAAATCTTAGATAGTATCATCTTCCAAAATAAAGATTTAGTTTTACAAGGGTAGAAATATAATTTATATTGTATTCAATACCATAGACATAATTATCCATTCTATAGAAACTATCCAAAAATTAGGAATGATTCCAAAGTAAGATAATTCAAAGGCTTTTGATAGAGTAAAATAGGATTTTTACTAGTTACTCATAAGAAGAGTGGTTTTAGTGATAAATTCTTAGACATGGTCATGAAATATGTGACTACTAATCTATATTATATTATCATTAATGAATTCAATTTAGGTTTCTTCTTCTTAGTAAAAGGTTTAAAATAATGTGATCCTTTATCTCATTATTTGCTCATAATTGTTGTATAAGTGTTCTATATAATATCTAAAACAACAAGGACTTAAAAATACTTACAAGGGTAGAAACTTCTTCCAAAACTAAAATCTTCTCCCACTAACAATTTGTGGATGAAACAGTCATTTTTTACGGAAGCCTTTCTATTTGAAGCTAAGAAGTGGAAGGAAACTTGAGAGCTATGCTATATTTTTAGGCCAATAATTCTAATACCACAAACAAATACTCTACTTAATTAATTTGAATTAGGCTCATCAAGATAAATTAAAGATTGTTCTTAGTTGTAAATCTTATTTCTTCCATTACTCTTACCATATACTATGTCCTACTACCAAGTTTTATTCTTTCACTTATTTCCAAACAACCTCAATAATATATTTAAGAAAATTATTTATGGCCACAAGGTAAAAGTGTTTATTTAGGAAGGTAGAACCTAACTTTATAAATCTTTCTTGCAAATTTTCTCAATGTATCTTATTTCTTTCTTAAAAATACCCACTTCAATGATTGATAAGATCAAAAAAAAAAAAAAAAAATTTATGGGAATGAAAATAAGAAAATAATATAATATATATATTCAAATATCATAAAGGGTTCATTTCTAAGAAAATCAATGGTCTTGGAATGAGGAAAATAAGTGCCTTTAATCGACCCCTTAACCTAAAATCAAGATGATTTCTTTATAAAGAATAATAAAGACTAGCTTAGGGCTATAAATGTCAAATGCCTATTTAATAAGTCCAAAGATTCCTTCCTAGATGAACCTATCTCCACATTAAGTTCCTCTTTCATAAATAACAATTTTGAAAACTAAACAAATTTTAAGGGAAGGAAGCAAAAATGAATATTAGAATGTTGGAGGACATCAAATATCCTAATAAACATGTATGGGATAATAATAATTTTAACTAGATTAAAAGGTTTTTTATGACAATTATTGCTATTTAGTTTAGTAATTACCTTGACTTAGAGAATCTAATTGTTCATTAGATATCCTTTTACAAAGAGTTGCATGAATTTCCTTATGCTCCTTTACAAACCTAAAATAGTATAATGGGAGACCTAATTTACTTCATCCACTTCAGTCCTACTTTTTTACTTTTCCTATGTTATAAGTATTATTAGATTTTTAATTACAACTCATATGGTTACATTTGTATTAAATATTTTTATAAAGCATTGGAATTCAATGCAACTTACAAGCATTTTTTGGAGCAAGTATGGATCTCCTACCTTATCTAATAATTAAAATTATTTTGATATATTTATACCTGTGGTACAAATATAAAAAATGATATTATGAGTACTAGTCTTCACATGTGTCTTCTCTACTAATCTAATTGTTAAAGCATAGACCATATTTTCCTACATTTACCCTAGATAGTAAAGTGCGTTGGGAAAGTTTATTCTCATTCATGAATATGAATTTTAGAATGTCAGATTATATGAATTTATTTATTGAAAAATGGATCAATGTTTCATTCAATCACCCAATATTGAGGGATCTATTGGTGCATATTGCTTTCTTTCTCATTGGGAATGTTTGAAAGGAGAGAATTAACCATTGTTTATTGGCACTAGTCTAGAACCACTGGTACCATATTCAAAATAATATCGCAATAGGTCAAAGAAAAAATCAAATTTATATCCTTTAGAAAATGATTTTTAATTTTTTTTCCCTTTTGTTCATGAGATTAGAGTTAAAAGAAGTTAATGGTTCTAGAAAAAACCTCCTAGATATAATTGGAATAGTATAGTAAGAAGGAAACACACTTGAATGGCCCCACTTCTTGTTGGTTGGAAAAAGTGGCATGTGGATGCATGTGATAAGGGAAACAAAGCTAGTAATTAGATGCCCATTATTGAAAGGATAAAAGCTAGAGTAGTGACATGGAAAGCTTAGTGGTTATCTCTTTTAGGCAAAATTTTATTAATCAAAACAATTCTTTCAGCGATCCCCAACTATTATCCATCTATTATAAAAGTGCCTCAATCAATTATTTAGATAATACAAAAGTTGATTAGAGAGTTTCTCTAGTCAGGAAACATGAATAGTACAAAGAAAATCCCTTTGATATCCCTCAAATATATGTCTTAGGTTAAGTAGCTAGGTGGAGCAAGGATCCATGACCTTGAAAAATGAAACCAAGCTTTTGGGGGGAAGCTAATCTAGTAGATGTATACCAAAACCCATAACACTTGGTGCAAAATTATGCAAAAAAAGTATTTGGATGAGCCTAATTGTGCTAGAATTATCATGGTTTCAGAACCCCCAAAAGGTTTAGTCATTTGGGATTTCATGATATCATCTAGAGAAATTATACGTAAATTTATAACATCGGAGGTTAATAATGGATTAGTAATGAAATTTTGGAGAGATTCATGTTATGGTGAACCAAATTTAGCCCAAAGGAATGATATAGATGACATCATTAGTACTTCAAAAAATGTATGGGGCCTTCACCTTTGCGACTATGTGTCAACAAAATGCATATTTTCAAGAAAAGTGATATGGAAAGATCCTTACAATCTATGATTATCCTTCCAAGGAGCTCAAATGTTTGACAGCATTTTCTCAGAAAAAATAGTCTAATTTTCAATGTTGGAGGATAAATTGATTTGGGCTCTTGGGAAAGAAGGAAATTTCTCCATCAAAGAAGGATATAAACTTATCCAAGAGAGGGACTCCACCATTAATCCTTCACATGCTTACTCATTTTGTTGGAATTTCCTTACTCTTCCTAAAGCTAGATTCTTTGCTTGGATAGAATTGAAGAACAGAGCACTAACTAGTGATCAGCTCCATGAGCTTAACATAGGTAAGCCCTTTAATTGCTTATTTTGAGATAAAAAATAGGAAGATTTAGATCATTTATTTCTAAATTTTCAATTTGCACAAGATTGTTGGCTTTTTTTCATCAACAAATTCCATTACTGCACACCACTTCCATGCAAATTATGGGATCTATTTGAATCCTGGCTAGATTTGTATCCTTCATCATTGTTCTTTGCTACTTGGAACTGTATTCCTACACTCATTGTATGGGAAATATTGTGGGAGAGAAACAAAAGAATCTTTCATAGTATTTCTTCACCAATCCAAGAAATCACAACAAGAATAGAAAGATCAATCTCACAAGTAGTAAATGCCAGTCATAGTAAGCTCAGGTTTAATCTTCACATGACACCTTCAAATTCTTTTATTTTGTGTGAATGGAAAAGTATATATATACCTTTTGGTTGGCATCATCAGCAAGTAGATGCTAAGGTAAAAAAATGGACATTAGTTAAATGGATGACACTAGATAAAGAGTTTGTTAAAATTAATTTCCATGGCTCATCAAGACAAAACTCGAGAATTTTAGGTGCAAGTATTTGTATTCATGATCATTTGGGATCCTTATTAGCTTAAAAAAATTTCCCTCTCCCCTTTGGAACAAATAATATAGTAGAAGCCCAGGCAATCTTTGAAGGTTTGGTTTTGGCTAAAATTGGAAATTTCTAGAAAAATCATATTGAAGGTGACTCATTGGTATTCATCAAAGCATGTATTAGTCAGGTGTCACATAATTGGAAACTCAATTATATTTTACAATAGATTTGGCACTTACTATATTCATTCCAAGTTGTCTACATTTCATACACACTATGAGAAGGAAATGGATTGGTTGATCACCTAGCTAATAAAGGGTGTGATGGACAAAATGTTATGTCCTTCAACTTGTATGACATCATCAAATAGGATGCTAGAATTCAAGACATCCTGAACAAGGAAAGCCACTAATTGTTGATTTGTTCTAATTTGTGTAGATGTGATTACATTCAATATTTTCCTTGATATTTAAATTTGTTATCTTAAGCCTTTAGCATACTGCATTAGTTGTACATATGATTTTAGTGTTGCATCAGTATGCTTGTGTGGTGGGATGATGGGCTAATGAATGTGCTATCGAAGGAGTATGCTTGCCAGCATCTCCTTGCAGTCATTTTCTATCAGCGTTTACACACATATTAGTTCAAACATCATTGGAATATTAAGATTTACATAATTTTCATCAAAACTATGTGTGGAAAAACTGACATGTGTCTAGCTTGTAATGTATCTAATTCCTTGTTGTGATTCATGTGATATTCTACATACCAAAGGGGAAAATTTGATTCTTGTGTTGTTAAACTAGAGGGTCAGTTGGCTCACCATATATAGATAGGGGGCATTGGTAGAGCTCAATGGAAGGAATGAGAGAATCACCGACAAAGAGCCTATCTGCTCTAAGCTTCTATTTCAACATAGGATTGATGGTCCTTGAATTGAGAAAGTGTTCATTTGTAACTACATGATCCATTATCAAGCTATTCAACAGGTAATTAGTGAGTAGGTGATTCTACCATGAAAAAAATTGCTAGTCTTCCCTTCACAACTCATCTCAATCTTCCTGTCCAACTTAGTCAATCTTCTTCAATTGACTAACCTTGTGTTGCTCATTTCCAACAAAGTAGTCTATCCCCAATTCATTTTAGATACCCAGTTTCTGGTTTCCCTTCACAAGTATGATTTCTGGTCAAGCAAAGGACTTTTTCTCTCACCATGATATCATGGTTATTTATGAGCCTTCATGGCATAAGATATCTTTAAATGGGAAATGGAATAAGGGAGTTATCATATTGGTAGTGAAAACCTATAGATGGTATCTCCAGTTCTTGGGTAGGACCTCATAGATAAAATTTGGTTAACAATACATGTTGCTCTTGATCTACTCCTCTCTCTACTTCCTTTTGTTCAACCTCTATCTATGTTCCCTACTTCAAAGAGACTTTCAAGCTCCTCAAGCATAATGCCTAATCTGGATGTGTCTTTATCTCCAGTGCATTCTTCTACTATTCCTGGGTAAAAGCACAAAACTGTGTCACCCTTTTGTAAAGGAAAGGGCTAACAAAACTATAAATGTTCACCTTCAATGATATAAAACTGGTATTATTATTTTGAATTTGAAAATTTAGTAAACTAATGAAATGTGTGGAAATGGATCAATTTTAGGATTATAATTTTTAAAATTTATTTGGAATAAGAATTGATATATTTTCCTAATTTTAATAGATAATTTGTTAGGTGTTGCAAAGTGCTAAAAAATCAAGGGTTTAGTTTCCACCACAAAACTATATGGAAATAAACTTATTTCCCTTTGATCTCAAACTATGTTATAGATAACATATATATCTAGAACAATCAAAAATAAAAATAAGTTTTAGACCTATATTTTCACTTTTATAGTGATTCAAATTTTAACTCACATGGAATCGATAGTTTTCATCTCCTACCACATTTTTCAAAGCAAATATATTTTAATGAGAAGAAAATTATACATTCTAGAAGAGGACTTTCTCCTCTAGAATATCATATCTAACGAAAACACTATAAAATCTATATGTGAATATTCTTGACTTTGAGATCTATAAAATGGTGTTTATATGTTATTAAAAAAATATCATAAAAAATAGTAAGAGTTATTGGAACATCATTTTTCTGAAATAAATTTATTTCTTTAGTAATTGGATATAAACTAGTATAAAACATGCATTTAATGGACATTTCCAAATGGAAAAGTGTGAGACCATATATAGCTTAGCTAGAATAAATTTATCTTGATCATATCTTTGAATCAAATGAATTTTTAGATATAAATACTCAAATTCAGTTATTCTAATAAGTCAGCTTGAAAGGTGACACAAGTTTTTAGTTTTACCCTCCTCTAACTATTCAACCTTCAGTGGATGGGTGGGGTTTTGTATCTACCTCAAGGCTGCCTATAGGCTAGGAACACGCTTGGAATTGTGTTCCCTGTCCCTCATCTCCAATGGATGAGCATTAGATTTCAGTTCATGATGGTGAATGGGTTTTTGGTTTGAAATGTTGTATCTTCCCATTTAGTGGGATTGTGTATTTTGCATCCATTAAATATGGATATGTGGTTTTCATATGTAAAACAAAATTAATTATTGCTATTTACTAGCATGTATATGATTATGACTCCGAGGTTCCTTTCTAGTTCTTCCATGGATGAGTCATTGAACTAGTTATATTAATATAATTATGGTGGGTTTCCCACTTTTGCAAAAAAAAGAAAGATAAGAGAAAAAATATATTTTCCTCTTCTAGGGGTGTTTTTAGTATTGGTAAGTATTCTAATTGAAGCATATATATATATATATATATATATATATATATATATATATATATATATATATATATATATATATATATATATATATATATAATAGGGTAGAAGAAAATTCTTCTTAAAAAGGACATTTGAATGAACATTAACTATATTATACTTGAAGGATACTTTGATATTATACATTTAAGTAATGCCCATAGAATTAAGATCCCCCTCTTCCTTTATTCCTCCTTTAGTGACAATATTTGCAATGGTTCCTCTCTCTCACACTAGCAAGACTTGATTTAAAACAATTATTGTCCTGAATTTTTCAAGTTCCCATTCAAGAGGCACCTTTTCTCCTACTCAAAACATGAAGAAAATCAATAGCATTGTCAAGATTGAATTTTCTTAGATCAACTCAGCTTTTTCTTGAAAATCATAATTTGAGGGATAAAATTATAAGCCTTTTAGGAAAAATAACTTCAAATGCATTGAGGAGGAAATCCCACTTGAACAATATTTACTTAATACCATGTCCCAAAAGAGAAATATTGCACCCACAAAAACTACTTCTTCAAAGTGCAAAAGCAATTATAAAATGAAAAAATGAGAACTTACAAAAACACCAATAATTAGAACAATAAGAATGATAAAATTTAATGGATGGAAGAACTCAAGAATGATGTTTTCTCAAATAATAGAACTTGTGATCATTTCCTAAACAAAGAAAAAAAGAATAATCAAATTAAGGAGGAAATTATGCCTAAGTTGGAATACAGTGCTTAAGAAGAAGGGAAATCAACTAAAATTATAGATGATGATTATAAGGTTGAGTCTAATGAAATTGTGGAAGATAGGAAAGGAAACTTGATTGAGATTATCATTAATTCAAATGAGCTATAGGATACTATGAATACAATGTGTAACTCTTTGACATAAAATGCTGATGGTACCTTGAAGAATGGATTGCTCTCCCTTATTCAGGTAGAGAAAATATGTCTAGATAAACTCAATGATTACATTGATAACTTATAGAGAATAATTGTTTCTCTTTAAAGGTTTATTTCTTTGTCAAAGCATGAAAAAAATCAATTCAAATATTATCATTATTTCCCTCTACAAGGTGGTTAATGGGATTATGAAGAAAGCCTTGTTTGATATGGTCATTTGGTAGTAAATTTTTCAATAAATTTGTGAAGAAGAGGAAAGACAACCAAGTAAGTGAGGGTGAACAAAATGGGAGGGGACACTGGAGAATAGAAAATATCTCACAATGATTTATCGAAAAACTGATATAAAATTGTTAGATTTCATAAGAGTTCGGTTATTTTTCTTTATTTATATCCGTTATGTTTTTGTGATCTAGTTTGATGAATTTTTCAAACTTAAATGAGTTCATTTGGTTATGAAATAACCTTTTAAAACTTTTAGAATTTGAACTTTATTAGTTTCCGTAGTAGTAGAAACTCTCTACAGTATATGGTGATTAACTATGATAGTGTTGAATTTAGTAGTAGTGCTATGAGTTCTTTGATGATGAATTTTAAATAATTTTGTGTGGGCTTTTTGGTTTTCTACCAGTTTTAATGACTTTGAGTAGAGACTCTAATGTTATTTTAAGGATCTACTCTAATATTTTGGGACCATGGCCTTCTCCTTATTGACTAAATAAAATAAATTGAAAATTTCATATCTTAATGAGCAACTTAGTGAAGGTGAGAAATGATTTTCTAAAGAAAATTATATTCTTTCATTTTTTCTCATTTTTGCTTGTATTTTTTTTTTGGTTAGTGTATTGACTATCCAGTTTTTGGTGGACTACTCTTTTCTTTTTCTTTCTATTTTTTAGTTTTCAACTATTCTAAGGAATTTCTTTCTTTGTAACATAGTGAGACTCTTTCCTAACTTCATAAAAAATATAAAAAATTATATAAATTGTTAGTTATCATAACAAAAGATGTTATCCAAAGTAGTCTATAAAAAAATATTTAAATAAATGAAAAAAGAATATTGCATCCATAATTATGTTAAAGTAACACAAAATTTCTTCAAACACAATTTTTAGAGAATGGTCTGTTCAAACAAATTCATTTCATTCAATGATATATCTTATCTTCAATAAAAATATGGTAGAGTGTTTTATCTTTCGCCAAATCTGACATGATTTGAAGTGAATGCAACTTTCCATTGAAAGAAGCATTTTATTAACAAAAAAATACACATTTTACAAGTATTGAAGCAGAAACAATGATATTTGGTTAGTGAATGCCGCTTAAGGATGGACCCTTAGAAAAGAACTTAAAGTGGTGTCCTAGAGAAAATTATAACTACGTGAGCTTAAATGTTAAAATAAATAGTTGTATATGAACGAAAAATTGGTTTGGCTTTAACCCCCATAATGCAAAATTAGCCACTTAAAACAATTCTATTTTTAATGTATGTGATGACGAAAAGTGATACGAGGTCGAAGAATACCTCAAAATGTGAAATTATTCTTAATGCTTCTTACAAAAAGATTATATAATAGCCAATGATGCAAAGTTGTTCTTAGTTGGCCCATCGATGTAAGAGAATGAGAATATATGACTAAAATATTCTTAATGATTTAACCAAGCTTGATTTACATCTTTGAAATTGACCAATACTAGTGAAGCAAATAGAATTGAATGAGTAGAGCAAGCCTAGGGATGAATATGTTGATAGAAAGAAGTAATATATAAATATGATCAATATATTGAAGTGCGTGCATGCACATATAAAGTTCATGCATGCATATAAAGTAGGAGATGACTACATGAGACTACATGAGAAGAATTTGTATAAATCTAATAGAGGCAGTCCGATTGCATATAAAATCAAACAATGTATGCCCATATTAATATTTTAAAACACCTGGCTGCAAATAAACAATTAATACTACATGCAAATTCCTTACTACTACTGGACAAAATCCCTTTTAAACAGTTAGTTTTCATAAAGGTGCGCTTCAATTTAAAACCTAGGAATTCAATCAGTTAGCCTTTACCACTATTAATGTCTTAAATCCAATGAAGAATAATGGTGAAACCATTGTCTCTGAACTTGCATGATTAAAATAAACTTACAGATATCAATGCCTAAATAATAGTGTTTAGGACATATATTCGTCCAGGGTTTCTCAATTACTTTAGTGAGTTTAGTTGTACGAAAAAAAAACATTCTGATACAATCTAAGTCATTTTTAGGGTTCCAAGAAGCCAAAAAAAAAAAACGTCAGGAGGAGCTGGCCCATTCTCAAACAGTGCAACCCTCTCGTGAGTACTGACTCCACTACACTTTTATCGTTCTAATCTTTATATTAAATTAAACACTGTTTTAAAAATGAATGAAGAAATCTGTTGGGTATAACATACAAATAAATTATATACTTTAAAAGGCATACTATGTACTCAAAATATTCTCCTCAGATCTTTTGCCTTCAAACTGCGCCTGTGACTATTATTTTTTTTAATAGTGAACTAAACTTTAGTAATATATGTTCCGGTGTTTATGACAGCATGCTTACAAATCAGTGATACAAAACAGAACGAAAGCAGTCAAAAACTTACAGACTTTCACACAGAGAAGTACAGACATTTCAATGAGCTAATTAGAATATAAAAGGTCTGTTGATAATATATATAGTGTAAATTATTTCACCCACTCATATTTGGCCATTTTGAGCTTCTCACAGTTGCTTCTACCGACATTTATATTTTTGTAGAAACATCTTTCCCTATTGATTTGGGAAATGTATTGATAGTGTATAATATGGGGTGAGATTGCTACATATAGACCGTCCAATTCGCATATATTACCAATTTAGGGTTAAACTCTAGCTATCATCTGTTTCTAATAAACAATTGAGTAGGTAGCTCAGCACATGATTTGATGTACCACACATGTTGTGGTTAGTACTTTTTTAGTATTTAAAAAACACTAGAATTGTGTTAGCTTTATTATAGAGGAGGGAATAAGAAAGAATATTTTTTTAATGTTAAAATGCTCTTTGCAACAAGTGTTATATAGTAGCTAGTACGTGAGGTTTAGATTTAGTAATTAATTATAATTATAATATGAAATATAATTTAATTTTAATATTAAAGATTAAAAATATTATATTATTATGTATCCATAGAGGAAAATAAGAAAACATGGGAAGGATATCAAAAGTAAATATTTTGAAAATCCAACACAATTTTATCGTGTCAATTTTCCTATGAAAATGTGATTTATTAATGAAAATGATAGTGGCAAATTCACCATAGTTTAGTAGATTTTATGATATAGTAAAGGCATTGAAGTTTAATATGGAGGCTACCTGCAATGTAAAAAATAGTTACTTAGGATTGTTTGATTTGTGCTAATCTTTCCATGGCAATGACAACTACAAGAAAGAATCCATAACAAGAAATTGAGTATGACATTGTTATATTGATCAAATAAACTTTAATTTTATTTGATGTTACTTAAATATGTGTATGTGTGTGTGTGTGGATAATTATATTTTCAAAAGAGTAAATGTTGTGTAAAGTTGATTCAATTTTTACTCTTAATTGTTTATGAATAGACATTGTAATATATTTGTTCAAATTTAAAATATATTAAAATATTTGTATTTATTATTTTTATTATTGAACATGTGTTCATATATATTCAGTCGTATTTACCTTGTTTATTTAATTTTCACATGGAAACTAATATCAAATAAGTATGTTCTTATGAGGAACAAGACATGAGTTTCTTTAATACGACCCTCTATAGGAACATACTTATGTGATGCTAGTTAAACTCACTCTTTAACTACATCAATAGATTTAACGTCTCAAACATAAAATATCAAATTATAAGTTTAGCTCATATCTATATTAATGTAAGATTTGTCACGATTATCCTACTTTCCTACAATAATGCTAATTAAAGTCTCACAATTGAGTGGGAGTCTCACAATTGAGAATGAGCAATGGAAGATAGGGGTAAGCTAAAGGTTGACAAATTTAACAGGCATAATTTTTAGTAATGGAAAATGCAAATAGAGGACTATCTTTATCAGGACTTATGAAAGATATTGGAAGGAAAAAAAAAAAGAAATGAAGAACTATGATTGATGAGGACTGGGAGATTTTATATGGGAAGGCACTTTGAAGAATTCACTTATGCCTAGCACCATCAGCGACGTTTAACCCTACAAAAGTGAAGATGATGGAGCAGTTGATGGAAACCCTAGTGAAATTATATGAAAAGTCTTCCACTTCAAAATAAGGTATTTCTTGGGAAGCATTTATTTAATATGAAGATGGAAGAAGGTTGATCTATTACGAATCATTTAAATGAGTCTAATACTATTACTAGTCAATTATCTTCTGTGGGTGTTAATTTTGATGAATAAATTAAGGCTCTCTTGATTTTGTATGCTTTGCCTAAAGGTTGGAATAGCTTGGTAATGGCCATGTGTAATTTTGTTTCTAGATCTAATACCCTAAAATATGATGATGTGATTGGTGTTATTTTGAGTGAGAAAACTTGTAGGAAAATCTAATGTATTTCAAATTTTTGAGAAATGGAAATGCTTAGTTGAAAATGAGACTAGTAAGAAGTTAAAATGTTTTAGATTTGATAATGGTGGTGAGTATTATAGGACCATGTATTTGAAGATTATTTCTCCAGTAATGGTATTTGTACACAAAAAACTTTTCCAAGGACTCCACATGAAAATGGACTTGCTATGTGCATGAACAAGTCTATAATGGAGCGTGCAAGGAGTATGAGGTTGCATGTAGGATTTCCCTTAAACATGTGGGTGGAGGCCATCAATACTGCTATGTATTTGATTAATAGAAGTCCCTCTACTCCTTTGTGTTGTGGTATTCGAAAGGAAGCATGGACTGGTAAGAATGTGAGTTATTTTTCCTCAAAACATTTTGGTTGCAAAATATTTTCTCATATAGATTTTTAAAATCGAACCAAGTTGGAAGAAAACTCAAAGAAATGTGTATTTGTTAGATATGACATTGATGAATTTGGCTATAGGCTTCTAGATTTTGAAAATTGTAAAATTGAAAGAAGCATGGATGTCATATTCAATGAGAAAGTATTGTACAAAGACCTATTGCAGTAACATGAGAAGAAAGAAGTTGATTGTGTATGGTAGATGAAACTTCAAAAGATGATGTTCCAATAATCCCTCATGATCTACAAAAAATCAATGAAAAATACCACACACCCTAGTGAATTTTAGATAGTCAACAAGGCTAAGTAGACCTCCAAAAAGATTTTCTCCTTCTTTATACTCTATTTTACTAATACATACTAGTGAACTTGAATTTTATGATGAAGTTGTGCAAGTGGATACTAAGATTCAGTGGGAGTCTCCTTTGGAAGACAAAATGGACTCCTTGCTAAAAAATAAGACTTCGGATTTATTCAAATTCCATATAGGTAAATGGTGTTTACATTATAAATGGTTTTATTGGTTGAAAGAAGAGGATGGATGTAAGAAAATATTTAAAGCTAGGTTAGTGGTAAAAGGATTTGCACAAAAAAAGGGCATTGATTTTAATGAGATATTCTCTCATGTTGTTAAAATGACTTCTATTCGTATTGTTTTAAGTATTGTGGATACAAAAGATTTGGATGTAGAGTGTCTTGATGTTAAAACAACCCTCCTTCATGGTGATTTGGATGAAGAGATATATATGGTACAGCCATAGGGATTTGAGGTCAAAGGTAAGGAGAACTTAGTGTGCAGATTGAAGAAATGTTTATATGGCTTTAAGCAAGAACATTGCAAATTGTATATGAAATTTGACAATTTTATGCATGAGGATGTATATAGTAGGTGCCATTCAGATCATTGTGTTTATTTTAAAGGTTGCATGATGAAAGTTACATTATTTTATGTTTATATATTAACAACATGCTTGTAGCTGAGTCTAACATGGATCACATTAATGGGTTAAAATAGTAGTTAGCACATTTATTTTCTATGAAGGATTTGGGGGCACAAAAAAATTCTTAGTATGAATATTTGTAGAGATAGGAAAAATAAAAAATTGATATTCTCTTAGGTTGATTATATTGCGAAGGTGTTGTAATGTTTCTCTATGGAGAATGCTAAAGTTGTTAGCACAACTTTACCTAGTTAGTTGAACTTGACTAAGGAGATGTGTCCAAAGACACGAGAAGAGGAGGATAAGATGTCCAAGATAGCTTAAACTTCAACTGCAGGAAGCTTGAATAAGGCTAGATATTTCCCATGTAGTGGGAGTTGTTAGTATGAATATGATTCATCCAGAAATTGAGCATTGGAATGTAGTAAAATGGATTCTCGGATATTTGAGAGGAACATCTAGTAAATGTCTACATTTTGGGGGCCCTACTTTTGATTTACAGGGATATGTTTACTCAAATGTGGCATAAAATATTATTATTAGGAAGAGTACTATCTAGTTAGATTAATACCTTAGTAACAAAGGATTGGAAATTCTTTTACAGTGATTCTACGGTTTATGCTTTTTCGTAAAATAGTATACTAACTTCATTTAATTTGTCAACCTAGGAGCAAAAACTTGAGATGGTGAGTGCAAAGCATATGCTCTAACTCTTCTTTAAGTCATTACAACTAACATGAAGGAAATGATGAAGGAAATCTATGCTAGCAACTGAAACAATAACTTAACTCAAAGCTTAAAGTAATGCTGCAAATAGTAAATCTATCTATGCACCTATGTTGAAGGAAGAGTTCATTGATTCTATTATCAATGGTTGTAGGAGAAACCAAATTTTATCTTGCAAGAAATAAAACAAGGAAATAAAATATATTCTAACAGAGTAATTCAATCACCAAGTGGCCCCATTTGGAAGAGTGAATAGAAAAGACAATCAAGACAAGAGAAATAAACTTAAAATGCTCATTCTATTCATTCATGGTGAAAGAATTACCCTTGATAAAAAATTGAATCACACTCTACTACTATGAAAATCAACTTATCCTATTCTTCCCAAAACTCTACTCAAAGCTACATCAGTTGTTATTCAAATTAAACTACAACTAATTCCTAACTCTATGATCAATCCATTGATGAGAATCAATTAAAGACTCATAAAGTTTGAAACACAATTTCCATTAACTATGAATAAATCCTCCAGGAATATAGTAGGTTGTGGAAGGTACATTTTTCTTCTGCACCAATAGAAAGCATATAATGAGTTTCTCTACTTGTAGTGGTTTAGCAATCTAGTTGGCTTTGACTTTAGTGCTTAGGTTCTTGATCTTTGAATCTCCATAGAAAGTATCTAAAAAATATTCAATGAGCACACAACTTACACATACATATATTTATTTCATTATCAATATTAGAGAAAAAGTTCAAAGTTCAAATTAACACTCTTGCAAATCATATGGCTATAGGAGGAAAACTACCCAAGACATAGCATGAATGAGGAAACATTTATTAGCATGCAACATTACTTCATTGTACTATTTTTGTTTATAGATTCAAGAAAATATAGCATGTTTGAACTATACATACTTCTACTTCACGTCTTAACATATATATAGCATATAAATAAAAAACTAAGTTTGTTTTTATAAAACCATAAAGTCCTGACTGTTTTTGCAAGATAACTACTTAAAAACAAGATAAAAAGAACTTTAAAAAATTGGCCTTTTTGAGGTTGATCATTCCCCCTAATTAAGCTATTGCTGGTCCCCAAAAACCATGAAGTTTTTTTATTTTGGCTTGACCTCTCCAATTACTACCTATCATATCCCTTCTCTAATTCTTAACATAGTCAAAGTACACATAGTTTTCCTTGAGGCTTCTCCAGCACTGAACTTCTACTATCATATCATGATCCTTTACATTGTCATTCATTTCTAGTAGAGGTTGTAGGAGAATAGGAGGTTGATACTTTAATGGAAGCCAATATTTGCATTGATTCCCTCCCAAATCAATATACCTTAGAATTCTGATAGTAGCAACCGTTAAATTTGAGGAGTGTGGACTTCTCTTATCTTTAGCTCATGTGGCATCCATGTCCACCTTTGTCTTGAAGAAATAATAGTTGTCTTAACATCTCGAGAGGAGTGTTGTTCCCAACTTGCAAAGGCATGTTCTCTGAATGAACATACTTTACTAGCTCCTGTAGGGTTTCCTAGAATAGAAATCCAATCTAGAAATGTTTGTCTAGAGTGTTGAACTTCTCAAGTCTCATGAGAAGAGTAACTATCATTTCATTGTTTTAGACTAAGGTAACTGTAGGTTTTGAAGGGGACCCAAAACCCTTAACAAGAAATCAAAAGATAAACCATTTAGTCCCACCAGGTTTTACAAGGACCCAAAACCTGTAGTTTTTAAAAGACTCAAAATCAGGTTTTATAGGGACCTAAAACCACAAAATAAAACCATAATATGAGAATAGGTTTTATAAGGACCTAGAACCTAGTTTTTAAAACAACAAAACCAGACATTATACCTAGACAATTGACCAAAAACTAGGACAACTACCAAGATATAGACCAAAAACTAGAAACACAGAAGAACTGCTATTACAGTTCTTTGATCATTTGGACTACCTCTTTTCTAGCCTCCCTGGTACTTTGGATGGTGTTAACTAATGATCCCACCATGCCCTTAGCAGCGTTTTCCCTAGATCTCTATTTGGTTTGTTTACTTGGACCACTTGGAGATATAATTTCTTCATTAGTTCTCTTCCCTAAGCTAGCAACAGTAGAAAAAATGCTGGAAGTTACCTACTCCATCTTATTTCTTCTTTCTTTGATCAATAACTAGAGGTTGTTTTCATATTCTTTTAGTTTATTTGGTATATTACCAATTAGAATTTCCATTTATGTGGTCTTAGCATGATTAGTTTCTTGGTTCTACTCGATTGTGGTGACTTTCATTTTCAAGTTCATTAATTTGTTATACACCCAAGAGTTTGTTTTAAGGGAAGAGTCCACCTTTAGCTTAGCAGTATGCAAGAAAGAAAGCCTAGAATCTCTACCAACATAATCATCCTTATCCTCTCCCACATCTTCCTTACCCCTAGACTCATTTTTCTCTTTCCTTATATTTTCCTTCACATTTTTAGAAACCTTATTCAAGAGTTCCTCCTTTCCCTTCTCCATTTCTTCTTCTTCTTCTTCATCCCTCTCTCTCAGGGAATGTTCACTCTGATTAGTATCCTCTTCACCCATATTATCCAACCCAGTGTTTTTGTCATTGCCTTCATCCATTTCCTCATTACCATATTCACCCTTACCACCCGAGTAACCTTCCAAATTAGAGCTGAAATCTCCCACATTCTTGTTTCCCTCCTCATCCATATTTTTTTCTTCATCATTTTCTGAGTTATCAGAATCAATAATCTCTTCCACATTTTTCGGGGGGGGGTTCTTGCTTTAGATTCCATCTTTTCCCACAAACCCCTTCTACTCCTTTACTCTTCCTAGAGTAGGTTTCACTCATAGATTCCTTCTTTTTCTCTAAAGGAAGGGAAGACATAATTGCCTTGTTCTTATAATAATTCTCAATCAATAAAATTAACCCTTCATCAAGAATTAGGTAGGATTCTTTTTTTCTATGAGCTTGGAGACTATGGAGTAAAGAAAATATGAAATAAAAAGGAAATGAGATTCTATCTTTGTACCTGAAGTGGTTCAAAAACATGAAATGAAATTTATGAACACATTTAGCTCTACCATCTAGGATAAAATACTCATGAATTCATGAAAGCACATCCTACCAAATGACTTTGATTTGGTCCAGTTCGTAAAAATCACCATTCTTCTCCAGATTCTTTTCCTCCTCATCCATTTTTGGGAACTTCTTAAACACTGCATTTGAAATACTTGTCTCCTTGCTAAATTTTATGCCAACCTTTGGCAATCCCGTCACCTCATCAATAGAGTCTTCCATCAAATGCACCATCACTCCATGCAGAGAAACCCTATCCTCTACCCAATTTTTGAAGAAATTCATAGTGACATGAGGTTTACATCCATGAAGATGTTCTAGATAATTGGTGACCTTCCCCTTCTATAAAATATGCCATACATAGTTTTTGGCTTTCCAAGCGTTGGAATTGTTAGGCTCTTGTTTACGTGGTTCTTTTCCCATTTCAGAAGACTTTGTTATGCTAAGGAAAACCAAAGTCAACTGCAAAAAGAGGAATAAAGAAAAAGCTAGAACCAAGGAATTCATAATAACAAGGCGCTCATAAAAACAAATACAAGCAATGCCAAGATTGAAGTAACATTAATGTACATTCTCAAGAAGATAATTCTGACATTCGTATCTGCACCTCCAATTTTCATTGTATTTCTAATCTTGGAAAATCTTTCCCTCCGTTGTGTGAACTCTATCATAGTTAATGAGAGATTTCAAATCCATATCCCTGCTTAAGTTGTCATGCCATATCATCTTGCATTCATGTTGGATTGCTTTGTTGGTGATCCAATTGGCCACTACATTACCTTCACAGTAAGAATGGGAAATAAAAACTTTCTCAAAATTATTCATTAATGATTTAATTTCCTTTACACAATCTTCAATTGACCACATGACCAAACTTTTACCATTTAGTATATTAACAATGTTCAAAGAATCTCCTTCTAGCTAGAAATTTTGGAAATTGGTTTCCATAGCAATCCTCATAGTATATAGAGATGTAGTGGCCTCTGCTTTATGACTATTAGATGTTCCAATAGGTATAACTATAGCATCTATTATATTTCTTGTATGATCTCTTAAGACTCCACCACAACCCGCTTTACCTAGATTTCCCTTGGCAACACCATCAAAGTTCCCTTTAAGCCATCTTGTAGGTGGAACCTTCCATCTCGTATTTAGCCTAGAGTCTTCTTTCTTCATATTTGAATTAGTAGACATCATTGGGTTGTCAATTTGAAAATCTTTATTACAGTTCTTCCAAGCCTTAAAATTTTTCTTTATTGCCCTAACAATGTTTTGTCCAAGCACCCAATCTCGTATTTCTTTATTTCAAAAGATTCTATTATTTCTTTCTTTCCAAATGCCCCACCAAAGATGGGGGATGGTAATTTTCCATAGGAAAACAACAGCAATATCCTTAGAGAGACAGTTCCAACTTTTAAAACATAGATAAGCACTATTTTGATGGACCTAGGAAATATTCTAATAGTGAAGAATAGAGCTTCAAACTTATTGACTATAAGTGCAATTCAAAAACAAGTGATCTTTATCTTCAAAACCTTCTTTACAAAGACTACACCTGTTAACCACATTAATGCCTCTCTTTTGCAAATTGTCTAGAGTTAGAATTTTATTTTTAAGCAGGATCCAAAAGAAGATATTTATTTTAGGTACGAGACCCTTAATCCATGCTTTTGTTCAAAAAGGTTGATTACCTCTCTCTTTTAAGTTGAAAATAGAGGAAACTTTGAACTATCCACTAGGATCAGCACTCCATATCATCTTATCCTCCTGAAGGGGATGTAAGGAAAAGGCATTCAACATAATCTAGATATTGTGAACAGCCTAGTTTACATCAATAAGGTTGACCTAGTTATTATTATGCTAATAGTGTTCCACAAGAGTCCCATATAAATGTTTACATCTGTCAATTTGAGTACTATCCTCAAAGTCCTCAATCAAGAGGTGATCCATTATCTAAGTATCATCCAAAAATATGACTTTTAACCCATTACCAATTTTCCAAAAGAAACTTTTACTAAGGGTATTCTTAGTTCCCTGAACAACCCCCCAAATAGTAGAAGGGGAGAGAACATTAGGAGAAGATAAAAAATTAGGTAAATAATGAGCCTAAAAGAGATATTTATGTTTCCATATTGTACTCCATTTCTTGTAATCACGATATACTCTCCATCCATGTTTAGCCAAAAGGGCTCTATTAATACTTTGCATTGATCTAATTCCTAGACCTCCTTCCTGAATAGGTTGATAGATTTGATCCTAGGCTATCAAAACCATTCTCTTTCTTTCCTCTATTCTAGACTGTAGATTTTTTTTTATAGATTTTATCAATAGTATCTGCAAATTTTGCTACAACTCTAAAAAGACTCAAAGAATAAGTAGGAATACTTTGAAGACAAGCTTTAAGGAGGGTTATTTTACTTGCTTGGCTCAAAAGGTTGTCTTTCCAGCCTGTCAGTTTCTTGTTAAACTTCTTTATGAGATCCTTCTAGAAAGAGTCTGGAACTTTAGGTCCCAATGGGAGACCTAAATAAATACAAGGAAAAGGTCCTATTGCACACCCTAGAATTTTAGTAATTCTATTCTATTTTGGAATAGGGGTGTTAATAAAAAACAAGGAGCTCTTATTCAAATTAATTAATTGACATGAAGTAGAGGAGTGCAAATTAGGGCCTTTCTTAAGGTTTCTAGCTTCCTTAACATCAACTTTTCCCATAAATAAAGTATCATCCACAAATTAACCATGAGAACAAGTAAGAGGTTGAGAAGAAGGCTGAAATCATTTATATTCCCTGGGTATGTACAGGATCATGGTGTGCCAAAAAGTGGCGATGTGAAAAAAAAAGAGTTTGAAGACGCCTAAAAGCGCTTCAAAATCCGCTCTGACCTTTTTTTACCTATCCAGGAACCAAACCTGGAAGGTTAAGCCGAGCGTTATCGGATATCTGATATCATATCGGATATCTGATTTTAAATCAAATATCCGACTAATAATTAAAATCATATAATATTATGATATATTATTTAATATTATTATTATTGATATAAAATAATAATAATAATATTAAATAATATATCATACTATTATATTATAGTAATATTATTATTATAATTATTATTATACTATAATATAATAATAATAATATTATTATTATTATACTATAATATAATAATAATAATAATATTATTATTATACTATAATATAATAATATTAATATTATAATAATTATTATACTATAATATAATAATATTATTATTATTATATTATAATCGTATGATATTATACTATAATAATAATATTATAATAACATATTATATTGTAATAATATAATATAATATTTCATATATTATAATATATAGTAATGTAATATAATATATATAAGATATAATATAATAATAAAAATTAATATCTTATAATATAATATATAATAAAAAAGTATAATATATTATAAATTATAATAATATAATATAATAATAATATTTTATATTATAATATATAGTAAATTAATATAATAAATATAAAATATAATATAAAAATATATAAAATGTAATATATATTATATATTATATGTTATATTATATATATTGTAATGTCATATTGGATATCCGATACCTGTGCATTGGATTAAACAAAATCATAGACCCGCGGCCCTTATTTTACGCAAATTTGGGCCAGTATTGCCATCGTGGATCGGATATCAGATATCAGGTATGGATTTTTCCCCCCCTGACTCATTTTTAACCTAAATTTAATAGATTTTAACATGATTTTGTTTGTTTTAGTTGAATCTAGGGTTTTTTTGACAAAAATGGTTAAAATTTAGATTTATTTTTAATATATATTACGTTTTGCAATTCAATAGGAATGGCTGATCAAAATGATGACACTGAGGCAGGGAATAATATTCCTCACAACCCACCACCAAACGATCCAGTATCCCCACAAAACTGTCCACCAAATGATCCTCTACCTCCTCAAAACCCTCCTCGAATTGAGGATTTGATAAATGAAAATCTCACTGAGTTGAGAGGTTTGCATAGAACATACAATAATGTACCTGCACTGGCTCCTATGTTATCCATGTTAAACACCATAGTGGATAACATTGAAACCCTTACAAACCAACAAAATGCCGCTCTTTGTTGGCGTGATGAAATGCACCAGATGTTTGATGATGGTTTGGATTATGATGAGGTCGCAGCCCTCAACATAACCAAAGACGATTTGGCAAGCCTTTTTGCTAACCCAAATATGGGTATACTAGTTGACCCAAAAAAAACCAAACTATCGATTAAATGGTGCACAAATGATGCCATACGTGCAAATTTTTTGGACCATTGGTGGATGGTCTTTGATATCCCTCCACATGGAAACTTAGACATACAATTTTATTTCCTTAGAAAATTATATGCAGAATTTGTGTTGAAACTTAAAGTGAACTGTTGGAGCATGAAGCCCAACATGCGCTTAGGACTAGGAGCTCCTCAGGATAGACCCTCTTCCCAGCGGAAGAAACTTGGCACTTTTGTTCCCCCCCCTGATATCTCCCCCCCTCCTCGAGTGCAGCATCCATATATTATGGTTGAGGCTAGCTCTCAGACCATCAGAGCCATTCATAGGCTGAGTAGCCTAATGATATCTTAGGCTAGGTCAGTCCTGCCTCCTCGTGTTGATGATGTTGGTGCCAATTCATCATCGGCTAGCTCATCACACGTTTGTGTGGCTCACACTTGCATTACATACAAGAATATTTTCCTCGGTCCCATAGGTGATCTTCCTAAGTATCATTTTGTATTAGACGAGGATACACCAGACGCACATGCAGAGGCTACAGACCCTGATGCGAGAGAGGAGGGGAATGTAGAGGCATGGACTCCTTCGGTGTCAGTACATGTATACATTTTTTTGTTATGACATATGTGATTTAAAGTTAATTTTTATAATAGAGTAATTTTAATTTTTTAAGCCATACTAACTTTTACATGTATGTGATCTTCATTCATGTTTAGTTGATGACCGAGGAGGAGCTCAGACAGATAGATGATGCTACACTCTCGGCCATTCCATTTGGCCTTGAGACAACTATGGTACATTGTGTTGTGTTCGCATTTCTTTTTTCTATTTGATATTGTAGCATATATGGTTGCTAATCTTTCTTTTATCTTGCAGATACCACCTGCCCCGAGGGGACAAAGTGCGGGGGGTGAGCCAGCATGCATTGACAAAGGAAAGGTAATTAGATGTTTTCTAATTGATTAAATATTGATACATTCTTGTAAAATGTTTATGGTAATCTCATTTAATTACATTATTTATTGTATATAGGGTGTGGCTACTGGTGATGAGCCTGTACAGATTCAGCGTCCGAGATCATCAGGGATTTTCATTCGCACAGAGAGCCCCATTGTATGCATAAGTATCATTTATTTTTTATTTTTTTAATTGATGTAGAGGAAAGTATGATTGTTGTTCTATAAAATTTATGTGATTTTTTTCGTACCAATAATGATTCATGTCTTGTATATGTTCATTACAACTTAAATAGGCTTATATGCACCTGTCCAACCGACCAAGTTGGTTACAAAGGTTTATTTAATCAAACAAATACCAAATTACTACTTTCCCTCCAAAACTAATATGACCATTTGAATTTGAAATTCAAATTTCAAACTATAGTTTTTATGCATTCCCTAACTTTCTAAACTATTCCATTGACTCAAAATTGGTCATATGGATTTATTAAATGCAACTAAGTAAATTTCCAGAAAATTGAAGTTTTTGTTGTTTTTTCTCCAAACCACCATACACTCTGATCTCCCCCTTTCAACTGAGATCACATATGAGATATATAAAGGTCTACATGATCATTGGAACAACCATATAGGAATTCCCAACCATAAAACAAACAAACAACCACTTTTTGCTAATACTATTTAGACTCTAAATACCCTATTCTAAGGCCTTTTGGTCCCATGGAGTCACTTGGTTTATAAACACACCAAAATGCTTGTGGGCCTTACATGTGCCTTTATTACAAAACATAGACCAACTTGTAAAAAATGGACCAAACCTTTATTCCAACTTCCTAATCTACTTCAATCCTCGCTTTCATGGAGTGGCAAGGTGTCCGGCAATAGAGATACTTGTTCCCCCCTGCCACATAGGTTAGGTGCCCTGCACCACCTTTCCTCTCTCTCATTCTGAATACCAGTCCACCAAGTGAGTGATGTTCCTCTTAGTCTTGCTGTTGCTACTTTTACCTTCTTATCTACCTCTATGTCTTCAAGATCAAAGTAGTTCTCAAGGGCCGCTATCCACCCTAGCACTTCTTCACTATCCATTTTACCCTGGTATATTGGAAAATCAATATGGTTCTTCCCACCATTACCTTGTACTGCCTTAATGATTCTCATAAATCTCCTTTCCTTAGGATCATCTGTTATCTCATGCTCTTGCCTTGCATTACCAACCTCTTCTTCTTCATGGTTCTCTCCATGATTTCTTCCTCTAACCTCTTCTCCTCTAGGTTCTTGCCTTTCCTTTTCTAAGGATTCTATCCTTGCAATAAGCTTCAGCCTCTCTCTTTTCATCTGTCTTTCTTCACTCACTCTAGATGCTTCAAGTTCTCTCCTCTCTCTTTTCTCTTTTTCCAACTCTTCTCTCAATTCTTCAAGTTCTCTAGCCATTTGATTTTTAGGAGGCATTTTCACAACAAGTTTTCTTCCTTCCCAAGGGCCAACTCACTGATTCTCTTTCTTTCCTCACCAAGAAATCTCTGGACATCACTTATGTACCTTTCAACTCTGGGACACACAAGGAGTAATTAGACACACCAAGGCTTCAACAAAGGGACTAGCACACTAAGGATTTTCAAGATTATAGGTCTTGGTCACACTCCTAAACACCCAAACTTCAAAACCCTCCTTAAAATGGCTTAAAAACTAGGGCCTTCTTGTTCAAACCCCAAAACTCAATTCTAGAACGTTTTGACTTGTCTAATGACAAGATATGATCATGACAACCTACATGAACCTATCAAATGACTCATCTACCATATGAAATCCTAAAATCCTATCTCATGCCCAATTACAACTTTCTTCCACATATGAGTCCAACATTATAACTTTGTATGCTTCCATGAGCCATAATTGGTGCAAGGATTGCCCAATCGACTTCAAGAGATGTTCCATGACCTCTGTAATGCCTTGGATCTTCAATGTTCCCCTGATGAGCATGGGATGCTCCTGTATCAGTTATCTTCATAAATAAATTCAAAACTAATTTCTATGATATTAACAACTACTATTTTGTATCTCATAGGAGACTCCTAGTGCACATGAGGTTCGACGAGACAGTTATGTAGATTTGATGATGCAGCCACTCACTCTTGAGGAGGAGCCTACAATAGTAAGTTGTAGTTTGAATTCATGATTAAATATGTTATAAATTTAGCATGCTATGAATTATAATGTTATAGTTTAAATTTTAGATTCATCTGACAAAGGTATTTGAATGTATACAGCCCACAATCACAGAGCTACCAGCATTGCCGACGGCATACAAGAGGACTCTTGACCGGCGCAGGAGGTCGACAAGAGAGGTATTTATTATGAAATTTTGATAGTATTAATCTCCAATACGGAAAACATCATTATGCAGTTGAGTAATTCAATGTTAGATATGTAGAATCATATAAATTTAGTAGTCTAACTTTGGGTTTTCCTTTTTTGTTTATGTAGGAGGCATCCGATCCACCTAGTGTAGCGAAGAGGCTACATTTTGATCACCCACCAGCACCCTAGGATAGTATAGTTTTCGTTGGATGCATCATGAGATATTTTGAGATGGCATATGCCACATTGTATACAGAAACATTGATATTATACACATTCTGATGGCAGGATCAGCCACATTTTGTATATGGATCTATGTATTTTGATATATATATATTTGAGTACTTTGTCTATGGATACATGATCTTTGATATATATTTGTATAAAAAATTTTCTATGGATACATGTATTTTGATATATATTTTTGTCATTTACGTGCACAATGATATACATATTAATTTAGTATCTAGTATTGTTCAATTTATCATGGATCATGTGTCATGCCCTAAATTTTACTAGTAAAAACACAACAATTTTTTATTTTTGTTGTAGCTTATGAAGTCGCATAAGAAATTACATATTGTAAAACAAGGTTATCATTGAATAGGAGTTCAAGACTCATGTGAATAGTGTGAAGGTGTTAACATTTTAGTCACAGGTGGTTTTCAAATAGATTGGATGACAGTCTAGTTCAAGTTAGCGTCATGAGTCAAATGAGCAAGTTCAAGATACAACACTCATAAATTAGTGAGGTAATTCATATCCTAACAAGCCTCTGATACTAATATTCTATTAGGATATGTCGGTTGTATCATATGGACTAGGTCGTGATTCTAGCATGTAAGGGAAGGGGATCAGAATTACTTATTATCCTCATTACCAGTGTACACACATTCATTAATCATTACAATATATATTAATGTGACAATTACTATATTACTATATCCTTATTATCTATCAACATTGCCTCCTCACCAAACTAGAACTCACTACAGTTTTCTAAACACAAAAATTACTATTTCAATACATAAATTAAACTCACTCTAACAAAAGACAATTACTAACTATCTAGCTCATCAACTACTAACTAATCCAGCTACATTTCCATGCTTTTACATTTACTATTTTAATTACTATAATTACTATAATATTACATTTACTTTTTACATTAAATTACATCTAACTATTCACCATAAGCTCACTTTCTCACTATCAATATTATTATTATCAAAGCATGTTAAGATTCAAAGTAGTTTCATAGTACGAATTAGTAATCACATAAAATGAGGAACTCTTAGTAAGTCTAAGGGCCAATTCAAAGTACTTATCTCAATAATAATTCACGATCTTTATTTAAACACATCCTACTACACCATCATATTGAGTGTGTCAATTTAAATTTGTTAGATGAATTGTTTATGCAAGGATTAGGTGCAAGCGTATAAATAAGGTTTGTATATAACATACCTTGTCGTTCTGACATATATGTATCAATGTATCAATGTGCTTTATTGACTAGATAAAACTAGATTTGAGTTATTATTTTAATCCACCATCCATCCTTATCCTTGATTCTCCAATCCCATCATCCCAACAACTTACTTGATATTAAAACCCTATTATATGTACATCCAATCAATCTTGGCTTTTATTTTATTTTTCAGTTAAATATTTAAATTTTTCATATTCTCTAACATGCACACTAATATGCCTTTATTTATTTAATTACTAATTTATTATTTAAGTGTTGGATGTGACTCAGAGGTCACAAGATTGTAATGTGTACCATTCTGTCACTTAGAAAATATATTAGTCTAGGACACTCATTAGTCTCTATGTGCTATTATTATTTTTATTTTTATTGGATAGCAGTCTAGAATCTAGGAATATTCTTTAATATTTTATTTCTTTGTATTAAGGAAGGGATTTATTTGCCTTTACCATACATTTTCTAAAGAGGAAAATGCATGCCTACAGCAATGTATCTCATAGATTTTATTATGTCTTCTCTTACAACAAACTTCATTTTGTTATATCATAAAATTAATTTGATGATTTTCTTGCTTAGAATTGCATTAAGCTTGGTAATTAAAATCAATGTTATCCATGCATTTGATATGAACATAAAAATTTCCTTCCAAATTATTGAGTGC
Source organism: Cupressus sempervirens (assembly GCA_028749045.1). Lineage (NCBI taxonomy): Eukaryota > Viridiplantae > Streptophyta > Pinopsida > Cupressales > Cupressaceae > Cupressus > Cupressus sempervirens. The sequence continues at coordinate 137,304,868 of CM053791.1, read as the reverse complement.
ACAACAAGATTGTAAGCAATCTACTAAGTTTTAAATTCATACAATCAATAGTATCACATAACATCTATGGATTGTATATGAAACATGCATATACAACCTTATCAATTATTTCTTCTACACGTACATTAGGTAACAATCATACAATCTCCTTACATCACAATGGGGAAACATAAGGGACTTTTCAAAATCATAAGGAACATGGACATTGAAAGATATGGACAATGAGGAGCATGAACATTGTCCAACATGATCGTTGAGAACATGAACAAGCTAGTGAATCCTCCTTCACAAATGAGGGCACAATGTCAAGTTTTCTCATCCAACATCAATCTGCAAGATGATCATTCCAAGCCATTTCCATTGCTCCCTTGGACACAAATCTGCATATGCAACACAACAAAATAACAATGACCATGGGTGCTTTCAACCCAACCATAGGCCTCAAAGAGACCACCCCCGCACTAGGGAACAAGGCTCAAACTGGGATACACATACAATCTTTCAATGCATAAACATTACATTTCAAACTTGAACAATTTCCCCCCAAGAATATTTCACAATGGCTTCACAGATGGAACCATAAACATAGGGTGAAGGTGTCTCTAAAATGGAGACTTTCCATACCAAACCATATTTGCAATAAATAATTTTCATGCCCTCTCGGGGCTATCATAATTCACCAAATTTCATGCCCTCTCGGGGCTATCATAAATGAACCATTTAATGCCCTCTCAGAGCCTCCACATTTCCTCCTCCAAACCCACTACCATCAGCTGTAACTCCTCAAACTTCCTTTCTACACCATACTTTCCTTATCACCCCCAACAAGATATGAAATGTTATGGCATACAATGGAGCCCATACTCCAAGGTTCTCAATACATTTTTTGAACCCAACTTAAGCCCTTCACCCTAGACTTCTCTTCCCTTCCCACAAGGGTGAGTGTAAGTTCCACGCCCATAACAATACTCAAGCACAAAACAAGAAAACAAAACCAAGTAGAAATAAAACAAGAAATTTTCAAGAGCACATCACATTTTCACAACACAATATCAAAACCCATAATACAACAAGGAAATAGACGAAATCCAAACCTCATACTCACAATACTCCACACAATACAACAAGATGCACAATGGTATCACACTAATCTACATGGAATGAACACCATTCAAGCACTCACATGAATGCTACTCCACAATGCAATGCAATGCATACTCCATTGATAAACTCCACACTTGCATATTTCCTTAACCATGCTAAAAGAAAGAAATGGAAAAGAAGCAAGTTTGAGATACCAACCTTGGTCCAAGCTAGGGTAAGGATAGTTGTAGTAGAGCTCCCCTAATCTCCCTCCAAAACCTACATGTCTCTAAAATTAGAGAGTGGGCAAACACCCCACTAGTTTGGCCAAGACCCTCTAATAAAGCCTTCCCACTAACTTATTTTAGCAAAAACACTAAGCCACTCCATCCTTACAAACTTGTCTCCTCTAATAGTTCATTAATAGCCCTCACGAGCTCTGAGTTATGACCCTCGAAGGATCGACCTCAAAATGCACTTAGAGCACCTTGAAGACTCCTCAGTACAGGGTTGCCGCAAATGATGGATGGTCTTCGTGGCCAGAACAAGGGTGTGACTAGGGTTCACCTGCCCATCTAGAGCTAATGGCACTGATGATTCGATGCCAAGATCAAAGGTTTCAAAGTTACATTGTGGTGTACCTATGAACTGAGGCGCACTGTGAGTTTTGGCATTGAGCGAGATCACTGTGCTGAATCCAAATGGAATGTGATCTCTTGAAAATGAGATAGGTTATTTTAGGCCTCAATATCACTATCTTGTAGCATTTGATAGTTCATCGATAACCCTCACAAGCTCTGAGTTATGACCCTTGAAAGATCGACCTCAAAATGCACTTAGAGCACCTTGGAGACTCCTCGGTACGGGGTGGCCAAAAATGATGGATGGTCTTCATGGCCAGAACAAGGGTGTGACTAGGGTTCACCCACCCATCCGAAGCTAATGGCACTGATGATTCGATGCCAAGATCAATGGTTTCAAAGTTACGCTGTGGTGCACCTATGAACTGAGGCACACTGCGAGTTTTGGCATCGAGTGAGATCACTGTGCTGAATCCAAACAGAATGTGATCTCTCAAAAATGAGATAGGTTATTTTAGGCCTCAGGATCATCGTCTAGTAGCATTTGACAGTTCATCGATAGCCCTCATGAGCTCTGAGTTATGACCCTCGAAAGATCGACCTCAAAATGCACTTAGAGCACCTTGGAGACTCCTCGGTATGGGGTGGCCGCAAATGATGGATGGCCTTTGTGGCTAGAACAAGGGTGTGACTAGGGTTCACCTACCCATCTGGAGCTAATGGCACTGACGATTCAATGGGCCAAGATTAGTAGTTTCAAAGTTACGCTGTGGCACACCTATGAACTGAGGCACACTGTGAGTTTTGGCATCGAGCAAGATCGTTGTGCTGAATCCAAAAAGAATGTGATCTCTCAAAAATGAGATAGGTTATTTTAGGCCTCAACATCACCGTCCTGTAGCATTTAACAGTTCATTGATAGCCCTCACGAGCTCTGAGTTATGACCCTCGAAAGATCGACCTCAAAATGCACTTAGAGCACCTTGGAGACTCCTCGGTACGGGGTGGCTGCAAATGATGGATGGTCTTCATGGCCAAAAAAAGGGTTTGACTAGGGTTTACCCACCCATCTGGAGCTAATGGCACTGACGATTCGATGCCAAGATCAGCGGTTTCAAAGTTACGCTATGGTGCACCTATGAACTGAGGCACACTATGAGTTTTGGCATCGAGCGAGATTGTTGTGCTGAATCCAAATGGAATGTGATCTCTCAATAATGAGATAGGTTATTTTAGCCTCAGCATCACCATCCTATAGCATTTAACAGTTCATCGATAGCCCTCACGAGCTCTGAGTTATGACCCTCGAAAGATCGACCTCCAAATGCACTTAGAGCACCTTGGAGACTCCTCGATACGGGGTGGCCGCAAATGATGGATGGTCTTCGTGGCCAGAACAAGGGTGTGACTAGGGTTCACCCACCCATCTGAAGCTAATGGCACTGACGATTTGATGCCAAGATCAGCAATTTCAAAATTACGCTGTGGTGCACCTATGAACTGAGGCACACTGCGAGTTTTGGCATCGAGTGAGATCGTTGTGCTGAATCCAAATGAAATGTGATCTCTCAAAAATGAGATAGGTTATTTTAGGCCTTGGGATCATCATCTTGTAGCATTTGATAGTCCATCAATAGCCCTCACGAGCTCTGAGTTATGACCCTCGAAAGATCGACCTCCAAATGCACTTAGAGCACCTTGGAGACTCCTTGGTATGGGGTGGCCGCAAATGATGGATGGTCTATGTGGCCAAAAAAAAGGTGTGACTAAGGTTCACCCACCCATCCGGAGCTAATGGCACTGACGATTCAATGCCAAGATCAGCGGTTTCAAAGTAACGTTGTGGTGCACCTATGAACTGAGGCACACTGCGAGTTTTGGCATCGAGCAAGATCACTGTGCTGAATCCAAACAGAATGTGATCTCTCAAAAATGAGATAGATTATTTTAGGCCTTAGGATCACCGTCATATAGCATTTGACAGTTCATCAATAGCCCTTAGGAGCTCTGAGTTATGACCCTCGAAAGATCGACCTCCAAATGCACTTAGAGCACCTTGGAGACTCCTCGATACGGGGTGGCCGCAAATGATGGATGGTCTTCGTGGCCAGAACAAGGGTGTGACTAGGGTTCACCCGCCCATCTGGAGCTAATGGCACTGACGATTTGATGCCAAGATCAGCGATTTCAAAGTTATGTTGTGGTGCACCTATGAACTGAGGCACACTGCGAGTTTTGGCATCGAGCGAGATCGTTGTGTTGAATCCAAATAGAATGTGATCTTTCAAAAATGAGATAGGTTATTTTAGGCCTTAGTATCATCGTCATGTAGCATTTGACAGTTCATCGATAGCCCTCACAAGCTCTGAGTTATCACCCTCAAAAGATTGACCTTAAAATGCACTTAGAGCACCTTGGAGACTCCTCGATACAGGGTGGCCACGGACGATCGAGGGTCTATGTGGTTGGAACAAGGGTGTCACTATGGTTCACCCACCCACTCGAAGCTAATGGCACTGACTTGTAGCCATTAGGAGTTAGATTTTGAAAAGTTGTCAAGAAAGCTTGACCCCTTTGACTTGTATTATGAAAGGTTGCTTTGTGCCTTGCTTGATTGGTTGAAGACTACTCTATGTGTCACTATCTTTCTTGGAAAAAAAAAATTCTTTTGAACATCAAGCTTGCAATATTATCAATTATTGTCAAACTTTTTCAACCAAGTCAAAACGTCAAATGCAAATATTTGTTTGCATTTTTTGCTAAGGGGAGTTTCATAAATTGACTTTGATTTTCTATGTCTCTAGTTCTTGAACATGCTTAAAATGGATCTTTGGGCTTAGAGCTATTGGTATTTTCTAACATCATGGTCTATGATATGCATACTAAGAATTTCTTTCACTAAATGGTTTCCTTGATCTATTGACTACACTTAAATTTGTTCACTTGTCATCTCTCTTTCTATATGTTCAATACAAAGAGCTATAAGAGACAAATAATCTTTCTTACCTTCATCTCTCTAAGCACATGATAGAAATCAATTCTAAACTTGAGAAAAGGTTAGAGGAGAATATTTCATTCTTAAATTAATCTCCCTTAAGACCTTTACATACACACGGGGCATTCTTAAATTAATCTCCATGGAAGAAAATTTCATAAAACTAAAGATTCCATAGTGTTGAAACATAAAATCCAAGATCTCATTTATGATGGGATTGTTGATACCTATAATGACTCATCCACTCATAGCCTTCATATCCAACTTCATATCATGTCATTATGCATGTGCTATCTTGCTTATTGGCTTTAATTGCTTATCCTACATGCTATCTTCTTTCATGGATTTCATGGCTTATCCCAAATGTGCTTCATACAACTTTTCAATATGAAAGTCTTTCAAAATATTATACAATATTATGACTCTTTATGCTTTCAAATGCTATGATTGGTTGTAAAATGGAAGAAATCAAGTATTCTAATTGTTCATCCGTACTTTCTAAATTTTTCTTATTTGATTAGTTTGATAAAAATAGTTTTAATAGTCATAATGTCAGCTTTATGTCAAATAAGGAAAAAATCAAATTTGTAATAATATATCTGCATGCAATTATCTTTCATATAGTTATAAATGCTCTTAAAATTTTTATTATAGCCTTGTATCACATGCAAAAATGATTTGGAAGAACTTGTTCAATATCTTCCTCTTATAATTCCTTACAAAGAACCTACCAAAATAAAAAAACCATATACAAAAAACTACACATTTTGCATCATAATACATCATTAATTTTAGAAATTCTCCCCAATACCACCCCCCTCCAACTCTGCATGGTGTACCTACATTCCAATATCATACAAAAATTAGTAACTTATTGTATTAAACAAGATAATCATCAATTCATTAAATCATTATGAAGAAAATAACATAAGAAGTATATATACCTAGTCGAGCATTCCAATAGGGTCCTCTCTCTGTTTTAGGGTCTCCAACAAGGCTTCATGATCAGCATTAGCAATAGTAAAAAGTTCTTTTACTTTTGGTCTTCCTTGATGCTTCAATAACTTTACATTTGTTGCTATAATAAGATGCAAATATATGAGAATTACTTTGTGCTTCTGATAGTCTTCGAATGCAGGAATTTCATTCCTTCTAAGCATGTATGTCCGCAGCCATGTTCCAGCAACAACCACTGAACTAGTAGGATACGTGAATCCATCATCATCTGTGATCTGTTGTGCAAGTTTTTGTTTGCCTCTTACACAACGTGCTAACCAATAATCGGATTTCTCATCATTCCCCTATGGTACAACCAATGCAAAGACATGTCCTGGCTGAAGTAGATCTGATAGATGGTTATGCTCAAGTGAACTTTCCATGTCATCATTTTTTATAGAGGGTATGATAGACAATGGAGTAAGATAATGTGGAGCCCATGTGTCCACCCACTCACTTGACTCACAGTGATCCCAATCACACTGAAAACAAGTACAACAAAAACAAGCTAGTTGTTGTGTCCAAATGGTCCATGTACTAGAATTAGAGCTCTGAAATGAATGCATTTTTTATGAGTCTCTCACTGTAGCACAATCTAATCTATCACCTATGGACCCTTCCTCAACCAACTAAAAGAACCTGCATACCACTGAATTAAGAGTCCCCCCCTGTGATAATGCTAAACTACACCAATCAACAATGCTACGAGCATCAAGAAGCTCTATTGTTGAAATCTTCAGTTGCTCCTTAACTAGAGCTCTCTTCACACATACCCCTGCTCCATCATGTTCCCCTTTTCCATGGCTGGACTCAAGAAAACTCCAAATATGAAGCACCCCTCTCTCTACGTGCATCCTACTCAACCAATAAAACATGCGAGCATTCTTGAATTGACCTGTACAGTTATCTGACCAAATGATATGTCTATCCATAGCAATTGCATGCTTGTGTAAGAAATCAAAAAAATTCTCGAAACAATGTTGCACAAACTCGTGAGAGTGAGATCTATCATCACTCATATAAAAATGATACTCTCTAATAATCTTTCGATTATCTTCCGCACTATCAGGGGCATGTCTATATGTTATGTGAACAAAAATTGCAATCTGAATAGAGTTGTAATACTGAGACTGTGTCTCATTTTGAGGTTGCAATGTGTAGTTCTCAGCAGAATCAACAACAGATATAATAGTGCCAATGGGAAAAGTTTCCTTACATGTTCTAAATTGTTGATCCAACCACTGAGACCTATGACTATGTCTTGCATACTTGTAAAAAAAAATTGCCTTGAGATCTAAAATAAAATTAGCCACATTGATATCTTTTCCAACCAATTCACATCTAGAGCTCTCACTCCCACTCTTCAATGTGTATTTCACCATTTCATAGACCCTTTTTTTCACTATTGTCTTTCCAAGATCTTGTTCACACCCCTCATGGAAACATGTTTCAAACTTGGATAAGCCACCACATTCTAAACACTTCTCATTTAAGCCACCATTTTTATAAAAGGAACAACCATCAACTCTACGACATAAGAGTTGATCTAACAAGTCTCTTAATGATTTTGGAAGCCCACTAGCCGCACAATCCTCCAACATTTCTTTACTATGCAAAGTAGAACAGATGGAGCATAATAGTTCATGGTGCATAGAAAAATCAACATGATATTTGCAACAACATGTATTTCGAATTTTGAGTGGCACATAATAAAATGGCTCCAAAGATTCAAAATCCCTTTGTGATATATGAACACTTGGATGACTCTCTCTAAATTGTTTGAACAACATAGTTTGACTTACCTCCAAATAGTGTTTAGGATGTGGCATGCGGTCTCTGATGCCAATTCTCAACTTTAAGACATCTTTAGCATTGGGTGATACTCGTGAGTTAGAGTGAAAAAATTGTATAATTTCTTCCTTCACATCGTTGGATAGCTTCTTATCAAAACGTGGAAGTCTCCCACCAAATGCCCATGTTTCATTTTGAAGAGGATCATCAATTTTCTCTTGTCGACTAAGTGCTCTTCTCAAAGTAGTACGATTTATCTATTCAAATCAATACAAGTTTGTCTCATATATCTACCATTTCTCAAATGATGACTTACCAAAGAGGTTGTAATAACCCTTCGAGCAGCTCTATTATCCTTCTCTCTGCTATTTTCTCCAACACTATTGAGAGCACTGAAAAGATTCTTCACAATAATGGCATTTCTTTCCAACTTTTTATTGACACGAATTTTCAATTTGAAAAGCATAGGTCTCATCTTTTGCATCTTTAATAAGTGCATGAAAAGCTGACATTGCTCTACCACTATCTTGTTGCCGAAAAACATCTAATATAGTCTTGAAGCCCATAACCGAATGGTTCTTTCTAATTTTTTTTCCTTCCAAACTAGTCATAATCGTTTCATCAATTTCAATTATCCATTTTGGTGTTTTAGAACCTTCATGTTGATTATAATTAGGAGATATGTAAGGTTCTTGTGCATTAGGTTCCTGTGCATTGTCATCTTCGACATGGTCAATTATGCAATTTGGATTATGACTTGGTGGCATTTCTTCTTCAAAATTTTCAATCTCTACATTTTCAATTTTTGCATTATCATTTTCAATAGGTACATTTTCATTCCCAAACTGTACATTTTCATTATCTGACTCTATGATTTCACCTTCTATTAATTCATCATCATCTTCATTGATATTTAGCATACATTGTCTTTTTTTTCGGTGTTTCATTTTGTCCCTTTCCCTATACGCCGCAATGTCTTCATTGGATATCCTCCTTTTACGTTTATCCTTTCGACGACTGCTGCTCTCCATTCAAATGACAAATTCGAACACTTAAGGTTATATTTTTGAATTCTTTTCGATTGGTTGGGCTCCAAAATTCGACATTTTACAAATCTCGTGAAAAAAGAGGTAAAAAAGTAATGTTGCCGGGTCTGTAGGGACAGTCAAATATTGGAAATTGATGCAAGTAAAATTGAATATCTGATTTCGAATCAGATATCCGATCTAGGAAATCGGATATTTGATATAGCAAAAGGACTTTTGAGGGGAAAACTTGCTAAGGTTTTCCTCCTTTGCCACAATAATATTAATATTATGAAAATATTTGGAGGCAAACGGATTTAATTTATAACTAAGTTAATAGTATATTATTATTAGTATAAAGTATCAATAATATAAATATATAATAGTATTAATATACCTATAGTATCAATATTATTATTATACCTATAATAGTATTAATATTATTAATATAGATATAATAGTGTAAATATATAGTGTTTATTTATATTAAGCTACAATATATAGTATTAATATATATTATTATTATAGCTATAATAGTATTATTATTATTACTATAGATATAATAATATTAATATTTAGTGTTTATTTATATTATAATTATTATCCTAAAATAGTATAAATAGTATATCTTAAAATATTACGTTACTATATAGATATATTAATAACATACATATTAATATAATAATATTTATAATATATATTATATTTAATAAAAATATTACGTTGTTATATATATATTATATTATTATACATATTAATATAATAATATATAATACAAAGAGGGTCATCGTTTAATGGGTCAAAGAGGGTCATTGGTCACCCTATGACCCCATTTGCCCCATATGAATGATTCGATATTGTCCCTAGGGGTCCTAGGACCCCTAGGGACATATGTTGTCGTTTAATGGGTCAAAGCGGGTCATAGCTCACCCTATGACCCCCTTTGACCCATATGAACGATTCGAATATGTCCCTAGGAGTCCTAAGACCCCTAGGGACATATGTCATCGTTTAATGGGTCAAAGAGGGCCATAGGTCATAGCTCATCCTATGACCCCCTTTGACCCATATTACCCATTCGAATATGTCCCTAGGGGTCCAAGGACCCCTAGGGACATATGTCATTGTTTAATGGGTTAAAGAGAGTGATAGGTCACCCTATGACACCCTTTGACCCATATGAACGATTCGACTATGTCCCTAGGAGTCCTAGGACCCCTAGGGACATATGTTGTCGTTTAATGGGTCAAAGGGGGTCATAGGTCATATGTCACCCTATGACCCCCTTTGACCCATATTACCCATTCGAATATGTCCCTAGGGGTCCTAGGACCCCTACAGACATATGTCATCGTTTATTGGGTCAAAGAGGGTCAAAGGTCACCCTATGACCCCCTTTGACCCATATTACCCATTCGAATATGTCCCTAGGGATCCTAGGACCCCTAGAGACATATATCGTCATTTAATGGGTCAAATAGGGTCATAGGGTGACCTATGACCCCCTTTGACCCATAATACCGATTCAAATATGTCCCTAGGGGTCCTAGGAACCCTAAAAACATATATCATTGTTTAATGGGTCAAAGAGGGTCATAGGTCACCCTATGACCGCTTTTGACCCATATGAACGATTCGAATATGGGAAACATATGTCATCGTTTAATGGGTCAAAGAGGGTCATAAGTTACCCTACGACCCAATTTGACGCATATTACCCATTCGAATATGTCCCTAGGGTTCCAAGTACCCCTAGGGACATATGTTTTAGTTTAATGGGTCAAAGGGGGTCATAGGTCACCCTATGACCCCCTTTGAAACATATGAACGATTCGAATATGTCCCTAGGGGTCCTAGGACCCCTAAGGACATATGTTGTCGTTTAATGGGTTAAAGAGGGTCATAAGGTGACCTTGACCCCCTTTGACCCATATGAACGGTTCAAATATGTCCCTAGGGGTCCTATGACCCCTAGGGACATATGTCATCATTTAATGGGTCAAAGAGGGTCATAGGTCACCCTATGGCCCCCTTTGACCCATATTACCCATTTGAATACATCTTTAGGGGTCCGAGGACCCCTAGGGAGTTATGTCGTCGTTTAATGGGTCAAAGATGGTCATAGGTTACCCTATGACCCCCTTTGACCCATATTACCCATTCGAATATGTCCCTAGGAGTCCTAAGATTCGTAGAGACATATATCATCATTTAATGGGTCAAAGCGGGTCATAGGTCACCCTATGACCCCCTTTGACCCATATAAACAATTTGACTATGTCGCTAGGGGTCCTAGGACCCCTAGGGACATATGTTGTCGTTTAATGGGTCAAAGGGAGTCATAGGTCACCCTATGACCCCCATTGACCCATATGAATGATTCAAAAATGTCCCTAGGGGTCCTAGGACCCCTAGGGACATATGTCATCATTTAATGGGTCATAGAGGGTCATAGGTCACCCTATGACCCCCTCTGACACATATTACCCATTTGAATATGTCCCTAAGGGTCCTTGGACCCCTAGGGATATATTTCATCATTTAATGGGTCAAACAGGGTCATAGGTCACCCTCTGACCCCCTTTGACCCATATTACCCATTCGAATATGTCCCTAGGGGTCCTTGGACCCTTAGAGACATATATCGTCGTTTAATGGGTTAAATAGGGTCATAGGTCACATATGTCATTGTTTAATGGGTCAAAAAAGGTTATAGGTTACCCTATGACCCCATTTGACCCATATTACCCATTCGAATATGTCCCTAGGGGTCCTAGGACCCCTAGGGACATATGTCATCATTTAGTGGGTCAAAGGGGTCATAGGTCACCCTATGACCCCCTTTGAACCATATGAACAATTCGAATATGTCCCTAGGGGTCCTAAGACACCTAGGGACATATGTCATCATTTAATGGGTCAAAGGGGGTCATAGGGTGACCTATGACCCCCTATTAACCATATGAACAATTCAAATATGTCTGTACGGGTCTTAGGACCCCTAGGGACATATGTCATCATTTAATGGGTCAAAGAGGGTCATAGGGTGCTTTGACTCATATTACCTATTCGAATATGTCCCTAGGGATCTTAGGACCCCTAGAGACATATATCATTGTTTAATGGGTCAAAGAGGGTCACAGGTCACCCTATGACCCTCTTTGACCCATATGAACGATTCCAATATGTCCGTAGGGGTCATACGACCCGTAAGGACATATGTCATCGTTTAATGGGTCAAAGGGGGTTATAGGTCACCTTATGACCCCCTTTGACCTATATGAACGATTCAAAATATCCCTAAGGGACCTACGACCCTTAGGGACATATGTTGTCGTTTAATGGAGCAAAGAGGCTCATAGGTCACCTTATGACCCCCTCTGACACATATTACACATTTGAATATGTCCTTAGGAGTCTTAGGACCCCTAGGGACATATGTCTTCATTTAATGGGTCAAAGAGGGTCATAAGTCACCCTATGACCTCCTTTCACCCATATTACCCATTCGAATATTTCCCTAGGGGTCCTAGAGAAATATATTATCATTTAATGGGTCAAAGAGGGTCATAGATCACCCTATGACCCCCTTTGACCCTTATGAATGATTCGACTATGTCCATAGGGGTCCTACGAACCCTAGGCACATATGTCATCATTTAATCAGTCAAAGGGGATCATAGGTCACACTATAACCTCCTTTGACCAATATGAATGATTCGACTATGTCCCTAGGGGTTCTACGACCCCAAGAGACATATGTCATCGTTTAATGAGTCAAAGATGGTCATATGTCACCCTATTACCCCTTTTGACCCATAATACCCATTTCAATATGTCCCTAAGGGTCCTAGGACCCTTGGAGACATATATCGTCGTTTAATGGGTCAAAGACGGTCATAGATCACCCTATGAACCCCTTTGACCCATATGAACGATTCAAATATGTCCTTAGGGGTCGTAAGACCCCTACAGACATATGTCGTTGTTTAATGGGTCAAAAAGGGTCACAGGTTACCCTATCACCCTATTTGACCCATATTACCCATTCGAATATGTCCGTAGGAGTCCTAAGGCACCTAGGGACATATGTCATCATTTAATGGGTCAAAGGGGGTCATAGGTCACACTACGACCCGCTTTGACCCATATGAACGATTAAAATATGTCCCTAGGGGTCCTAGGACCCCTAGGGACATATGTCGTCATTTAATGGATCAAAGGGGGTCATAGGTCACCCTATGAACCCCTTTGACCCATATGAATGATTTGAATATGTCGTTAGGGGTCCTAGGACCCGTAGGGACATATGTCATTGTTTAATGGGTCAAAGAGGGTCATAGGCCCCTTTGACCCATATTACCCATTCGAATATGTCCCTAGGGGTCTGAGGACCCTTAGGGACATATGTCATCATTTAATAGGTCAAATAGGGTCATAGGTCACCCTATGACCCCATTTGACCCATATTACCCATTCGAATATGTCTTTAAGAATCTTAGGACCCCTAAAGACATGTATCATCGATTAATGGGTCAAAGAGGGTCATAGGTCACCCTATGAGCCCCTTAGAACCATATTACCCATTCGAATATATCCCAAGGGGTCCTAAGACCCTTAGAGACATATATCGTCATTTAATGCGTCAAAGAGGGTCATAGGTCACCCTATGACTCCATTTGACCCATATGAACGATTCGACTCTGTCTCTAAGGGTCGTAGGACCCGTAGGGACATATCTCATCATTTAATGTGTCAAAGGGGGTAATAGTTCACCCTATGACCACCTTTGACCCATATGAACGATTTGAATATGTGCCTAGGGATCCTAGGACCCCTAAGGACATATGTCATCATTTAATGGGTCAAAGAGGGTCATAAGTCATGCTATGACCCCCTTTGACCCATATTACCCATTCAAATATGTCCCTAGGGGTCTTAGGACCCCTAGAGACATATTTCGTCATTTTTTGACCCATATGAACGATTCAACTATGTCCCTAGGGCTCCTAGTACCCCTAGGGACATATATCGTCATTTAATGGGTCAAAGCGGGTCATAAGTCACCCTATTACCCGCTTTGAGCCATATGAAAAATTTGACTATGTCCTTAGGGGTCTTAGGACCCCTAAAGACATATGTCATCATTTAATGTGTCAAAGGGACGATTCGAATATGTCCCTATGAGTACTAGGACCCCTAGGGACATATGTCATCGTTTAATGGGTCAAAAAGAGTCATAGGTCACCCTATGGACCCCATTGACCCATATTACCTATTTGAATATGTCCTTAGGTGTCCTAGGACCCCTAGAGACATATATCATTGTTTAATGGGTCAAAGAGGGTCATAGGTCACCCTATGACCCCCTTTGTCTCATATGAATGATTCGACTATGTTATTAAGGGTCGTACGACCCGTAAGAACATATGTCGTTGTTTAATGGGTCAAAGGGGGCTATAGATCACCCCATGACCCCCTTTGACCCATATGAACAATTCGAATGTCCCTAGGGGTCGTAGGACCCCTAGGGACATATGTCGTCGTTTAATGGATCAAAGTGGGTGATAGGTCACCCTATGACCCCCTCTAATACATATTACACATTCGAATATGTCCCTAGGGGTCTTAAGACCCCTAGGGACATATGTTGTCATTTAATGGGTCAAAGAGGGTCATAGGTCACCCTATGACCCCCTTTGACCCATATTATCCAATCGAAAATGTCTCTAGGGGTCTTAGGACCCCTAGAGACATATATCGTCGTTTAATGGGTCAAAGAGGGTCATAGGTGCCCTTTCACCCATATGAACGATTCGACTATGTCCTTAGGGGTCCTAGGACCCCTAGGGATATATGTCATCGTTTAATGGGTCAAAGGGTGTCATAGGTCACCCTATGACCTCCTTTGACCCTTATGAATGATTCGACTATGTCCTAGGTGTCTTAAGACCCCTAAGGACATATGTCATCGTTTAATGGGTCAAAAAGGGTCATAGGTCACCCTATGACCCCCTTTGACCCATAATACGCATTCGAATATGTCCCGAAGGGTCCTCAGACCCGTAGAGACATATATCGTCATTTAATGGGTCAAAGACCTATGACCCCCTTTGATACATATTAATGATTCGAATATGTTCTTAGGGGTCCTAGGACCTCTAGGGACATATCTCATCGTTTAATGGGTCAAAGAGGGTCATAGGTTACCCTATGACCCCATTTGACCCATATTGCCCATTTCAATATCTCCCTAGGGGTCCTAGGACAACTAGCGACATATGTCATTATTTAATGGGTCAAAGGGGGTCATAGGTCACCCTATGACTCCCTTTGACTCATATGAACGATTCAAATATGTCCCTAAGGGTCCTAGAACCCTTATGGAAATATGTCGTCGTCTGATCCATATGAACAATTGGAATATGTCCTTAGGGGTCCTAGGACCCCTAGAGACATATTTCATCGTTTAATGGGTCAAAGCAGGTCATAGGTCACCCTATGATCCCCTTTGACTCATATTACCCATTTGAATATGTCCCTAGGTGTCTGAGGACCCCTGGAGACATATGTCATCGTTTAATGGGTCAAAGAGGGTCATAGGTCACCCTACGACCCCCTTTGACCCATATTAACCATTCAAAAATGTCTTTATGGGTTTTAGGACCCCTAGATACATATATCGTCATTTAATGGGTCAAAGAGGGTCATAGGTCACCCTATGACCCCCTTTGACCCATATAAACGATTTGAATATGTCCCTAGGGGTCTTAGGACCCCTAGGGACATATGTCATCATTTTATGGATCAAAGAGGGTCATAGGTCACCATATGACCCTCTTCGACCCATATGAATGATTCGAATATGTCCTTAGGGGTCCTAAGACCCCTATGGACATATGTCGTCATTTAGAGGGTCAAAGAGTGTCATAGGTCACCCTATGACCCCCTTTGATCCATATGAATGATTCGAATATGTCCTTAGGGGTCCTAGGACCCTTAAGGACATATGTAATCGTTTAATGGGTCAAATAACATCATAGGTCACCCTATGACCCCCTTTGACCCATACTACCCATTGGAATATATATCCCTAGGGACATATGTCATCGTTTAATGAGTCAAACAGGGTCATAGGTCACCCTATGACCACTTTGACCCATATTACCCATTCGAATATATTCCTACGGGTCTTAGGACCCTTAGGGACATATGTTATCGTTTAATGGGTAAAAGCAGGTCATAGGTCACCTTACGACCCCCTTTGACCCATAATACCCATTCGAATATGTCCCTAGGGGTCCTAGGACCCCTAGAGACATATATCGTTGTCATTCGGGTCAAAGAGGGTCATAGGTCACCCTATGACCCCCTTTGACCCATATGAATGATTCGAGTATGTCCCTAGGGGTCCTAGGACCCCTAGGGACATATATCGTCATTTAATGGGTCAAAGAGGGTCATAGGTTATCCTATGACCCCATTTAACCCATATTACCAATTCGAATATGTCCCTAGGGGTCGTAGGAACCCTAGAGACATATGTCATCGTTTAATGGGTCAAAGGGGGCCATAAGTCACCTTATGACTCCTTTTGACCCATATAAATGATCTGAATATGTCCCTAGGGGTCCTAAGAAACCTATGGACATATGTCATCGTTTCAAGGATCGTAGAAGGTCATAGGTCACCATATGACCCCCTTTCACCCATATGAACGATTCGAATATGTCCCTAGGGGTCCTAAGATCCTTAGGGACATATGTCGTCATTTAATGGGTCAAAGAGTGTCATAGGTCACCCGATGACCCCCTTTGACCCATATTACCCATTCGAATATGTCCATAGGGGTCTGAAGACCCCTAAGGACATATGTCATCATTTAATAGGTCAAAGAGCATCATAGGTCACCCTATGACCCCCTCTGACACATATTGAACATTTGAATATGTCCCTAGGGGTCCTAGGACCCCTAAGGACATATGTCGTCGTTTAATGTGTCAAAGAGGGTCATAGGTCACCTTATGACCCCCTTTGACCCATATTACCCATTCAAATATGTTCCTAAGGGTTTTAGGACCCCTATAGAAATATATAGTCGTTTAATGGGTCAACGAGGGTTATAGGTCACCTTATGACCCCCTTTGACCTATATAAACGATTCGACTATGTCCCTAGTGGTCCTAAGATCGCTAAGGACATATGTTATCATTTAATGGGTTAAAGCGGGTCATAGGTCACCCTATGACCTCCTTTCACCCATATGAATGGTTCGACTATGTCCCTAGGGGTCCTAGGACCCCTAAGGATATATGTCATCATTTAATTGGTCAAAGAGGATCATAGGTCACCCTATGACCCCCTTTGACCCATAATACCCATTCGAATATGTCCCTAACGGTCCTAGGACCCCTACAGACATATATCAACATTCAATGGGTCAAAGAGGGTCATAGGTCACCCTATGACCTCCTTTAACCCATATGAACGATTCGAATGTCTCTAAGGGTCCTAGGACCTCTAAGGACATATGTCATCATTTAATGTGTCAAAGAGGGTCATAGGTTACCCTATGACCCCATTTGACCTATATTACCCATTCGAATATGTCCCTAGGGGTCTTATGACCCCTAGAGACATATATCATCGTTTAATGGTTCAAAGAGGGTCATAGGTCACCCTGTGACCCCCTTTGAGCCATATGAACAATTCAACTTTGTCCCTAGGGGTCTTAGGACCCCTAGGTACATATGTCATTGTTTAATAGGTCAAAGGGGGTCATAGGTCACGCTATGACCTCCTTTGACCCATATGAATGGTTCAACTATGTCTCTAGGGGTTCTAGGAGCCCTAGGGATATATGTCTTCGTTTAATGGGTCAAACGAGGTCATAAGTCACCCTATGACCCTCTTTGGCCCATCTCAATGATTCGACTATGTCCCTAGGGGTCCTTGGACCCCTACGGACATATGTAATCGTTGAATGGGTGAAAGGTGGTCATAGGTCACCCTATGACCCCCTTTGACCCATATGAATGATTCGACTATGTCCCTGAGTGTCCTAGGACCCCTAGGGACATATGTCATCATTTAATGGGTCAAAGGGGGTCATAGGTCACCCTATAACTTATTTTGACCCATATGAACGATTTGACTATGTCCCTACAGGCCGTAGGATCCCTGGGGACATATGTCATAGTTTAATGGGTCAAAGAGGGTCATAGGTCACCCTATGACCCCCTTTGACCCATAATACCCATTCGAATATGTCCCTAGGGGTCGTAGGACACTTAGAGACATATATCATCTTTTAATGGGTCAAAGTGGGTCATAGGTCACCCTATGACCCCCTTTGACCCATTTAAATGATTCAAATATGTCCCTAGGGGTCCTAGAACCCCTAGGGAAATATGTCGTTGTTTCATGGATCAAAGAGGGTCATAGGTAACCCTATTACCCCTTTTGACCCATTTGAACGATTCAAATATGTCACTAGGGGTCCTAGGACCCCTAGGGATATATGTCATCGTTTAATGGGTCAAAGAGGGTCATAGGTCACCCTTTGACCCCCTTTGACCCATATCATCCATTCGAATATGTCCTTAGGTGTCGTAGGACCCCTAGGGACATATGTGGTCATTTAATGGGTTAAGGAGGGTCATAAGTCACCCTATGACCCCCTTTGACAAATAATACCCATTCGAATATTTCCCTAAGGGAAGACCACTAGAGACATATATTGTCGTTTAATGGGTGCGACCCATTTGAACGATTTGACTATGTCGCTATGGGTCCTAAGACCCCTAGGGACATATGTTGTTTTTTAATGGGTCAAAAGGTGTCATAGGTAACCCTATGAGCCCTTTTTACCCATATGAACGATTCGAATATGTCCCTAGGGGTCTTAGGGGTCTTAGGGCCCCTAGGGACATATGTCATCGTTTAATGGGTCAAAAAGAGTCATAGGTCACACTATGACCCACTTTGATCCATTTTACCCATTCGAATATGTCCCGAGGGGTCCTAGGACCCCTAGAGACATATATTGTCATTTAATGGGTCAAAGAGGGTTATAGGTAATCCTATGACCCCCTTTGACCCATATGAACGATTCGACTATGTCCATAAAGGTCCTAGGACCCCTAGGGACATATATCGTCGTTTAATGGGTCAAAGGCAATGATAGGTCACTCTATGACCTCCTTTGACCCATACGAATGATTCAACTATGTCCGTAGGGGTCTTAGGACCCTTAGGGACATATGTCATTGTTTAATGGGTCAGAGAGGGTCATAGGTCACCCTATGACCACCTTTGACCCATAATAACCATTAAAATATGTCTCGAGGGGTCCTAGGACCCCTAGAGACATATATCATCATTTAATGGGTCAAAGATGGTCATAGGTCACCCTATGACCCCCTTTGACCCATATGAACGATTCGAATATGTCCCTAGGGGTCCTACGACCCCTAGGGACATATATCATCGTTTAATGGGTCAAAGGGGGTCATAAGGTGAATATGAACGATTTGAATATGTCCCTAGGGGTCCTATGACCCTTATGGGCATATGTCGTCATTTAAAGGGTTAAAGAGGGTCATAGGTCACCGTATGACCCCTTTTGACCCATATTACCTATTCGAATATGTCCCTAGTTTTGTCTTAGGACGCCTAGAGACATTTATGATCGTTTAATGGGTCAAAGTGTGTCATAGGTCATGCTCTAACCCCCTTTGACAGATATGAGCGATTCAAATATGTTCGTAGGTGTCCTAGGACCCCTAGGGACATATGTCATCATTTAATGGGTCAAAGAGGGTCATAGGTCACCCTATGAACCCCTTTGACCAATATTACCCATTCGAATATGTCCCTTGGGGTCCTAGGACCCCTAGGGACATATGTCATCGTTTAATCGTGAAAAGAGAGTCATAGGTCATCCTATGACCCCCTTTGACCCATATGAATGATTCGACTATGTCCTTAGGGGTTCTAGGACCCTTAGGGACATATACCATCATTTAATGGGTCAAAAGGGGTCATAGGTCACCCTATGACCCCCTTTGCCCTATATGAACGATTCGAGTATGTCCCTAAGGGTACTAGGACCCCTCAGGGACAGATGTCATCATTTAATGTGTCAAAGGGGGTCATAGGTCACCCTATGTCCCCCTTTGACCCATATGAACGATTCGAATATGTCCCTAGGGGTCCTAGGACCCCTAGGGACATATGTCATTGTTTAATGGGTCAAAGAGGGTCATAGGTCACCCTATGACTCCCTTTGACCCATAGTACCATTCGAATATGTCCTTAGGGGTCGTAGAACCCCTAGGGACATATGTCATTATTTAATGGGTAAAAAGGGGTTAGAGGTCACCCTATGACCCCCTTTGACTCATATGAACAATTCGAATATGTATCTAGGGGTCCTAGGAACTCTAGGGACATATGTCATCGTTTAATGAGTTAAAGAGGGTCATAGGTTACCCTATGACTGCATTTGACCCATACTACCCATTCGAATATGTCTCTAGGGGTTGTAGGACCCCTAGGGACATATCTCATCGTTTAATGGGTACCTATGACCCCCTTTGACACATATAAATGATTCAAATATGTCCTTAGGGGTCCTAGGACCCATAGGGACATATGTCATAGTTTCATGGGTCAAAGAAGGTCCTAGGTCAGCCTATGACCCCCTTCGACCCATATTACCCATTCGAATATGTCGCTAGGAGTCTTAGGACCCTTAGAGACATATATCGTCGTTTAATGAGTCAAATAAGGTCATAGGTCACCCTATGGCCCCCTTTGACCCATATGAATGATTAGAATATGTCCCTAGGGGTCCTAACACCCCTAGGGACATATATCATTATTTAATAGGTCAAAGGGGGTCATAGGTTGAATATGAATGATTCGAATATGTCCCTAGGGGTCCTTGGACCCCTAGGGACATATGTCATCGTTTAATGGATCAAAAAGGGTCATAAGTCACCCTATGACCCCCTTTGACCCATATTACCTATTCGAATATGTCCCTAGGCATCCTAGAACCCCTAGAGACATATCTCGTCGTTTAATGGGTCAAAGAGAGTCATAACTCATCCTATGACCCGCTTTGACCCATCTGAACGATTCGACTATGTCACCAGGGGTCGTAGTACCCGTAGGGACATATGTCGTCATTTAATTGGTCAAATGGGGTTATAAGTCACCCTATGACCCTTTTTGACCTATATGAACAATTTGAATACATCCCTAGGGGTCCTAGGATCCTTAGGGACATATGTCATTGTTTAATGGGTCAAAGAGGGTCATAGGTCACCCTATGACCCCCTTTGACCCATATTACCCATTCGAATATGTCCCTTGGGGTCCTAGGACACCTACAGACATATGTTGTCATTTAATGGGTCAAAGGGTGTCATAGATCACCGTATGACCCCCTTTGACTCACATGAACGATTCAACTATGTCCCTAGGGGTCCTAGGACCGCTAGGGACATATGTCATCATTTAATTGGTCAAAGAGGGTCATAGGTCACCCTATGATCTCTTTTGACCCATAATACCCATTCGAATATGTCCCTAAGTGTCTCAGGACCCCTAGAGACATATATTGTCATTTAATGGGTCAAAGACATAGGTCACCCTATGACCCCCTTTGACCCATATGAATGATTCAAATATGTCCCTAGGGATCCTAGGACCCCTAGGGACATATGTTATCATTTAATGGGTCAAAGAGGGTCATAGGTTACCCTATGAACCCATTTGACCCATATTATCCATTCGGATATGTCCCTAGGGGTCGTAGGACCCCTAGGGTCATATGTCATCATTTAATGGGTCAAAGGTGGTCATAGGTCACCCTTTGACCAGCATTGACCCATATAAATGGTTCGAATATGTCCCTAGGGGTCCTAGGACCCATAGGGACAAATGTCTTCATTTCATGGGTCAAAGAGGGTCATAGGGTGACCTATGACCCCCTTTGACCCATATGAATGATTCGAATATGTCCCTAGTGGTCCTAGGACCCATAAGGACATATGTTGTCATTTAATAGGTCAAACATGGTCATAGGTCACCCTATGACCCCCTTTGACGCATATTACCCATTTGAATATGTCCCTAGGGGTACTAGGACCCCTAGGGACATATGTCGTCGTTTAATGGGTTAAAGAGGTTCATAGGTCACCCTATGATCTCCTTTGACCCATATTAACCATTCGAATATGTCCCTAGGGGTCCTAGCACCCCTAGAGACATATATCATCGTTTAATGGGTTAAAGAGGGTCATATGTCACCCAATGACCCCCTGTGACCCATATGAGCGATTTGACTATGTCGCTAAGGGTCCTAGTACCCCTAGAGACATATGTTTATCGTTTAATGGGTCAAAGGGGGTCATAGGGTGACCTATGACCCCCTTTGACCCATGTGAATGATTTGAATATGTCCCTAAGGACATATCTCATCGTTTAATGGATCAAAGAGGGTCATAGGTCACCCTATGGCCCGGTTTTACCCATATTACCCATTCGAATATGTCCTTAGGGGTCCTAGGACCCCTAGTGACATATGTCGTCGTTTAATGGGTCAAAGAGGGTCATAGGGTGACCTATGACCCGTTTTGACCCATATTACCTATTCGAATATGTCCCTAGGGATCTTAAGACCCCTAGAGACATATATCGTCATTTAATCGATCAAAGAGGGTCATAGGTCGCCCTATGACCCCCTTTGACCCATATGAACGATTAGACTATGTCTCTAGGGGCCTTAGGACCATAGGGACATCTGTCATCATTTAATGGGTCAAAGGGGGTCATAGGTCATCCTATGACCCCCTTTGACACATATGAACGATTCGAATATGTCCCTAGGTGTCTTAGGACCCCTAGGGACATATGTCATCATTTAATAGGTGAAAGAGGATCACAGGTCACCCTATGACCCCCTTTGACCCATATTAACCATTTGAATATGTCCTTAGGGGTACTAGGACCCCTAGAGACATATATCGTCATTTAATAGGTCAAAGAGGGTCATAGGTCACCCTATGACCCCTTTTGTCCCATATGAACGATTCGACTATGTCCCTAGGGGTCCTAGGATGCCTATGACCCCTTTTGACCCATATGAACGATTCGACTATGTCCCTAGGGGTCCTAGGACGCCTAGGGACATATGTCATCATTTAATGGGTCAAAGGGGGTTATAGGTCACTCTATGACCTCAAACCTATGACCTGCTTTGACCCATATGAACAATTCGACTATGTCCCTAGGGGTCCTAGGACCCCTAGGGACATATGTCATCATTCAATGGGTCAAAGAGGGTCATAGGTCACCATATGACCCCCTCTATCCCATAATGCCCATTCGAATATGTCCCTACACGTCCGAGGACCCTCAGAGACATATATCATTGTTTAATGTGTCAAAGAGGGTCATAGGGGTGACCTATGACCCCCTCTGACCCATATGAACGATTCAAATATGTCCCTAGGGGTCCATATAACATTGTTTAATTGGTCAAAGAGGGTCATAGGTTACCCTATGACACCATTTGACCCATATTACCCATTCGAATATGTCCCTAGGGGTTCTAAGACCCCTAGTGACATGTCATCGTTTAATGGGTCAAAGGGTGTTATAGGTCACCCTATGACCCCCTTTGACCCATATGAACGATTCAAATATGTCCTTAGGGGTCTTAGGACTCCTAGGGACATATGTAATCATTTAATCGGTCAAAGGGGGTCATAGGTCACCCTATGACCCCCTTTGACCCATATGAACGATTTGAATATGTCCTTAGTGGTCCTAGGACCCCGAGGGACATATGTTGTCATTTAATGGGTCAAAGAGGGTCATAGGTCACCCTATTACCCCCTTTTGACCCATATTACCTATTTGAATATGTCCCTAGGGGTCCTAGGACCCCTAAAGACATATATCATCATTTAATGGGTCAAAGAGTGTCATAGGTCACCCTATGACCCCCTTTGACCCATATGAACGATTCGACTATGTCCCTAGGGGTCGTAGGACCCGTAGTGACATATGTCATCGTTTAATGGGTGGAAGGGGCTTATAGGTCACCCTATGACCCCCTTTGACCCATATGAATGATTTGACTATGTCCCTAGGGGTCCTAGGACTCCTAGAAACATATGTCATCGTTTAATTGGTCAAAAGGGGTCATAGGTCACCCTATGACACCCTTTGACCCAAATGAACGATTCGACTATGTCCCTAGGGGTCTTAGGACCCCTAAGGACATATGTCATCATTTAATGTGTCAAAAGGGGTCATAGGTCACCCTATGTTCCCCTTTGACCCATATAAACGATTGAAATATGTCCCTAGGGGTCTTAGGACCCCTAAGGACATATGTTGTCATTTAATTTGTCAAAGAGGGTCATAGGCCACTCTATGACCTCCTTTGACCTATAGTACCGATTCGAATATGTCCCTAGGGGTCCTAGGACCCCTAGAGACATATATCATCGTTTAATGGGTCAAAGAGGGTCATAGGGTGACCTATGACCCCCTTTGACCCATATGAATGATTCGACTATGTCCGTAGGGGTCCTAGGACCCCTAAGGACATATGCCATCGTTTAATGGGTCAAAGGGGGTCGTAGGTCACCCTATGACCCCCTTTGACCCATATGAACGATTCGACTATGTCCCCAGGGGTCCTAGGACCCCTAGGAAGATATGTCGTCGTTTAATGTGTGAAAGGGACCTATGACCCCCTTTGACCTATATGAACAATTCAAATATGTCCCTAGTTGTCCTAAGACCCCTAGGGACATATGTCATCGTTTAATTTGTTAAAGAGGGTCATAGGTCACCCTATGACCCCTGTTAGAGTAAATAATTAATAATTAATTATTTATTCTATTGCTTAAGCTTACTTAGGTCATGCATTTATTCAATATTTCATATTTAATGCATGTAGTGGTTAGTTGTTAACAACACGGGAGTTTGTTCCCTTCTAGTTGTCGCACTTATCTTCTACCACCTTCCAGCTTGTTCTACAAGCTTCCATGAGCTCTTTATATTTGAGCTCTCCTCTTTGTAACAACATCATATCATTTCTCATTGTAAATACATTTCTTATTGTGTTTGCACATATTGTCTCTCATGTCCGTTTAGGGTTTTCCCTTGCTCCATGCTCCTCCCCTTCTATGGCTTCTTTTTGACAAGTTCGCATGCACGTGATCTTGGCGTCTTCGGAGTTAGCTTTTCTCGACTCCAACATGGTATCAGAGCCTTCCTGCTACTGCTTCGTTGAAGAATTTTGAAGTCGTGATTTGAAGTCACAAACCCTAGTTTGTTTGTGCATTTTTTCTTCAAATTAGGGGGTCAGCATATTTTTGGAGCACTTTCAGCCCAAACAGACATCACCATTGGATCCGAAAGGCCGTTTGCAGTCAGGATTCATATAAAACTTATCATTTTTGGACACAGGACAATTTTGGGGATTTTTTGAAGCTTCCAAGGTTGCTGTTGTATGGATCATACAGACGCAGAGCATAAATATTTTTTTAAAAGGGTTTTTCGGGCGCACCGCTTCCGCCACCGCGCCACCCGCGCGCCGCCTGCAGCGGCCGCAGCAGGCAGCGCGGCTCGGACTCCACCGCGGCTCGGCCGCCTCCCGTCCGCTGGCGGCTCATACTCTGGCGCTGCTCTGCGGCCACCTCCACCAGCGGCGCAACTTGACTCGGCCGCCTTGTGGCCACCTCCGCTCGGCCACTTCCGCCCGACAGCTCTACACGTCACGTCAGCATCTGCAGCCACTGCATGGGTGACACGTGGCCTGGGCGCCACGTGACACCTTGCCACGTGGACCTGCCACGTCACCCCTGCCACGTTACCCTATGACCCCCTTTGACCCATATTACCCATTCGAATATGTCTCTAGGGGTCTTAGGACCCCTAGAGACATATATCGTCCTTTAGTGGGTCAAAGAGGGTCATAGGTCACCCTATGACGCCCTTTGACTCTTATATATTAATAATATACATGTATATTAATAATATACATATTAATATAATAATATAATAATATACATATTAATATAATAATATAATATATATATATATTACATTATTATATTTAATGAAAATATTACGTTATTATATAGATATATTAATAACAAAGATACTAATATAATAATATTTATAATATATATTATATTTAATAAAAATATTATGTTGTTATATATATATTATATTATTATATATATTAATATAATAATATATAATATATATTACATTTAATGAAAATATTACATTATTATATTTAGTAAAAATAATAATAATATAAATTATATTTATAGATTGTAATAAGATTAACATAAGATATTATTATATATTACTAGATTATATCTTGTATGTTTACATTACGTTATTATATATATATAATATATTAAAATATGCCTTCGCATATTAATATAAGTAAAATAATTTAAAAATAAAAAACTAGAACATTTAAATCGAATTTCCCTCCAAAATTTGAAATTTTTTGGAATTTGACTACCGAGCCATATCGGATATCCAATTTAAAATTGGATATCCGATCAAGTTTGGTATTTACCAAGCCTGCCCGGTCAACCCCAAAGACGTGTTTATAGAGAGTTTTAGCGATACTCAGACTTCGGGTAGCCGTCTGACAATGTTATTTTGATCGAAATTGAATAAAACGAAATAGGTTTTTTAATATCGCGCTCTAGATTCCATCAATATATTTTCTGTCGAATTCTGAGTTCGATAAGTATTTATTAGTTAATTATCAATGAAGATTATTGTAAAGTGCTGATTGACATACTGAATGAAAAATAGCTATATCTTTCAAACAGTATAACATTTTTTAAATCTAAAAGTTTCATCACATTCTATACTTTGCCTAGTATAAGAAAAAAATAATAATTTAAATTTGGTCAAATTTTCTATTAGTTAGGGTGGTCAGACATGAGACTTTTTTTAATCCGAAAAAGTTTTGTTAGAAAATTCATATTTAATTATTTATTTGGAATACAAATATCAAAAAAATGCGTCACATCCGGACATGAGTCTAATTTTCATATCTATAATTATATTAAAAAAATATTATGATTTGATTTTGATTAAGGTGGTCAGACATACACCTACTTTTTATTTTCGGCCTGAAATTTTTTTAGTACTGCATTAAAATTCAAACTTTTGACCAATCAATTATTTTTTTCTCCTGATAAGGCCTAGTAGTTTAGAAACTAAATTCAATTTTATACAAATTATTTTCTTACAACTTTTTGATATAAAGTCCATAACCACTTCAAAATTATGTGTCAAGTTGACATAAACCTGATTTGCTGATTTTTCACTGCCACTTAAGGCCATAGTTTGGTACACCATAATCCTACACATACCCCCCTAGCGAAACCAATTTCCCAACGTATCTTTCCCAAAAATCAGCCAAAATAATAAAGAGGATAAGGGGTAAAGGATCTCCTTGTCTTAATCCTCTAGAGGGGCTAAAAAATTCAGAACAACAACCATTCACCAAGACATCAATAGAAGAAGTGGAGATCACCTAAGAAATAATTCTCACAATATTATGGTTAAACCCAAAAGCTTGCAAAATCTTAACAAGAAAGCCCCATTCTACTCTATCATAGGCTTTGGCAATATCAACTTTCATGATGAATGTTGGAATGTTCAAAATGGGAAGAGTGCTTCTAAGAGGGGGGTGAATCAAAAGTGTCTCACTTTTAACATTTTCTAATCCTTTAAATCAAATAACTGAAAATAAGATGCATGCATGTAAACATATTAAGTAAACATAAGCAAACACATGCACATAAAACACATAACACTAGATTTGGTAACCCAGAAACCCTCTAGGAATAAGAAGGTAAAACTGGGGTGGGGATGATACCCACAAAAATCACTGCAGCAATAATTATTTGACCACTTCTGATGGTTTTCCCTATGAAAGGCCTGCCCTATTAAAGACTTTACATTGTGTCAATAGTGACCTAGTTAGAGGATTTACAAACTCTTTACATGAAGTGTCACCCTGTTAAAGGATTTACAATAGGCTATTAAACCCACCTAATTAATAGGATTTTCAATCACCTTCTCAAAAGGTTCTCCCACCTAGCTATTAAGCTAACCTATCAATATAGGATTTCCAACATCTAATACAATGGCAAGAAAGTATTAGAAAAATTAACCTGACAGTATACAATCTTTAATTATTGGATTCAGGCACTTGATCTGCTCTCTCTGATGTGACCCTTGCTTGATTTAATCTATGTTTTTATCCCTTGTCCTGTTCTGATCAATTGGATATGTAATTGATGCTCTGTTCTTCTAAGTCTTTCTTACTTCACACTGAATTTCACTATAGTTTTCCCATAAACTATTCTCTTCTGTGCATGCAATGGGGTTTTCCACCTCCTTTTAAAGATTGTGAAGACTTAGGGTTAGGTATGGATCTATGATCCATATTGAATCTTAAGTTCCTACTTATTCCTTTCATTTTTCTCATTGGTTGCGTGCCTTCTCCATTTTTCTGATTTGCTACATGCCGATCGCATAGGAAATGTAAAAGATTTGTTCTTATCCTTTTTCTCCTTTGAAATCCTTCTATGTTAGCTCCAAAAATAGTTTACATCTGAGTAGGCACGTACTAGACTATTGGTGCTTGGCACATACACTATCTTGGTTTGCTCGACACCTATTACATTTTGTCTTGCTCGGCACATGTATAGTTTTGACTCACTTGGTATATGAAGCATTATGACTTGCTCAACATATGAAGCATTCTGACTTGCTTGGCATCAACAATGACTCGAAACTTATATATCATTTGGAACTTATATAATGCTCAACACCTGTTGGAAATATGACTCAGCACACACTATGTCTTTGCATACATAGTGTTCTTGGCTTCAATGTAAAAAGTGGTTAAGTGTGTTGACACTCAAATGGAAAAATCATCTAATACCAACAATCTCCCCCTTTGACATGAGTATAAAAAAAATTTAACTTAAACATTACTAATTTATCCTTATGAGTACCTTATCCACAAAATTTCAAAATTTGTTCAAAAGATTGTCCCTTGACATTCTTGCAATCAAAATTTTGTGTTGAATGTGCTTGATACTCTTTTGTCTTTTCCCTGTATCTATAATCTATACCTGTGTGCTATTTTATTCATATCTCCCCCAAAACATTATTTCTCCCCATGAAAGAATGTAATCAAAATGTAGTATTTATCTCCCTTAGATATATTTTTCTTACTATTATTTCTCCTAAAACATATATCTCCCCCTTTATGACACTAATGTCAAAGGGTTCTAAGGATTAATACCATACTTAGCCAAAAAGTTACTATTTACATCCATTATTATTTTCAGAGTTGCATCCCAATTCTCTAATGCAATACCTAGTGACTTGTGCTGAATGGCAGTCTCTGCATAAAGGTGTACAAGTCCATCCAATGTAGAAAGATTAGGATCTTTCTTTAGAATTTTTTTTTGCATATGTTTGCTCCTTGTGGAGGATTTCCAAATGTGGGGTGATAAAGGATTGAATTTGCATCAATTTAGCCTTTATATTGGCTTCCTCTATTGTGAGTAGAGCTAACTCCCTTTGAGTGTGAAGCGATTGTGCAAAATGCTTCTCACTTTGAGCTAGATCCTTTGGTAGTTGCATGCTAGAAATTTTCAAATTTATTTCTAGGCTCATTATTCTCTGACTTGTTTCATGTGTGAAGTTGGAAAACTCACACAACTTTTTGTACTTGAAGAGAAAATGTTCTCAAGTACAGCTTTGACCTTTTCTATTTTCTTGGCCAACTCAACCTATTCAAGTGCTATACCATTTGATATCTTTTCATTTACTTTCCCTTGAAATTTTCTTTCTAACCATTCCATGAGTTTAACATTAGTATCCCGGTCTTCATTGGTCATATATCTAATAGTTACTCTATTATGGGCTTTGCTTCATTTGGTGACTACAAGCTAAAGGAATCCATAAAGATGTCCTTAATCTCAAGTAATGCTTGCTTGTGTTTGCACTATTTTCCAAGTATTTATTTCCTCTTCCTTCTATCTAATGCATCTTGCATTTCATTGATTTGCACCATTGTGATGGTCTTGGAGTCCTAGGAAGGTATTACAATATCTTCATCTAATTTAGGGTCTCCATAGTGAAGTACCCTAGCCACTCTAGTTGAGCTCAAGCTTGGAGTTGAAATTTGCAAAGGAATAGCTTCAGTGCTTGGCTTCTGAAGGTTCTTTGTAGGAGTGCCAGCTTTTGGTAGTTCTATCAATGTTTGAATGATGACTTGCTCCTTTTCTTTTAATGCGTCCTCTTTCTCATCTAGTTTCCCTTCTTCTGTGCTTGGATTTTGTATGGTGTGACCTACTACTGTAAGTGGTGGAAGCATCAAAATTTTAGTATAAGTAGCTATATAAGTGAAAGGTGGTTCTTGTGGTTTCACCTTTTCTCTTTGTGGTTCTGCTACTACTTTTTGTAGTTCATCTACACTCACCAATACAGGGCTTGTGCATAACTACGCCTATGGAGTGGATTGGTGAAGGATCTTGGAGAGATCCTCTGTAGTTAGGGGATTTATTTTCTAATATGAATTGTTAGGAAAATCCTTAATAATTATTGTGTCTATAGGCATGATGGTTGTATGAGGAGGGTTAGGAGGTGGCATTTGTGTGTCTTACATACTCTGTTCCTCTTCTTGCTACTATTCAGCTATTGCCATGTCTTCTCCCTTAGCTAATTCCTCCTCTTCTTTCTCTTTATTCTCTTCCTCTCCTTTCTTCTAACCTATTTTATTTTCCTCTACCCTTTCCTTGGTACTGGTGTCTACCTCATTTGTTTCCTTTTCTTTGTTATCAATTATCTTATAAATTGTTTTCCACAATTGTGTGGATTTATTCACTACATCCTCAATCTTGTTTTGTAGGATGCTAAAGGCTCTATATTTAGGTGCAAATTTTCCACCATGTTTCTTATTAGTCTTTTTTATTTAACCTTTTTTCATGTTAGGCATTACTTGAGCTAAGGTTGATTCTCTAATCTCCTTCTCCATTTTCAGACAATAATGTCATTTATTTTCAACTATCTCATGCAATTCCTTGGGCATGGTATTGTCAAGTTCTAGATGTGTGTTTTTGAACTCTACCATCATGGCATACATAGATTCCTCTACTTTATTTTTCTCTTCTCTAATGAGCTTATTAAAATCAAGAGTCTTTAAATCATTTAAATTTGCATTCCTTATCTTTTCACAAAGTTTGTCAATTGCAGACTTAGGAGGATGACTTACCACTCTAAATTGGTTGATATCCTTTGATTCTGTTCCTTCTTCATGATTTGTATCTGGTTGCACCACATACTTTCTTCTCTTCTTTGGCTCTTCATTAGGTTGTTTACTGGCCCTTTTCTTATCTTTTGATTGTTCCCTAGCCTTTTGTGTGGATGCCCTTGTAGTAGCCCTTATTGCTAGAGTTGGCTTAGCTTGAGCTAGCTTACTGACCTTCTTGGGTTTGGGCTGAGTTGGAGGCTGATTTTTAGCCTTTCTCTTCTTTTTCTTAGAAGGTGTAGGTGCTTCCTTGGCTTCTTTTTCCTTGGCACCTTCCTTCTTGTCTTCTCTTAAACCTTGGGTCAAGTCTATTAAGCCTTTTCCTTGCTCTTCTTTATCTTCACTTTCTCCTTCTCCTTCTTCTTCTTCTTCTTCACCACCTACTTCTCCTTCAATACTCGCTCCAAATTTTTTCTTTATCTTCTTTACTAGTTTATCTTTCTTCTTGATAACAGTGGCTATCTTTAATTTAGTTTCAACCTTTGATTTGACAACATCATATGTTCCAAAGTGAGAAGCTACCTTATCAATTTCTTCTACAAGAAATATTATGATTACTGTTGAGGCTTCATCTATATCAAGTTCATATCCAAATTGCCTTAACCATCTTACTCTTGGTATTGGTTTTCAATGTCAACCAAGAATCATATGTCATTTATGTGCTTTTCCACTAGGGAAACTGGTATTCTAACCCTTTGCTTCATGAATTTCTTAAAATATTCAAAGTAACTTGTCATTTGTGCCTCAAAATTGTCACCCATTTGATTAATGAACTCATTGATTTATGTAATTTTCATTTTGTTAGGGTTCCAATTCACCTTTCCTATAGAAGGAAAATCTTCCATAACATAAAAGAATATACACATAAGAATTAAAACAAATTTTCCTTATTGCTCCTAGGTTTTCATTTTTTTTTGCAACATAAGTTCTAATAGATAATATGTTTGATCTTTCTTCACCAGTTTTTAGGCTACATTAACTACTATACATTGCATACTATTCAATCTACTGGATTGATAAAAATTTTCAGATATTATTCTTATAAAAAAATCTAGAAGAGGATTAGTGACAGTATCAATAGTCATACCCCTCTTATTCCATTTGGCTCCAGTATTCCTTTCAATGAATTCTTTGAAATCACTGCGTAGGGTCTTAGGCTAATCTAGGGTTGGGAAACGCATAACCCTATGCACTATCCTTTTTGTGATCTTTACTGGTCATGTTTCCAACCATAAACATCCATTGTGAATTCTACTCAAAATAATCAGTATCCATTTAGTTTTGAATCCTATAGGGTAAACTAGGGCATTGGTCAAACCCTTTTTCTCAACTATTTGGAATTCATCCTTCAAAATCTTGTTCTCGCATAGTTTTTCATAAGCTTGGAATATTTCTAGATCAACTATTATAGCTATCTTGCAGTTATAGCATTTTCTCACATCTTGCACCATGACAACCCTAGGTGGAATGATAAACAATGCACCGACTGGGTCATTTTTGTAGGTGACTTCAGGGATAGGTTTGAACTTAGGGTGTTTGACCTCGTTGTTGACTAATTGAACCTCATGAATCTCTTTTCCTTTGGAGTTTCTTGAACTAGAAGCCATTCTATTGAAATAGGGTTTAAATGTATTAAAAACTTTAACTCTGCATAGCTGAGCACTTGATAAATACCTTAGATCATTGAAATATATGCTAAATCATTGTTGAGATCATTGCAAATAGCTTCAAGGTTGTTGTATGATTTCTCCTGCACTCCTATTGTATTTTCTCTTTGTTCAAATGGCATGAAAATGAACAAAATTTGAACTTATACCTATTAAGACCTAGCCTTCAATACTTAGTGCATATATCTATAAACTCATCACTTGAAGGTTTAATCATGACTCGGCTCCCATTGTATTTCATTTACTCAGCTTCTACTACATTTCTATTTCACTCAGCTTCAACTATCATCTCAGTTTCTATTAGAAACTTAACATCCATTGGAGCTTTACTCAGGATCTGAGGACAGTTTGGCAGTATTTGGAAAAACTTCAAATTTTGACTTGGCATCTTTGCTTATGCAGATTTCTTCCTTGCAATACTTTTTTGTCTTGAAACTGATGTATGATATGACTTTGTATATTAGTCCCATACATTCATTTTTTCCTGGTTGGATGAAATGTGATCACTTGACCTCTTGGGTGAAGTGATCTCTCCATTTTATGTGTTGTACTCATCTTTCTTTTTCCAAGTCTTATTTATTTTCCCTCTTCTTTGTTCAACATAAACCTTCTCTTTTCCTTTGTTGAATTCTATCTTGAGTGCTTTGGACTTTTTTGGGCAACTCCTACTAATATGACCAATTTTCAAGCAATTGAAATATGTAGTTTGACTTAAACATCTATTGTAATTTCCTCTAAAATGTGTGCTTATGTAATTTTTTGGAATGTGTCCATACTCCTAACAATAACAATAGCTATACCTGGTGTTGTAATCCCAGTTGTAGTGATGACCATGGTTGTTTCCTTTTAGAAGCTGATTAGGTGTCTACATAGGCTTTGATCTGCACTCAAATGCTCTATGTCCATAATTTTTGTAGTTGTAGTGGTGACCTTCAAATCTTGGTGTCCTCATGGTCTTGGTTCTGCATTCATGTGTTTGATGTCCTTGTTTTTTGTACTTGTGAAAAAAGCTTGCATTTGTAGGCTTATCATGTTGATGATTGTTCTTGCTCTTGCATACATTCAAGGTTGCTCCATTTTTACCATAGAAATGACAAGTGGGTTTAGTGTTCTTACCTTTGTTACTCCTTTCTTCTATAGTCTTGGATGATTCTGCTTGTTCAATGCTGATGTAACCAAGTCCTGAAGTATCATTACTAGCTCTTGGTGATTTTAGTAGTTATTCAAAGTACTTGATAACCTCATTGGGTTTGTTGAAACTTTCTTCTATCTCCTTCTCTCTTTTCAATTCATTCTCTAATTGCTCATTTTGCATTCTCAAGGTGGAAATCTCAATATCCTTCATGTTTAGCTCATGATGAGCATTCATTTTCTGGCTTGAGGTATCTAGCTGCATGTTTGAGATCCTTTCAAACTCAATTGTCTTATCTTCTAGTCTATTGGTGAGATTTCTCTTGTCATCTTCTATCATGACCTTGTCTTCAATGGCTCTTTTCTTTTCTTCAATCACTTCGAAAAGCATTATGGCTTGTGACTCTTGTTCAAGCTTAAGCAATCTGATTTCTTCATCTTGTGCTCTATTTTTCTCCATCAGTTCTATTATTTCTGCATCAAATTCCTTGTAATCTCCATTGGAAAATACTTGTGTGGTATCAATCTCCTTGTAGTGTATGTCATTTTCAGCTATGGCTATCTCCTTCCTTTATTTTAAGGACTTTCTCAATTCATCTTTGGCTTCTTCCACTTTGTGTAGAGTGAGGTGCACATCAATCACCTAATTGTCTATGATCTTCCTAAGTGTGAAGACTTTCATCTTTTGACCTTTTCTCTAAGCTATTAGGCTTCTCCTTGTGAGAACCTAAGCTCTGATACCAATTGTTGGGATGTTCAAAATGGGAAGAGTACTTTTGAGAGTGGGGTGAATCATAAGTATCTCACTTTTAACCTTTTCTAATCCTTTAAATCAAATAACTAAAAATAAGATGCATGCATGTAAACGTATTAAGTAAACATAAAGAAAATGCATGCACATAACACACATAACAGCAGATTTGGTAACCCAAAAACCCTCCAGGAATAAGAAGGTAAAACTGCAGTGGGGATGATATTCACAAAAATCACTGTAGCAATAATTGTTTGACCACTTCTGATGGTCTGCCCTATGAAAGGCCTTCCCTTTTAAAGGCTTTACACTATGTCAATAGTAACTTGGTTAGAGGAATTACAAACACTTCACATGAAGTGTCACCCTATTAAAGGATTTACAATAGGCTATTAAACCCACCTAATTCAATAGAATTTTCAATAACCTCATCCAAAGGTTCTTCCACCTAGCTATTAAGCTAACCTATCAATATAGGATTTCCAACATCTAATACAATGGCGAGAAAGTATTAGAAAAATTAACTTGATAGTATACAATCTTTAATTGCTATATTTAGGCACTTAATCTACTCTCTTTGATGTGACCCTTGCTTGATTTGATCTTTGTTCTTATCCCTTGTCTTATTTTGATCAATTGGATATGTAATTACTGCTCTATTCATCTAAGTCTTTCTTACTTCACATTGAATTTTACTATAGTTTTCCCATACACTATTCTCTTTCGCACATGCAATGGGGTTTTCAACCTCCTTTTAAAGATTGTGAAGACTTAAGGTTAGGTATGGATCTATGATCCATATTAAATCTTAAGTTCCTTCTTATTCCTTGCATTTTTCTCATTGGTTGCATGCCTTCTCCATTTTTCTGATTCGCTGCATGTTGATTGCATAGGAAATGTAAAAGATTCATTCTTATCCTTTTTCTCCTTCAAAATCCTTCTATGTCGGCTCCAAAAATGGTTTAAATCTAAGTTTTTGAGGGCACAAACTCATATGTTGATTCTATGTTACTCGACACATACTAGATTATTGGTGCTCAACACATACACTATCCTAGTTTTCTCGTCGCCTATTACATTCTATCTTGATTGGCACATGTATAGTCTAACTCACTCGGCATATGAAGCATTCTAACTTTCTCAAAATCAACTGTGACTCAACATTTATATATCACTCAACACTTATATAATGCTCGACACCTGAAGTCACACAACACTTGTTGGAAATCTAACTTGGCACACACTGTGGCTTGACATACATAGTGTACTCTACTTCAATGTAGAATGTGGTTGAGTGTGTTGACACTCAAATGTCAAAACCATCTAAGACCAAAAGATGAATCCTTATTTTTTAGAGCAAGATAAGGAATGAATAATCTCATGAGAAATTATAACAGAACTAAGAATTTTCCTTCCTAAGACAAGAACATTTTGTTGATTGGCAATAAGAGAAGGAAGCACCAATAGCAACCTAGATGTGAGAACCTTTGAAATAATCTTATAAAAGGTATTCCAAAGACTAATAGGTCTGAATTGGTCTAGAGATCAGCCCCAATCTTTTTAGGAATAAGACAGAAGAAGGTAGAATTGATCTCCTTAAGAATTCTCTTAGCCCCAAAGAATTCCTTTACAATATCACATATACTCTTCCAACCGGTTATCATGCCTTCTAAAACAAGAACATAGGAAAACCATTTGGTCTAGGAGACTTGTCCCATCCTAATGAGCTAACAACTTAAAAAAATTATTCTTCCTTAGGAATGGATCCTAACAATTTGTTTTGATTTTCAATAATTAAAGAAGGAATCACCTTTAAGAGATCTTCTTGGTTACCTACATGAATATTAGGATCAATTGTCATTAACGAAGAGAAAAAAGAGACCATCTCTTTTGAGATATTCTTTTCCTCAGTTATCTTTAGATCACCCTTTTTAAGATAAGTAATATGAGTTTTTGTTCTATGCTTCAGGGTGGAAAGATGAAAAAACCTGGTATTCTTATCTCCTTCATTCAACCAAATTGATCTATATCTTTGTCTCCAATAGATTTCCTCCTTAGTGACAATTTCATGAAGCTCAACTAGTTTTTAATTGTTCCTTTAAGGTGAAACTTGATGTTCCCTACTTATCTCATTTTGCATCCAAGAAATCACTACTCTCAACTACACATCCCTTATATATAGGAGTGATTTCCACTTTGTTTCATTAGTTACTAACAAATTATGGAGATATAATTCACACAATAAATACTTTAAAGGCATTGGAATGGATTGGAATGCATCATAAAACTCATGTGGAGTTGAAATGGAGGGATTAAGATTCTAGTCAATTTAATTTTTACAAGTTGTTCTTTGAGGAACAATGCATACACTAGTGATGTTGATCTACATTCCTTTAGTTTAGTAATCAGTCCTATAACTTATTCAATCCTTCTTTTTAAAACTTCATTTTGGTCTAACTTCTCCTTCAACTAATAGATTTGTTCATTAATATCATGTTTCAATTTGACACAAGGTAGGAGTATCCCCAAAGGAAATGTCCTAGCCCCCAGTAATATAACCACACAATGGAAACACAATAACAATGCAAGATCTAATACCAAATTACAATAAGTTGTTCATATAATATAATTGATTAAATGCAATCTTCCTGACTATAAGTCCTGCTAGGTTAGGGCCACTTACAAATAGGAATTAAAAAGTCATTTGTACCAAATCCAACAAGATCCAACTCACAAAACTAATCTCAGCTAGTCCAGATACACAATTGGATAAGAACATTATGTAGAATCCGCACTTGTACCATCACGTCCACCAAGAGATCCTCTAGTTCCTAAGCCATAGCTCTAGCTCTTCAACTTCATATATATCATTCCTTCTATCCCAAATCCATGAATAAAGGACTCCAAAAGATCCCCTACTTATAACATATAAGCCACAAGTCAGCCTAGCAATCAAAAATTAAATAAAACTTAGCATTAATACTTGAAGAACCACAAGTTGGCTTGCGATAGCAATTAAATGTTGATAAATCAATATTCAAGAAAAATTGTGATATCTCCTAGCTCCAATTGAATTAGAAATCATTATTTGAACTGAACGTATAAATTAAAGTCAAGCACAAAAAATTGTCACACAAAACTGCCAAAAATTGATACTCCAAGAGAATTGCCATATCTCCCAACTAATAAATAATTGAAATTTCTACCATTAACTAGGGATAGAACTCTAGGTCCTATTTAATCCTTGAAATTAACATCCTCTCATTCATTGTGTAAAATTAGTTCCAGAAATTAGAAAATGCAATTTCGTCAGCAAGGTAAAAGCAAATCAAACTTCAACTTAATCCATCCAATCTCTATGAAATATGATGAAAGGTTCCCCAATGTGTCTCTAGCATATCCCTAACTATGAAAGCATAACTCTACCAAAATCCAAGGTCAATGCTTCTTAACACTTAACCAAAATTCCTCCAAACATGCAAGATTACTGGCAAGTCTAGGATGCTCCTGCATTAGACACCCTAGGTTTGAAAAATTATTCTAGTAACTAGAAGAACATCTTTTGGGATTTAGCACATAAATCCCAAAAAAATTCATCATATACATGTCCTCCAAGTATTCAACTTGCACAGTCTTTCCCTTCTTTTTCTTCTTCTTCACATCCACCACAGGTGTTCCATAGGTCTACTTTCCATGTTGATGTCCAACCTTCTTAGAATCTATCAAATCAACTCGGCTACTAATACTCATGTTCCTCCTATTGAGCTCTTCATTCTATAAAGGAATTAGGGAAAATTTTCTACCACCTTTCTCAATAGTAAACACATTCCTTACACAATCATGTATAGCCTTGCAATTATACTACCAAGGTCTGCCAACTAACACATGACAACTATTCATATCCACAACACCTGATCCTTATACTACCAAATTTGGAAAACAACAAGGCATTTCCCCCTCACTTCCAAAGCATCCTCACCTTTCAATCAACCAATCCAATAAGGATAATAATGTCTCACTCTCTTCAAACCAAGTTCTTTAACCATCTCTTCAGCAACAAGGTTATTAGTACTACCACCATCCACAATCACCTTGTAGATTTTTCAACTAGATTTACAACAAGTCCTAAAAAAACTAGTCCTCTAACAAGAATCCAATGTCCTCTCACCAACCAATACCCATTGAGCCAATAAACTCTCTCCTTACTTATGCTAACTATCTTGGACTACAACCTCATTCACAACAACAGTTGTCCTCCCAATTAGACATTCAAAAGATCTATGCCATTCTTGACCACACTTGAAACAATTACCTCTAAACCCATCTCCACATGTCCTTCATTTCTATTCAACAAGTTTTGGTTCACCTTCTATTTTTAGTTTAGCTTTTGCTGAGCTATCCTACTTCTCCTTTCCTTGGGAACTACCTTGATTCTTACTTTTTAGCTTTTCTTCTAGTCTCAAAGCATATTGATAAGCATCCTCAACTAAAGAAATATTCAACATACCCACCTCATCTTGAATATTGAATATTAAACCATTAATATGCTAAGCTACCTTCTCCTTTGACAATTCTCTATACCCAAACCAAATAGTCAATTCCTCGATATAATCCTTCATAATCATATCTTTTTATTTTAGAATCTGCAACTTCTTAAACAACTAAAGTTCATAATCAGCATGAATGAAGTTAGCTTTCAACTTAGCCACCATCAATATCCATCTAGAGATCTTCATTTTACCTTCCTCTTCTCTATCTCTTTGTAGTTCTTTTCACCAAAGAGCAGCATGTCCCTTCATCTTAGTTTGTGCCAAGCTCACTTTGAATGTGTTGGGATGAAAAATTGCATGCTTCATTTTTAGCCCCATTTCAAATTTTGAGAAAATCAAGCTTCATAAATGCCCTTTTTGATGAGATTGTACTCGATTGTACTTGTGAGTCCCCTAAGGTGTTTAATGTTTTTGACACCCTCCATTTAGCCCATCCACATGTTCCATGATGATAAATTAGCATTCAGAGTCATTTGGCGAAGTCCTATTTTGATCTAGTTCCAAATTTGCATTTACACCTTAGTGTCAAATAACGACAGGAGGCTACGTTTACATTTGAATATCTTTAACCTAGAATTGTGTCATGACTTATCACTTTTAAATTGTCTAGTGTCCATACTTTAGAACCTATGTTTCAGATTTTGAGTCATTTTGAGTCCGTTTCACTAGGTTTTGAATCCCTCAAAGTTGATCTCTTAAATTTGTCATGCTGATGCACATTGCATATAATTCTGGGAAGCCCTGTTTGACATGTTGTAACTTTTGACCAGTGCAACCAAATACTAAAATTCCTTTTGCATTGCATTTTAGACATTAGAGAATTTTTATGTTTCAAGTTTCAGATCATGACGAATTTGTTTGATCAATTTTCAAACGTGATTCCAAACACAATTTATAACTTTTAATTGGTGTCAACATTTATAGATTTGTTGGAACCCTTGTTCATGATGTTATAACTCCTAATCTATGATAGGTGAGATAAAATGGATTTTACCATTGTGTTGTACTCTAAAAATACTTTAAGTATGTCAGTTTTCAAGTCTTGATGAATCCATATGCACACTTTTCCAGGTCAATTCCATTTCCAAAAATTGCTTTGTCACTGTTCCTAGTTTGCAAATTCTGAGTAGCCTACTTTGAAAATCCTCCATTTGTGCCCAGTTATTCATCATGAACCTAAATCGTAGATCCATAATGTCCTCATGACAAAGAATGAGTGTCCTAGTTTTCTTTTCCCCATGTGCTCATTTGCCTAGTTTTCCAAGCCGATTCCAGAGCCAATTTGTTGTTTCCTGACGTGTTTGCTTGTAGGTAATTCTAAGAAGGAAACTTTGATGGTTAATATCTTTTGACTAGAAATTCATAATGAGATGAGATCTGACAGGTTAGAAGTATGCAGAGAAAAGATTCAGTGTGTCAGTTTTTAGATCCTGATCAGGTGTTTGGGTCAGTTTTTAAAGGCAGTCAATAGACCTCCTGGCATTAGATTCATAGTTGGCAAAAAGTGACAAATTTGGTTTTTAACGATCAATTTGTGATCAAAATTGTTTCCTATCAGTTTGAGGTGTTTAGTTGATTTGTCTAAGAATCCAGTTGTTCGAAAATAAATTTTTTTTTAGTCAAATCTACTTTGGGGTCCGACTAATTCCATCAGACTGGTAAAGATGTTGATACATTATATGGAATATCTTTGAGATGAAAAGGATGGAATACTTGGATCTTGAGATGAAAAGCAAATCAAAGAAGAACTTAGATAATAAGTCTTTCTTTTATGTTGAATGCCTAATTAATAAGCTGCAATCTTTGAAGGATGTTTTGCACTTTCACATGGAGGTCAATGGTTTTCAAAAGTAGACTCATGAATTTTCAGTGAAGAAAAGTCACCCATACTTAGGAAAGATCCA
Source organism: Cupressus sempervirens (assembly GCA_028749045.1). NCBI lineage: Eukaryota > Viridiplantae > Streptophyta > Pinopsida > Cupressales > Cupressaceae > Cupressus > Cupressus sempervirens. The sequence goes on along the minus strand of CM053791.1, from coordinate 137,263,995 downwards.
TACCTTATGGGTTTATGAAGTCATGGCTAAGATAGGGGCAGGGCCCGCATGAAGAAGGTTGAGCTTCATACCATATCCAAAGGAAACTTATTGCACACAGTATGTATGATTAAATCATATCAAGATGCCATGAGGTTGTTGCAAGCAACGAACCATTAGATAGCATGGAGCCTTATGCACAAAAAAGGTGAAATCGCAGGCAAAGTTTTAAAAGAACTCACTCATCCAAGAGCCACAAGAAATCAAAAGGGAGCCCAAGCCATGGAAAATAGAAAAAAACAAGTTGTTGTAAAAAAAAAATGCAAGTTCAAACATTAGTCTTAGACACTAAAGCTCATGTCATGCCATAAAAAGATCACACACTGTGAAGAAGGTAGTGGGCAGAAGAACAAGGAAAACTCACACCAAGCTTGGTCAGAGCTGCAGCTTGCTACAATCAACGCCAGTAGATACAAAGAAACCCTACGCCAATAAAGGGGATGCCATCAAACGAAACTCCACACCATGAGAAGATGCATAGGTAGAGCCCACGTATAATGCTGGTTGGGAAGTTAGTGCAAATAAGAAAGGAAGTGGACAGAGCTCATAAAAAGAGAGCACGCCAAGAACAAGAAATGACATGTGAAGACCAGAATAGAGGACAAAAATTCTGAGAGCATCCTCCACAGTGCAAAGAGAAATTTATGCCTGATGAAAAAGGGATCAGCACCAGTCAATGAAAAGATGCCCACACCATGTTAATGTAAAGAGAACCACAAGCATGGCTTAGTTCAAAGGCAGCAGCAACAAATTTGTAGAAATGCCCATATCCAAATAAAGAAAGCTACTACACACCAAATAGGAGGATTAAAAAGCATAAGTTGCAAGTCGGCCAGTATTGATATGAAGAAGCCGCTCCACACATAGTCAAAAGCAACCGCAGAGAATGAAACCGCATCAGAGAAAAGGAAGAAACTTGCAGCCAAAGAAAACCGTTATAATGCTTAGTCCCACATCACCCGTATGTGAGTTTCTAAACATTTTAAATACAAATTTAGGAAAACTCTATTGTGTTTTCAATGACACAAGTCTTTTGAAGCCACAACCTTGTGTGTGGGGCTCGCAGGTCAAAGGCCAATGTATTTTGGTGCCCACTGGATATGAGCCCGAGCCAAGCATATGCTCAAAAGTTAAAAATAAAGCCCCTTCAGTCTTATGCCTAGCATAAGGTTGGAAGCTGGAAGTTTCAAGGTTTATGTTGCTCCGAAATTGATCATCTCATATGAGCTGAAAAGGCAATGTAAAGGAGTTTCGATCATACGCTAAGGCAAGCATGCTCGTAAGAGCGTTAATCAAATTTTGGAGAGGTCTACGGATACATCTTGAGCGTAAGAACATAAAGGGTGTCCGAGGTCATAAGAACATGAAGCAAATTTCAAACATCTTCGCTCTTACGAAAATGGAATGAGCGTAAAGGCGTAAGTTTGAATGAATGGAGTTTTTGGTGCTATGAGGAGGAAATGAAATTAATTAATTAAAAATATTTCAAGATGGGTATGAATCAATAGGGACTTGACATGTGGCATCTTCAGATTCAATGTAAATATCAAGTGAAAATTCTGAGAAGATAATGCATAGAATGAAAATTTGAAATATTTTTGAATTTTATATAGTTATGACTATGCAAAATTTTAAATTTTTCATTTTAATGCAAAAACATAGTTCAGACATGAGAAATTCAAATGGCCATAACAGGGGTGTTTTTGTCTGAAATATGCCTTACCATATATTGTCAGAACTGAGAGAATTCAAATTTTCTAGAATTGAAGTCAGATTGTGCACGGGTATTTACTGGTTCACACTGTAGGTCAATTTGTATTTTCTGGGGCATTGGTGACAGAACAGGCTAAATTCATCATGACGTATCAGAGTTTGTTTCAGAGCAGTTTTGAAGGCTTGGTAAAGTCTGGGTGTGAAGAAAATCAGTTCTAGAATATTTCCTTGGCTCTTAAGAGTCATTTCTAAAGCTGATTTTCATTTTTACCATGAGTAAAATATCAAGAATCAAATCAGAAATTTGTTCAATCATAGTTTCAGATATTTGATGCTTTTAGAGCCATCACTGAAAGGGATTTGATTCATCATTTGAGGGAAAAGATTTGAAAGTTGTTTTTAACTTGTTGAGAAGGTTTTTCCAGGTTGACAAATGTCAGTTGCAGATTCATATCCAAGAATTAACTCTTTCCTATATCTACTTTTCTTTTCCTCATTGTATAGGTTCCAGTTCTTTGGAGAAAATTGGCACATTATTGTGATACCAAGGTTTTGGATCCAATTCTAGTTGCATTCCCATGACTGTGACACTATTTTCTTTCAGCAAATTCTTCTTGTATGAACAACAATAGGAAAATTAACACAGATAGTTCAGATCTGTTAGGTTGTTTCATGTTTTTCATTTCATGCATATGATTGTATAATTTCAAGGAAATAATACAAAGAGTAGTAGATGATTGAGTTTCAGTTGAATCATGTCTGCTTTATCAGATAATTTTCAATTTTTTATAGTCTTTGATATAGTGCTTAGGTTGTATTTGCAGTCCCTTAAGGCTGTATGTTATTCTTTATTGCTTATGACCCAAGGGGTTGTGTAAATGCTTCAGGGAATCAACAGGGTTGCAGGTTTATTGATGGGGATATCATGTAAGAATGGGATTTAATTTGAGCATTGATGTCTATTTACAAGTTAAATAGATAGATCAGATATTTGAAGATGCATATATGTCTCAGATATTCATATGTATGTTTGTGATTCATGGGACTGCCCAATGGTTAAGGCACTGATCAATTATAAGATCATTAGGTCTTATTATTGCATACTTGAGGTTTTGTTCAAATTCAACATTATTAAATCAAATGATCTTTATATTATATGTTGAAGAGCTATAATAGAATGCCCTCACTCAGCTTGTGAATATTCTAGATTTGTATTTAGCTACTGTAGATCTGTGTCATTTCATGAGTTACTAGGAGAAATAAGGGCTTGTATCTGCTTAATAGATTCAGGGATATGTTTTTGCACTGGTACGATATCATTGGAATCTGAGGTCTACCCGCCTAGGTTTAGCAGAGCTTGAAGTAGAAGGTTCATGCCTTATAGTTGGCTCTATGTCTAAAATGATATGTTGATAATGGGAGTTAGTTGCCCCTAGATATGTCATGTTCTCATGGGGATAATTAAAAACCCTCCAGCAATTTCAAACACCAACAGAATGGATCCTCAATATCCTCAAGCTCAAAGTAGTCTTCTAATTCACCAATCCAATCAATCAAGTCTTCAAGTTTTAAAGTAGCCAAGAAATTAGAAACCTCCATCTTATGCTTCAGCTTCAACTGAGATCTAGGTTGAGCAAACTGACCATCCCTAATTGTAATAGGTCTCTCCACACGATCAATTTTGTCCTCACTACTCAATCTAACAACTTCAAAGTCTTTGGAAACTTCTTCAGAATTACCTGAGTAGTACCCAAATGCCTAGATACACCACCTAAAGTACTTACAATTACAACAATCATGTTACTCTTCATCAATGTTATCTAAGATCTAAAATGGGCTTTAACATCCTCCATCATAGGTCTAAAATTTTCTTTAAAGTTTGCATGATGATAGTTACATTATTTTATTTTTATATGTTGATGATATGCTTATAGCTAGGTCTAACATGGATCGCATTAATGGGTTAAAAGAGTAGTTAGCACATTTATTTTCTATGAAGGATTTGGGGGTAGTAAAAAAAATCCTTGGTATGAATATTTGCAGTGATAGGAAAAATAGTAAATTGACATTATCTCAGGCTGATTATATTGGGAAGGTGTTGCAACATTTCTCTATGGAGAAACTAAAGCTATTAGCACACATTTACTTGGTCATTTGAACTTTACTAAGGAGATGTGTCCAAAGACATAAGAAGAGGAGGATAAGATGTCCAAGGTAGCTTATGCTTCAATTGTAGGAAGCTTGATGTATGCTTTAATATGTATGAGGCTATTTATTGCCCATGTAGTGGGAGTCATTAGAAGGAATATGAGTCATTCGAGAATTGAGCATTGGAATGTAGTAAAATGGATTCTCAAAAATTTGAGAGGAACATCTAGTAAGTATCTACATTTTGGGGACTCTACTATTGACTTACAGGGATATGTTGGCATAGACTTGGTAGGGGATATTGATACCAAGTAGAGTACTATCTAGTCAGCTTAATACCTTAGTAACAAAGGATTAGACATTCTTTCATAGTGATTCTATGGTAAGGAAACATTATGTTTTTTCCCTAAAATAGTATACTAACTTCATTTAATTTGTCAATGCGGGAGTGTAAACTTGAGATGGTGACTAAAAAGTATATGCTTTAATTATTCTTTAAGTCATTACAACTAAAGTGAAGGAAATGATGAAGGAAATCTATGCTAGCAACTAAAATAATAAGTTAACTCAAAGCTTGAAGTAATGCTACAAATAGTAAACCCATCTATGCACCTATGTTGTAGGAACAAGTCATTGGTTTTGTTATGAATGGGTGTAGGAGCAACACAATTTTCTCTTGCAAGGAAAAAAAAAAGGAAAAAAAATCTATTCTAGTAGAAAAATTCACTCATCAAGTGGGCCCCCTTGGATGAGTGAATAGAAAAGACAATCAAGATAAGAGAAATAAACTTGAATTTCTCATTCTATTCATTCAAGGTGAAAGAATTACCCTTGATTAAAAACTGAATCGCACTCTACTACTATGAAAATTAACTTATCTTATTCTTCCCAAAACTACACTTGAAGCTACATTAGTCATTATTTAAAGGAAACTACATCTACTTCCTAACTCTATGATCACTCCATTAATGAGGATTAATTAAAGACTCATAAAGTTTGAAACAAAATCACCATTAACTATGAGTAAATCCTCTAGGAATATAGAAGATTATGGAAGCTACATTTGTTCTCTGCACCAACAAAAAACATATAATGACCTGCTCCACTTGTGATAGTTTAGCAATCTAGTTGGCTTTGAGTTGAGTACTTAGGTGTTTGATCTTTGAATCTCTATGTCAAGTACCTAAAAAAACATTCAATGTGCACACAACTTGAACATACACATATTTATTTCATTATCAATATTAGAGAAAAAGTTCAAACTTCAAATTACCACTCTTGCAAATCCTATGGCTATTGGAGGAAAACTACTTAAGAAAGAGCATGAATGAGGAAAAATTTATCAACATGTAACATTACTTTATTATACCATTTTGTTCATAGATTCAAGAAAATATAACATATTTGAACTATCCATACTTCTACTTCATGTCTTAACATATATATGTAACATATAAATAAAAACATAAGTTCATCTATGTAAAACCAGAAAGTCGTAAGTATTTTTGCAAGATAACTACTTGAAAACAAGATGAAAATAACTTAAATAGTGGCCTCTTAGAGGCTGATCATTCCCCCTAACTAAGCTATTGGTGGTCCCTAGCAACCATGAAGTTTCTGATTCTGGCTTGACCTCTCCAATCACTAGTTGTCCTCTCCTTAGGCTTGTTCTTAATATAGTCAAAGTAAAAATAATTTTCCTTGAGCCTTCTCTAGTGCCAAACTTCTATTGTCATATCTTTATCCTCTCCATTTTCATTCACTACTTGTAGTGGCTGCAGGAGAATAGGAGGTTGATACTTTAATGAAAGCCAATATTTGTATCGATTCCTTCCAAAATCAATATATCATGGAATTCTGATAGTAACAATAGTTAAATTTTGAGGAGAGTGGGGTTGTCTTATCTTCAAGTCATATCTCATCTATTTCCACCTTTTTCCTAAAGAAATAATAGTTGTCTCAACATCCTGATAGGATTGTTGTTCCCAATCTTCAAAGGCATGTTCTCTAAATGAGCATACTTTACTAGTTCCAGTAGGGTTTCCTAGAATAGAAATCCAATCAAAAAATGTCCATATAGAATGTTGAACTTCTAGTCTTGTGAGAGGAGGAACTATCATTTCATTGTTCCTTTAAGGTTAAACTTGATGTTCCCTACTTATTTTATTCTACATCCAAGACATCACTACTCTCAAATGCACATCCCCTATATATAGGAGTGAGTTTCACTTTGTGTCAATTGGCATTGAAAAATTATGGAGATATAATTCATGCAATAATTTTTTTAAAGAAATTGGAATGGATTGGAATGCATCATAAAACTCATGCAATTTTGAAATGGAGGGATTAAGCCCTCCAAAATTCTAGTCAATTTAAAATTTATAAGTTGCTCTTTGAGGAACAATGCATACACTGGTGATGGTGAGTTCTATCCCATTAGTTAAGGAATCAATCCTATAAAATTTTCAATCCTCCTTTTTAAAACTTCATTTGGGTTTGAGTTATGCTTCAACTGATAGTTTTTTTCATTAATAGCATGTTTCAATTTTTCTTTTTCTAGCTTCTATTGAACTTTTCCCATAATAATTATTGAAACAAATTGATTCCTATGGACAAAGGTGTAGAAAGATTGGGTGGTGGAAATGGTTAATGGTTAAAAATGTCCATCCATTCAAATATCAAATGAGGAATTTTTTTGACACTTTCTGGTGTGGAGCACTCTCCTTCACTTATGATAATTTTTGTCACCACATTTTCTTCCTTAATGGATTTGACTACTATTATGGCCAGTGTATCTAGTCCATCCTGATTAAGTTTTTCTATTACATAACAATTTCTTTCTTGAATTCAAAATAGTCCTCAGAAGGAAGGTCTTATGAATTCTCACTAGTATCCTACATAAAAGGACTTTCATCAAATTCCTTAGATGCTTTAGGCTCATCAGACTCCTTATCACTATCAACAAGAACATAGTTAGCACTAAGGTAAACTTCAAGTTGTGGACTCTAGTTATTGCACTCATTATCGGTGGCTCTTTTTTGTTGGGATTTTCCCCCTGAAGAGGACTCCTTATCAAACTAAAAGAATCTAGGTTATCCATTGGAATAGAGGCTTCAGTAATCTTATTTCCTTCAGAAAGCCTCACACTTTGTCTCATAGGAGGTCTAGACAAGCATGGAGGATTCTTTTGTTTCCTCTTTCTTGAAGACATTTCTATAGTAGGTGCTTTACGAGGTTTTCCTATAGCTTCCTCTTCTTGTAGAGTTTCATTAATAGTACTTTCATCATCAAGTTGTTTTTCTAATTTTGCTTCTTTAGGTTCCATGGCTTTACCTTTTCCTTCCCTAATAGTAGACCTAGTATTCAGAGACAATGGGGTCTTGGGGACACTAGCAACTTCTCTACTTTTGTTTTTCTTTTTTCTAGGAATGGAGGCATCAACTTAATAAATTTTGTTTTTAGTTAGTCTAGAGCTGGAGGGAGAGGCTTTAGGAACCTTTTTAGTCCTAGGAATAACCTTAAAAAAACCAATAGATATAATTTCCCTTCATCCAACACCTTGGCCTCTAGGGTTGACCAATCTAGTCTCTACCTCTTTTAACTACAAAAGATCTTACCATTTACCAATTTATTGTTTTTTTGATTCTCTTTCCACAACTAATTTTATCAAGAAATGATGGAAGATAGATTGATCCTTTCCTAATTGTAGTAAAGAAGCTTGCTTCTTAACAATGTTAAACAGGAAATTGGGAAGATTTACCTATCTATAATCATGTTGTAGATGAGCCAAAATATTGAAATGGAGGGCATGCAAGTATTTGTAATGACCTTCATAAGTGGAGTATTGAATGATAAATGTTGTTGGCTATATGAACTCCAAAGACAATGATAATCTGGAGGTACCCTGCTTCTTGTCAATGTCCAGTAGAGGGTCAAGATGTACACTAAACTGTGCCCTAGCTATATGTAGGTCAAAATCTTTTGCCCAATTTTCTCCTTCATGTTGTAACCTAGTGACTTTGGCTACCAAATATTTTTAAAATTAAATTATAAAGCCCTTAACCATTATAAAACCATCCTTAGGTGTTTTCATAAATTGAAGAGCAACCTCCTCATCAAATACCTTAAGACTGAGATAGTAATCTAACCATCCTCTTCTCATGAACATCTCACAACTCACTGCATCACCCAAAAAAACCCTGTGATTAATTGGTTTATACCTCTATGTTGGAAATATTATGACAAGCTAAATTACTTAGAGGGGAGGGGTGAATTAATAACTTCTAAAACTTTTATCCTAGTTAGCAATTAATCCTTTAAATGAATTCTGATCTAACTTCTTGCATGAGAAACTGAAAAACATGAAATCATACACAATATTTTAACATGATTTGTTGTCCCAAAAACCTTCCAAATAGAAAGTAAAACTAGGTTGGGGATGATACCCACAAGCTTTAGCACTATAGTATAAAGTTGGCCTATAAAGGCTTACAATGATCACTTTTGATGATCTGCCCAGTTAGGAGCAATAAGGATTGCTTGGTCCACCTTGTGAAAGGATTTACAAACATACAATGAAGTATGCACTTGGTAAAGAGATTTACATAAGACTATTAGGTCTACCTTGTTAAAGGATTTGACTGATTCACCTATTACAATGAAACAATAGTTGATCTCTAATCTACAACTTGGTTTGTTGAATGCGAGTCTTCTAAATGTAGAAATCACCTTGCTATGATAGATGAATCTTTGCTACTCCTTATATTGTTGTAGCCTTTGTAATTCACTCTTTTTCTCTTCTCTAATGATTACATTACTTTCATACTTGTTTATTTGAATGTGATACAATACATTACATATATATCAATTTAATTACATAATTACAAAGTCAACCATAATATAGGTTTACACAAATATTATAATGTCGACCAAATTGTAGAAACTTGAGTTCTAAAGACTAATTCGATGAGGTTCTAATACTCGGTATCCACTATCAATACTCGACATCATTATGCACTCAGTAGATGTAGAAGCTCAGTTCATATTGATTGCTTCCAAGTAGTCTTGAATTTGGTCTACAATGGTGACTTGGCGAATACTGTGAAACTCGACATATAAACTAAATCACTTGATTCACAATGCATAGGTTGGTTAACACTATCAACTTGAGCTTAGTAGAAATTGAGTCTCTTGGTTAACACTATGTAGCTTGGTTAACACTAGACTTACATCACATCAACAATGAACTTGGTAAACACTACACAACTTGCTTTACACTAGTAAGCTCAACATACACTGAAATGCTCAGTTTACTTTGTTGATCTTCAACTCTATACTAACTGCTCAGTTCAAACTAAAATTTGTACATAGGACATAGTAGCAACTGTAGGACTCAGTAACAATTGAAATGCTTGGTTAACACTGTTAACTATACAATATGCTTGGTATAAACTCACAATCTAAATAAGTGTATGTCACTAATAACAAACATGACTGGAATGTCAACAATCTCCCCCTTTGGCATTAGTGACAAAAACACTTATTAGTCAAAACTAAATTATCCAACACCTTATATCTCAAACTCCGTATAGTATATTGTTTTTGAGACCATTCAAAATTGATTTTGTAAAAGATACATTTTTGTACATGGTAATTCTTTTCCATAATAATATATAGTATACTATACATACAATACACATTTGCTCTACATTTCTTTTTTCTTCTCCCCCTATCCTTTTACATCATTCTCCTTATGACTTTGATAGTTTCTCCCCCTTTATATCATCTTATATCTTGTCCTTCTTTTTTGACATTAATCCCAAAGATTTATACTATAGTATTTACATAGTAATGCCAAAATGACATTAGCAGTCTAAATGTACCTTTAGCATGATTTCCAAGGTCTTTTCCTGGTTCTCCTACAAGACACTACATGTGTGCAATGCCACCTACACTTTTGCTGATAGTTCAATCATATGTTCTACAATAGAGAAATTATCATCATGAATGAGGGTTTTTTAATATGCGATATGCTTTTGTATTGCACTCATGTTAGGGAGAATCATATTTTGAATATCTACCAAAGTAGATCTGATTCTAGCTTCTTCTCTAAGAAATTCTAAATATATATCTATCAAAAATCTGATCCTTTTGAAATGGGAAAAGCTTGAACTTAGGTCAAGCTACAATTGCTGAGCACTCACCTTAAGATCTTCATCAATATTAAAGATCTTCATTAGTCTTAGAAAAATTGTCTTTTATTTCCTTTGTAAAACTTGAAATATCACATAATTTACCAAAAGTAAAGTTACATCAGTACAAGAAGTTTCAAGAGAATAAAAAATAGTAGATAGCTCTACTTTATTAATGGCAATCTTTGAGCAATAAGTTCTAAGACCTTATTCTCAAACTTCATCTCTGCTTTCTATAATAATTTATCTTGTCCATCTAGATCCTTATTATACTTCTTGACTATTTCTGCCAACTAATACAAAATTGGTTAAGAAGAATCAACCTCTATACCTAGAGCCTTTGCCAAAATATTCTTGCCATCCTCAATGATTTTAAATTCTTTATCTCTTTCCTCTCTTATCATCTGTTGCTTGGCTTTATTTTTGAGTAATTCTTTGAAGGTCTACATTTGGTCAAGATTGAATTTTGAAATATCAAAATTAGGAATCACAATTTCCTCATCAAGATCTACATCCTCATCATTTTCTTTAACTTTACCTAAAAAATGTGTACCTAGTTGAGGCTTGGTGTCAACTATCATTGCACTTATTGCATGTGTACTCAAAATGGAAACAATAGTTGAAATATTAGGGATTGCTACAAAAATTGATACTACACTTATTGCAAAAATACTATTGGAAATACCTATTGTATCCAAAATTGATGTATTCAAAACTATTGAAGAGGGAATAATGTACAAATCGGTAGATGAAGTGGTTGATATTTCAATCAATGATGCACTAAGTTCAACTAGTACAAAGATTGATTGAGTGCTTGTGTTTTTAGTGGTGGTCAGAATCAATCCTGCTAAGGTTGTCTCGATGCTTGGTGTTTTCTGTTGGCATTAAGTTATTATTGCCATTAGTGAAAACACTTATGTATATCAGTATAGCTATCAAGCTTAGCACTTAGTTTCCTACACTCCCTAAGCATTCTAGTGTTAACCAAGCTTCAAAGTGTTCAACAGTTTACACTAAGTAGAATAGTGGCTACCAAGTGAATATAGGCAATGTGAAGAATAGTAGTGTGTATCAAGCCTCTCGGTGTCTACTGATATTCATAGTGTCTACCAAGTAGTAAATTTTTGTCATGGAAATTTAGTGTAAACCAAGCATTGGTAGAAATAGTGTTTATCAAGTTAAGAAAGGTAAACTCAATGTGCAGTATCTACCAAGTGACACTACATCTACCGAGTCACCAGTGGTCATCGAGTTTAGAAATACATCGAGTGATTAGTAATGATTGAGTCTTCACTTCTACCGAGTGCATGAAAATGTCATGTAATGCAGTGGACACTAAGTATTAGAAGGTCACGAGTTAGATCAGTGAACCTGAGTTATTTTACTATTGGGCTGACTTTGTAATGTGTTGTTTACTTGTATTTTGGTTGACCTTGTAGTTTTTTTTATTGGAAAGGTATATATGTAAGATCTATTGTAAGATATCATTGTATTGAAGTATAATTGAAGCAATTTTTGAGAAGTGCATGTGAAGGATTATCATCAATAGTTTAAGGAATGCAGTAAGGTCAATACAGAAGTAGAAAAGTCATATCTATCACATAAGGTGATCAGTGCATAAAGGATCTTATCAACAATTAGTTGTAAGTAGATCCACTGTTTCATCCTAATAGGTGAATTAGTTTCCAAATCCTTTAACAAGGTAGACTTAACAGTCTTTGTAAAAATTTCTTAACTAAGTGCATACTTCATTGTATGTTTGTAAATCCTCTAACAAGATGGACCTAGCAGTCCTTTGTGCTCCTAACAGGGAAGATCACTAGAAGTGGTCAATGTAAGCCTTAAAAGGCCAACTTTGTGCTCTAGTAGTGAAGTTTTGTGGGTACCATCCCCACCCCAATTTTACTTTCTATTTGGAAGGTTTTTGTGTCACCAAAACATTGTGTTCTTTTGTGTGATGAATGTTTTATCTTTCAATACTAATGTATGCAGTAGTATAGATGGATTTATGGTGAATTAAATGAAAAGTTTTGAAGTTATTGATTCACCCCTCCCCTCTCAGTAACTTATCATATCTTGAATATTTCAAACAATTGGTATCAGAGAATTGTGGTTCTTAGGATAAAGTTTAACAACTTGAGCAAAGATCTAAGGACAAATGGAGATATTAAGACTTGAAAAGGCAATTGAAAATGAAAAGCTAGATCTAGAGATGACCATAGCTCAACTCAAGGAAGAAAAAAAGAATCTTTCCTAATCCCTAAAAAGAAGGAAGGAAATTGCAAGACAAATGAATGACCATCAGTATGTTGAAGAAAAAATTGAAGAATTTTTTGTCATCAAGTAGTTCAGATGAAGCTAACAAGGAAGTCAAAGAACTCCTAGCAAAGAATGACTCTTTGCAAGAAGAGGTAAGAAAATTGAAAAGAGAAAAAGAAGTTTAGTCAATAAGAATCTATGAAATCTTAGAACAAAGGAATAAGGAAAATGAAGAGTTGGAGGCAAGAAACAATGAAGAAAAAAATCAATCCAATCAACATGAAGACCTTAATGATCAAATCACTAAAGAAAATGAAGAAATCAGGATTCTCAAAGCAAAGAATGAAAGAATAAGAAATGATCTAAATTTTGAAAGAGAAATTAATGAAAGAATAATGAGAGAACTGAGATCTGAAAAGAAAATCATTGAAAAACTAAAGAATGACCTAAATACTAAAAAAAAATCAATGAGAGAATGATGAAATCTCAAGAAGACATGAATCAATTGAATCAACAAAATGAGTAGAATCTTCATAAGCAAAAAGGTAAAGCCGGACTTGGATACAACGAAGATGAAGGTGAATCTTCCAAGAAACATGCCAAAAGGAATAAACAGCCATCATGAAATCATTGTTGGAAAATTGGTCATACATCAAACAAATGTTGGAGCAATGGAAAAGTAAAATTCAATGGAAAGTGCTATAACTGCAATCAACATGGTCACAAAGCTAATGAATGCAAGGAGAAACCAAAGTTTGAAGGTAAATGTCACAAATACAAAAAACATGGTCACAAGGTGTCTCAATGCAAATCCAAATCATTCAATCTAGTTGAACAACTTGTAAAGGCAATATTTGGATGGGACTACAATACTTGGTGCAGATGTCATTATTATGGAGAATATGGACACACTGGCATAAATTGTGCAAGGCATCACCTAAGAAAGAAGGATACTACTATAAGGTGTTACACATGCACTGAAATCGGTCATATAGCTAAAAATTACATGTATATAAGTAAAGTTGAAGATGAAAAGAAAGCAAGGGCTGACAAAATAAGGAAACAAATGAAGCAACAATGGATTCCTAAATCTACTGAGGATACAAGCTCAAATCATGGAAGTGAAGTCACTCAAGAGGTGGGTGACTCCATCATCTCAAAATAAATTCCTAAGATTGTATTGGAGCTATAATCAGCAATAAAATCATAAGTGTTTCCAACAAATATGAAGAAAGAAAATGATCTAATCAGTATTCCAGATACACAAGGATCACAGAAAGGTTATCTTTTGTCGAGTTACATTAGACTTCACTAAGGAAAGTTGGTTGAAGACCTGACTAACCAAGGTTGAGCGTAAAGGAAATTTGGTTTGTTTGTTAAATTGATACTCTTGCTAAGTTAGGTTAGTCGATGATAGTCTATCACACACTATGTCATTATGGCACCAAGCATTTATGAAAATTTCTCAACAAAAGGGGTAATTTTGACTTCATTTTTTCACCAGATTCATAGCATTTGAATAGCAGAGCAATTTGAAAGAGCATTACAGTGTTTTCAAGTGATTTAGCAGTGATATCTTCACAAATTCTATCATCTACTGAGTAGTGATGGCATCTACCAATGAAAGCAACACTAAATGAAAGAAGGGTTCTGAAATGTTGGTTAGGGGCATGGAATGGAAAGCACCAAAATTCAAGGTCATTCTGGCCATTGCTGAATCACTTGATCCTTATGGTGCTCAGTCACAAATACCATCAAAGGTACTCTTCATTAATGATAGAAGAACTCATTTTAAATGGATTGTTCAAGAATTAGGGACATTAGAAATGGATAATGCCCTAGCTGAAATGTGTGTTGACAGAGTTTTGAAACTCGAGCATAAGCATTTGGAAACAAAAGGATTAACTCATATCCCTCACATGCCACATAATTTCCAAGTAAAATGGATAAGGTACATATTCAGTTAGTTCCATAGTGGAAAATTATGGTTGGAGCAACCCATTTTGATTACAAAGAAAATGATACAAAAGGTTATGGGTTTGCCAATGCTAAGCAAAGCTAAGATAACCAAAACCCTAGGTTGGGAGGAACTACAAAAGAAAACCCTAGCCAAGTGGGATGGTAGAGGTTTGAAAATAAATAATGTCACTTACATAGAGCTTAGGTTTGGCATCCAAACCATTGCACCCAAAATATATAGCTCAAGTCAGTCGAATAGTGTTCCTTGTGAGGTAGTTGACTTAGCATACAAGGTTATAAAGAAGAACCTTGAATATGATCTGTCAAATGTGTTACTGAAGCAATTGAACAAAAACATTGATAGTGTGAAGACTTCCAAGAACAATTCCTTCAAGTTTGGTTCATTACTTATTTGCTACTCTTTTATGTTCAAAAATTCTTTCCATCTAAGGGCATAGTCATATGGAGGAAAGACACCCCCATTCTTGATCAGATTAATTAATTTATTGAAGAAATGGGTGAAAATTTTGAAAGGGTGTTGGATACCTATTTTGAGGTGTTTAAGGAGAAAATGAACAACAGATTTTGTATCCCACCCACACTTGTAGAAGACTACAAGGATGATATATGTTTCATGGTGGACTATGGTAGAGTATACATTCAAGTAGTCATACTAAGGGTGGCATGGGTAAAACCATTGCCTTATGAAATTAACATTGATGAAGCTAGAGACATCATTGAGGCATTAGTAAATGAGCTAACCAATCCTAATCTGCTTGCATTTGGCACATATAAGGAAGCCAAGAAGAGGATAGAGCTTAGTATTAAGATTCCTAAAGCTCTGAATAGAGGAAAGAAGAGAATTGTTAAATTAAAGACAAATGAAGGTCCTCTAATGCTTATTGAGGCAAGGGTGAGGATGAAGAGGAGGAATATGAAGAAGAAGAAGAAGAAGAATCAAAGAAAGAGGAAATAGCAAGGAAGAAAGGTAGAGTGATAATCACCAAACCTCAAAAGAAACTAACTGTAGTGTTCACCAGAAGATCTAGGAAAGGTAAAAGTGAACCAGTATTTATCCGCTCTGCATGTACATTTGAGGAAAGGATGAAATAGCTAAGAGTTGGAGTAGGAATTTGCAACTTCAAAGTTCTCAAATATGAGACTCAAACTCCAACTGAGCAAAAGGAGATTGAGGACTTAGTTGTGGAAAAGATGTGTATTTGGAAATACTCCCCTACACAAATTCAACCTCAAATTCATACAGATCTTTTTGCTAAAATCAATTTCAGATGGGAGAAGATGGTGCAAACTATAAAAGATGTCTTTGAACAATAGCTAAAACAGTTGGTACCAAATCTGATTGATGCAAAAGTGAAGAAGGCAATAAAAGAGCATGAAGATAGAATGATTCTAAAGCTTAACACATGCTTCATTTTAATGAAGAATATAGAATCAGTGGTTAAGCATGCCTTAGATTTTTGGAAAGATATATATCATCTCAAAAAGACATTGAAAGAAATTTTCAAAATTAAAGATGATGACAACAGTGACAACAATGATGATGATGATGACAATACTCCTTCAATCACAATTACAGTAGGAGATTTGAATGCTCTAATGGAGGAGAAGGAAGAAGAAGAAAAGGAGGAAGAAGTAGTAGAGGAAGAAAAGGATGAAGATGATCTAGTTAGAATAGTAGTCGAAGCAATTGCATCTCTTCCTCACACTCCACCACATACTATCACATCTATGGAGACAGCTTCTACTAGTGAGAATATGAGCACAGTAGTAACATCAATTGCTCAATCTCCACCAACCACCTCCTAGCTCTAGGTATTTACAATGGAAGTGTTAAGCACTTCATCCACTAAGCTGAATGTTACTTCTTCAGCTACCAAGTTAGCTCCCTCTGCTCCTACATCATCAATAAGTGCAATAATTAGTTCTACAATTTTTTCTTCATCAATTCTAGTTAGCTCTACAATTTTTTTTCATCAGCATTATTTGCATCTACTTTGATTCTAGTTAGTTTAGACATTTCTATGGGTATTCTACTGAGTGTGGCACTATTTTTGGGAAGTGTTTCAATTTTTTATTTAGTTAGTACTCCTATTGGTATTCAATCCTTACCATTTTTCACTGCTAGCCCTTCCATCTACACTATTATGTTTGTTCCAAAGGTCAAACCAGTAATCATAGAAGTAGAACAAAGGCAACCATTGAAACTTCTAATCATTGGAAAGGGAATTAAAGAAGATATTGACTTAGACACAGAGATAGTAATACCTAAGATTGACTTTGACACTACTACTATTGAAGAGATGAGGTTAGCAAGTCGACTTATAGAGAAGAAAGCTACACCAAAGCAATTAAGTTCTGAAAGGGATAAGGAGTATAGAATAATTGAGAATGCCAAGAATATAATTATAGAAGCTATAGGTGTTGAAGTAGATTCCACTCAACACATTTTGACTCAGTTAGAAGAGGCTATATAGAAATATAATGAGGACTCCTTCAAACAAGAGAAACTAATTGAAAAAGTTGAAAGGAAGTTTGATGACAAGGTGCTATAGCATATTGCTTAGCAAATTACAATCAAACAAGTAGAGTTGTTTGCATTTTTGGATAATTTTGAAAATTCTTTTAATAGTGCAACATCACTTTTTGCCAAACTTTGTGATGTCTTTGGTTTTACTAAAGATATAAAGGAGAAGCTAAATAAGATTGATGTTGATATGCAATCAAGTGCATCAAAGTTGTAGACTAACCCCTCCTCTAGCTCCTCTCATCACATCAAGGTGAAATATTTGGCAAACATGTAGGTAGAACTTCTAAGAGAAGACACTACAATAAGAGAAAACTCAATTGATATTCAGAACATGGTCTTGTCAATAATGGATACAATGTAGAAACATATTGCTCATTGCAAAACATTGGTCCAAGATTAGAACTTCTCAGTGGTTGATCGCATGATCCAATTATCAGCAAAAGTTTAAATTGCTCTCTCCACCTATCAAATTTTGCAAGAGAATTGGGATAATTCATTTGCCTTCATCCTCAAGGTACATCAAGAATTTCTATCTCATTTTGGTGTAACTAAATAGATAGTATATGTAGCCCTTTGACATTACTATCAAAAAGGGGGAGTGATATCATTTTAAGCAAAAAAGGGAAAGCTCTGTATATAAGGAGAAATATTAGTATAAGTGAAAGGGGGAGATGGCACTCAATAAAGTCAGCATGTATATGTGTATAGCTATGTACATAAGTATCTTTGTATATACATTATGTGTCATCAAGGAGATATATGTAGGAATGTATATGTAGTAGCTTTACAAAGATCAATTTTGAAAAATCAAAATTTAGTAAGTAAGATTGTGTACATATGTTTTGGCTTATAAGTGTTTTTTCACTAATGCTAAAGGGGGAGATTGTTGGCATTAAGTTATAATTTCCATTAGTGACAACACTTATCTACATCAGTATAGCTACTGAGCTCAACACTTAGTTTCCTACACTCACTAAGCATTCTAGTGTTAACCTAGCTTTGAAGTGTTCAACAATTTACACCGAGTAGAATAGTGGCTACTGAGTGAATACAGGCAATGTGAAGAACAACAGTGTCTACCAAGCCTCTCAGTGTCTACTGATCTTCATAGTGTCTATCAAGTAGTCAGTTTTGGTCATGGAAATTTAGTGTAAACTGAGTGTTATAAGAAGTAGTGTTTATTGAGTGAAGCAAGGTAAACTTAGCGTGTAGTATCTATTGAGTGACACTTAATCTATTGAGTCACCAGTGGTCACCGAGTTCATAACTACATTGAGTGACTAGTATGGACTGAGCCTTCACTTCTATTGAGTGCATGAAGATGTCATGTACTGTAGTGGATGACGAGTATCAGAGGTCACAGAGTTAGTTCATTGAAGTCGAGTTATTTACTATTAGGCCAACTTTGTAATATGTTGTTTACTTGTATTTTGGCCGATCTTGTAATTTTGTTTATTGAAAAGGTATATATGTAAGATGTATTGTAAGATATCATTGTATTGAAGTATAATTGAAGCAATTTTTGAGAAATGCATGTGAAGGATTAGCAGTAGTAGTTTAAGGAATGTAGCAAGGTCAATACAAAAGTAGAAAAGTCATATCTATCACATAAGGTGATCAATACATAAAGGATCTTATCAGCAATCAGTTGTAAGTTGATCCACTACTTCATCCTAATAGGTGAATTAGTTTCCAAATCCTTTAACAAGGTAGACTTAACAATCTTTGTAAAAATCTCTTAACCGATTGCATATTTCATTGTATGTTTGTAAATCCTCTAACAAGGTGGACCTAGTAGTCGTTTGTGCTCCTAACAGAGTAGATCACTGGAAGTGGTCAATGTAAGCCTTACCAAGCTAACTTTGTGCTACAGTAGTGAAGTTTTGTGGGTACCATCCTGACCCCAATTTTACTTTCTATTTGGAAGGTTTCTAGGTCACCAAAACATTGTGTTCTTTTGTGTGATGAATGTTTTATCTTTCAATACTAATGTATGTAGTAGTATAGATGGATTTATGGTGAATTAAATGAAAAGTTTTGAAGTTACCAATTCATGCCTCCCCTCTAGTAACTTATCATATCTTGAATATTTCCAGCAGTTGTCACTATTTTACTTGGAGAGTGAGGAAGTGAGGCAATAACTATTGCAACAATCTTGACTAGGTTAGTTTCCTCAAAATCATGAGTTCCTTCCTCAACAGGCTCTTGCTCTT
This sequence comes from Cupressus sempervirens, assembly GCA_028749045.1. Lineage (NCBI taxonomy): Eukaryota > Viridiplantae > Streptophyta > Pinopsida > Cupressales > Cupressaceae > Cupressus > Cupressus sempervirens. The sequence goes on along the minus strand of CM053791.1, from coordinate 137,244,925 downwards.
GTTCCTCTTCAACATCCACATTATCAAAATGTGTTACTTCTTCATCCTTTTCTTGATCATCATCATCCTTTTCACTTATACTTATTAGAAACTCACTCAGTTTGTGAAGAAGATAGATATTTTTCGATGTGTTTGGCACATTCTTCACAACATGATCTATTTATTTTAACAAAATTAGACAAGTATTGAATCTTAAAGTTAATGTTTCTTTAGTTCTCTTTAAATATTCCCTGACTTCCTTATCATTTAGCTTTGGTATTAATTGCCTTAGGGTTTTCTCATGAATATCCTTTGCTATTTGCACTGCATGTTCCCATCTTGGCTTGATTTTGTTCATTAGTGCTTTTTGAATTCGTTAAGTGAGTTGGTCAGGTGAGTATTTCAATTTTCCCCTTTTAGATATCAGAATATCTTCAATCTACTTTTTCTCATTAGTTGTTCTAGTCTCATATTTTAGTACTTTGAAATTTGTTATCCTAGAACCTGATTCAAATTCCTTCATCCTTTCTTCAAATGTGGGTGGATACCTCTTGAAAATTATGTCTCCCCCTTATTTCTCTATTTTCTTTCTAGAGGATCTTCTGGTGAATACTATAGTGAATGTCTTGGTAGGCTTAGTAATGATTGGGTAAAAGTACAAAGTTTTGTCACCTTTTAGGCTGACTTATCAGAATAACTAAATTTTTGTATTTCTATCTAAAAATAAACTTTTTTCAAACATATGATTTTATTATTAAATGCATGTCTTATACTAGTTTGTATCCAATTACTAAAGAAATAATTATTTCAGAAAACTGATGCTTCAATAACTCTTACTATTTTTTATTATATTTTTTTAATAGCATATAAAAAACATTTAATAGATTTCAAAGTCAAGAAAATTCTCTTATAGAGTTTATAGTGTTTTAATTAGATATAGTATATTGTAATTAAAAAGATCTACAAGTACATATTTTAATACTCAAGAAGATGCCAATTTTAAGAAACAAAAAAATGTCAAACGATATAATAAAAAAACAAAAAAACTATATGACATTCTAGAGGAGAGGTTCCTCTTCTATAATGTATAATTTTTCTTTTGGTTGGAATAGATATATTTTGAAAAATGTGGTGGGAGATGAAAACTATTGAAATCAGGTGAGTTGAAATTTGAATAATTATAAAAGAGAAAATATAGGTCTAAAGCCAAGTTTTATTTTTGATTTTTCTAGATACATATGTTATCTATAACATAATATGAGATCAAAGGGAAATAAGTTTATTTCCATATAGTTTTGTGGTGGGAACTAGACCCTTAATTTTCAACATTTTTCAACAACTGAAAAATTAGCTTTAAAAGTAGGAAAATTATATCAATTCTTATTCCAAATAATTATTAAAAATTATAATCCTAAACTTCATCCATTTCTACAAATTTCATTAGTTTACCTTTTTTTTTTTTAAATTCTAAATAATAATACCAATTTTATATCATTGAAGGTGAAGAGTTATACTTTTCTTAGCCTTTTCCTTTGTAAAAGGGCGACACATGTTTGTGCTTTTACCTAATTACCTTGCCCTTTTTCTTAAGTGGTTCCTCTCTCTCTGATTCTTCATCCTCTACTTCTTCATCTTCACCTTTGCCCTTAGTTAATAGGAGAGTAGAACTTGTTTTCAACTTCACAATCCTTTTCTTCCCTTTGCTAACTGCTTAAGACAACTTGATCTCTAGTTTGATCTGGGCCTTAGCCTCATCACATGTGCCAAAATATGCAGCCTTGGGGTCAACTGGTTCATTTATCAATGCCTCAATTATATCCTTAGTTTCATCAATATTTACCTCATATCCTAGAGGTTTCACCAATGCAATTCTAGGCCTAACTACTTGAATATATACCTTATCACTATCCACCATAAAACATACATCATCCTTATAATCCTCAACTAGTTTCTTGGGGATTTGGAATCTATTATTCATTTTCTCCTTCAAAGCATCAAAATAATTATCCATAATACTAGTGTAATTTTCTCCCATCTCAACAATGTATTCATTAATTTGGTAGAGTACTACCACATCTTTTCTCCAAACAACAATACCCTTTGATGGAAAGAATTTTTGAACATAAAAGAATAAACATATCAATAGAGAACCAAAGTAACATGGATTATTCTTCAATGTCTTTATGCTCTCCATGTTCTTGTTGAAATGAGTCAATAGTAGCTCAACAATGTCAAGAGAAAGGTTGTTCTTGACTACTTGTATGCTAGGTAAACTGCTTCACAAGACACACTATTCAACCTACTCAAACTGTAGAACTTGTGTGCAATGACATGAATACCGAACTTCAATTCCATGTTAGTGAGACTACTAATCTTCATTCCCTTACCATCCCACTTGGCTAGGGTTTTCTTCATGAGTTCAACCTAACCTAGGGTTTTAGTCCTTTTAGCTTTAGCCAACATAGAGAGACTAGTGATCCAATGGATCATCTTCTTTTTAATCAAAATAGTTTGCTTCAACCACAACTATTCATTGTGCACATGACTAAGGATATACCTAATCCATTTTACTTGGAAATCATAGGGCATGTGAGGAATATGGGTTAAAACTTTGGCTTCAAGATGTTGATTCTTAGGTATCAAAATGCCATCAACACATAACTCCTTTAAACATTCATCCATTTCTAGGGTGCTAGTATATTGAATCACACATTTAAAATGAGAACAAATATTGTTGATCAATAGTACCTTGGGAGGGATATATGACTATGGTCCACTCAAATCTAGGGTTTCAATGACTGTAAGAGTGAGCTTAAAATCTAGGGCTTTCCATTCTACACCACAAACCAACATGTATAATCCTCATTTTTCCTTGTTGTTGGTAGTTGCCATCTTCACTTGGCAGGGTTTGAGTGAATTCAAAAAAATTTGGTAACAATTTGCTCAACTCACTTGTATGTGCTTGAAGATTGCACTACACAATTTTCTTTCAAAAATTCATGGTAAAAATGACTTCAATTTCATTCCTTTAATAAAAATTTTCCATATATGTCTAGTATGAAAGTTAGATGAAATTGATAGACTATCATCCACTTTACTTGCATTGATTAATCGGTAGATTCTTCCATCAATTGGTAGTCATATAAGATTTAGTTATTCTTGACCTTTCTCAATAGAGTCTATGACCTGATCTCACTCGATAAGGAAGGTAACTTTGTAGTAACTAGTACCCTTTTACTCAGTGATCCCTTTACATCTTGAATGTTGATATGGATCTTTTTGTCTTGTCAACTAGAACTTTAGTAACTAGTACCCTTTTACTCAGTGATCCCTTTACATCTTGAATGTTGATATGGATCTTTTTGTCTTGTCAACTTGAACTTATTTAGATGTATTCTTTGGTCACTTAGTTCTAGTTATCCTCTAAGAAATCAAGTGGAAATAGTGGAGTCATGCAAATCTTGAGTGACTTGATCATCGCTGCTCAAACTTGCATTCTCGACAAATTTTGGAACCCATTTTTGTCTCATTTGTTTTCTAATTTTATCAGCTCTTGCCTTTTTTTCATCTTCTATTCTTCTAGTGTTCATATAGTTCTTGGCAAGATGACCAAGTTCTATATAGATAAAAACTCTTTTGGTGGTATCTCTTTTCCTCATGTGATGCTTTACACAATTCATTCCAATGTGTCCAAATTCTCCATAGTAGTGACATCTTCACCAAGTGTTATAGTCCCAACCAAATATAGCTTTCATAATTTTTTCTACTATATTCAATATCTTGGTTTTGCATTCTGATGACTTTTGCCCATGCTTCTTACATTTGTGACATTTTCCTTCAAATTCTGGTTTCTCTTTGCATTCATTTTCTCTATGACCATGTTGATTACAATTGTACAATTTTCTATTGAATTTTTCTTTCCCATTGCTCCAACATTTATTTGAAGTGACTATAAGTATGTTTTTTGTTCCTTTGAACTCCTTGCTTGCATGATTCTCCTTCTTTTGTATATTGGATTCCCACATTTCCTTTTTGTTTGAAGTGACTCTACTCATTCACCTAATTCATGTTTGCTTGAGATTTCAAAATTCTTTCATTGACTTGCCTTTCAATGTTTAGATCATTCTACAATCTTTCATTCTCTGATCTTAGGTTCATGATTTCTTCATTTGCATTGGTGAGCTAATCAGTGAAGTCTTCTTGCTGAAGGGATAGATGTTGAATTTCATTGTTCTTTCCTTCTATCTCTCCACTTATCTTTTTTTTCTCTTCCTTCACTTCACACAGTCTCACTGACTCAATTTCTTGCTCTCTTCTTAGTTTTCTTACTTCTTCTTGAAGAGTACTATTATTTTCTGATAGTTCTTTGATTGCTTCATCAACTATATATTAATTTCTTGAATGGATGTTTTTAATTATCTCTTCAATATAGAGTGAATCATTCATCTAAATTACAAGATCTTTTCTTCTTTTCAAGGATTGGGAGAGTTTCCCTTTTGCTTTCTTGAGCTACCCAATGGCCAATTCCAAATCTAGCTTCTCATTGTCAATAGCTTTGTCAAGTCTGAATACCTCCATTACCTTTGATCTTTTCTCAAGCTATTAAACTTTTCACTAAAAACCACAATGCTCTGATACCAATTGTTGGAAATATTATGACAAGCTAAGTTACTAAGAGGGGAAGGGTGAATCAGTAACTTCTAAAACTTTTATCCTTGTTAGCAATTAATCCTTTACATGAATTCTAATCTAACTTCATGCATAAGAAACTAAAAAACATGAAAGCATACACAACACTTTAACATGCAATTTGGTGACCTAGAAATATTCCAAATAGAAAGTAATACCCACAAACTTTAGTACTGCATTATAAAGTTAGCCTATTAAGCCTTACAATGATCACCTCTAATGATATGTTCTATTAGGAGTAATAAGGACTACTTGGTTCACCTTGTGAAAGGATTTACAAACATATAATAAAGTATGTACACGATAAAGAGATTTACATAAGATTTTTAGGTCTACCTTGTTAAATGATTTGACTAATCCACCAATTACAATGAAACAGTAGTTGATCTTTGACCTACAACTTAGTTTGTGGAATGACATTCCTCTAATTGTACAAATCACCTTGCTATGATAGATGAATCTTTGTTGCTCCTTATACTATTGTAGCCTGTGTAATTCACTCTTCTACTCTTCTTTGATTATTGCATTGCTTCCTTACTTGATTATTTGAATTTGATATAATGCATTACATATATATCAATCCAATTACATTATTACAAAGTTGGCCACAATACAAGGTGACACAAATATTACAAAGTCAGCCAAAGTGTAGAAACTCATGCTCTAAAGACTGACTTGGTGAGGTTCTAATACTTAACATCCTTTGTCAATTCTCAACACCATCATGCACTCCGTAGATGTAGAAGCTTAGTTCAAACTTATCACTTCCAAGTCATCTTGAACTCAGTCTACACTTGTGACTCAACAAATATAATGAAACTCAACATATAAACTAAATCACTTGATTCACACTACATAGCTTAGTTAACACTATCACCTTGAGCTTGGTATAAATTGAGTCTCTTGGTTAACATTGTGTAGCTTGTTTAACACTTGACTTACATCACACCAACTCCAAACTCGATAAACATTGCACAATTTAGTTTACACCGGTAAGCTAAACATACATTGAAATGTTTGGTTTACACTACTAATCTTCAAATCTATAGTAACTACTCGGTTCAAACTAAAATCTATCCATAGGACTTGATAGCAATTATAAGACTTGGTAACAATGGAAATTCTTGGTTAATACTCTTAACTGTACAATATGCTTGGTATGAACTCACACTTTGAATAAGTGTATGTCAGTAATAACAAACATGATTAGAATGTCAACACTTTGGAGATCTCTACCCATTGTTACAGAAAATATAAATTTGGCAAAATCATGGCATTTTTATAGTTCAACAATGTCGAGTTAACAAAATTTGCAATATTATAGAATTTGACAGAGAACATGACATATTGTTACTTTGTCCTTCATAAATATTTTTAATGCACGCAATCTCACAATATCCTTTCTTACATCAAGTCTCATAATTTTTCACTCATGTATAAGTTGATCACTTTAAATAGGTTGCCAATTATCATTAAAACTTAAGCTCAACTTTAATGTCCTTAACTCCCTTAATGACACAATCGCAGATAAATAGGTCATCAATATGTGATGATAGTCATCTCAAAAGATAATAGGTTTTAAAGTTTACATGTAAATTTATATTTTGAAAAATGAATATTTCACCCTCCCCCAACTAAGTATGGGCATGGCTTCTAACAGGCCAGAATATGAAAGCTCAATAAATTCAAACAACATGAATTTATAATAAAGAGTGATTAAAATAAAATATTTTCAAGGGTATGTGGCACATATCTAATAGGTATTGTAGGAAAGTGTTCTGGAAAATATCATTGAAAGTGATGGAGTGATGGGATGGAGTAGAAGTATGCAAAAGAAAGACGGAGAGATGAAGTGTATGGTGGAGAAAGTACTTTCAAGAAGAAAGTTTTTATTATGAAAATCTTGAATGGTATCAATATTTGGTAGTAGTCAAGGTAGAAAATTTAGACTGCTCAGCTATAGGAATGAGTATATCTTCACTGTGTTGAAACTAATACAGGAACTCCTCATGAATTACTAGTTTTTTGTAGAGCTTGAGGTGATGACCATTGAAAAGTAATATAATCAAATAGGATCAATAGTAGAAAACTAGAACACTCTATTTGGAAATACAACAATAATTTGATACAATCCTAACTAACAAGTTTGAAACTTTCCTAGATTGTGTTGATGCTTAAAATCATAAAGAAGGGCCCAATATCCTACAAAAAATATTTTATCTTTGATAAACTTATCATTCCATTATTTATGTTGATATGGATGAGTTTGGTCTTGTTCAATGCATTTTTACACTATTCATCAGGTCCATTTAAACTCAATGTGCATTCTTGTTGTGCAATAGTGAGTTCCATACTAAGCTCCAAAGAAGTCCTCAATATTTTATATTCAAACTCTATAGGTATTACAACTAACCTACCATAAATGAGCTTAAATGGAGTAAAACCTGTTATGGATTTCTAGGTGGTTCTATAAGCCCAAAGGGCTATAGGAAGGCATGTGGCCCAATCCCTATTATGAAGTGCTACCAATTTGGTTAGAATGGCATCCATCTCCCTATTGGTAACTTCAACTTGCCCATTTTCTTGTGGGTGGTAAGGTGATGATTTACCATGCTTAATCGTATATTCTTCCATAAGAGCAACTATCAAATTAGATGTAAATTGAACTCCTTGATTAGATGCCAACTCCCTAGGGACTCCAAACTATGTAAAGATGGATTCATATAAGAAATTGGAAACATTTTTACATAATCAATGCAAACTAAGATATAGGATTTACCTTATGAAGAGGGTTCAATAGGGCCTACAAAGTCAATTTGTCATTTATCATAGGGTGAAACAACTGCTTGAGGCTACAAGGGCATCTCATATAATTTAGTGGGTCTTCCCATTCATTGAAACTTATCACATTTCTTTGTGCATCTACTTGCATGCTTATGTAAAGTTGGCCAATAGTACCTAGTTGTCAATATTTTTAAGGTTGTCCTTTTGGCTACAAATTAAAATCCATAGAGGTCATCATGGCATACCCTCAAGATGTCATATGTTTCATGGTTCCTTAAGTATGCACTGACACATTACCTGAACAAGACCAATATAGAACATAAATCTAGCAATCTAAGTATAGTTAAAGATCTTTTCAACTAGTAAATTTCTTTCATTGGTAGAGAAGTGAATTGACATTTTTTGTATCGTGAGGTAATTTGCAATATCTACATATCATGAATTTTGTGTTGATAATAGAAAAGGTGTTTATTTGGAAAATTTTCATCAATGGTTGCATGATCATTAGGGACATGCAACGGAGAGAAAAGTCAGCTGCTACATTAGCCTTGTTAGGTTTATCTATTATGGTGATATCAAATTCCTTCATAAGTAACAAGCAATGAGCTAATCTTCCTAAGATTGCAGGCATATTCATTAGTTAATTTATAGAAGAGTGATCAATATGAAAAAATATTTCATATCTAATAATGTAATGTCTAAATTTATTTAGTGCATAAATAATTGCAATTAGCACTTTTTTAGTGACTGTGTAGTTAAACTCTGCACCTTACAAATTTTAACTGATGAAATAGATAGCATGTTCAAATGAGTCTACCTTTTCGCCTAGAATAGCACCTATAGTGTGGTTTGAGGCATCTATATGGATATTGAAAGGTAGTCCCCAATTAGGACATCTAAAACTAGTGTTTTGGTAAGAACTTATTTATGATAGAAGAAAGATGTAGCACATTTAGAGTCCCATGCAAATTTAAAATCTTTTTTTGATGAGTTATAAAGGGGTGTTGCAAGTTTACTAAAATTCTTGATGAATCTTTTATAATATCCAACATTTCCATGGAAACTCTGTACATCCCTATGCTTCTTTGGCATAGGAAAACTCTTTGTTGGATCTACTTGGATGCCTTTTTATTAATTATAATTCCCTAGTATTATTCCTTCTTCCATCACCATAAATCACTTTTTATTATTTAGTTAAAGGTTATAGTCTTGGCATCTCTTGAGTACTATCTCTAAGTTGGCTTTTGCCTCCTCAAAATTGGTCTCATAAATAGTAAAATCATCCATGTAGATCTCCATATAGTCAATAGATATATCTAAAAAGATTCTTATGACATCTTGTTGGAATGTAGCTAGGGCATTACATAGGCCAAAAGGTAAAACTAAGTAGGAAAAATTTCCTCATCGGCATGTCAAAGCTATTTTTTCTTGATTCTTTAGAGCTATTTGTACCTGATTGTGAGCACTAAAACTATCTAGAAAAGAGAAATATTTCTTGCTAGCTAGATTGTCAAGAACTTGGTCTATAAATGGTAAGGAAAAGTCATCTTTCTTAGTGGTTGAATTGAGCTCCCTATAATCTATACACAAAAACTAGGGGTGAAACACATTAGCTATTATAGATGGGGTAGATAAAATTAGCATTGAATAATTTATGTATTTTATTCTTAACTATATCCTTTAAAATGGGGTTAGCTCTACTCTAAGGCTATTGGATAGGTTTGAAATCTATACTGATATAAATACTGTGAGTACAAAGCATAGGGTCTAGTCCTTTCATGTCCATGTAGTCCCAAGAAAATGATTTTGAATTTTATTGTAGTAATTGCAACATAATTTTATGACTGGAAGGTGATAAGGCCTTATTTACATTCAACTCCTTTCTAGGACCAACCTTCATCTTAATAACCTTATCTATCATGAATAACTACACAAGAGGAGAAGAATCCATCTCATGAGCTAATAAGGAGTGAAGGAAATGGGAAGGTTTTGAATGTTGGGGTGTGTTCAAAGGTGGTAATATGGTTTATAGGACACATTCTTCTTGAGGAAACACTTGACTTCTACTCCATATCCATTCATGATAATGGATAAAATGATCTCATCTTCTTCTCCAGAGGCTACAAATGACTCTCAACCTATTATCATTAGCTGATGGATGGAATTTAGCTCTAGATCTTCATCACCCAAGCATGACCAGATTACTTTGTCATCTAATAATAGTAACTATGTAGGAGATTATAAGTTAGGTTCTTGGTATGGATACATCACAAATTGTCATCTTTCCAGATTAGAGATAGGCATCTATAATGGCCAACCATGGTCACCTCGAAATTAAAGGATATCCACCCATGTTAGCCTTTGGAGAAAAGACAACAAAGTGTACTAGGTATTCCCAAGAATTTAAGGTTTTATGACATTTTCTTTCATCCCATCAAGTTTGATAATAGAACTATCAACAAGATAAAGTATGGTTGGTATTTCTCTGAGACCAATTATATACAATCGAGACAATATCTCCTTTTGCAAGACATTTATAGATGCCCCTAAGTGAATCCAATAATTTTGAACTTACATCCCATGAATGGTAATAGTAACCACAAGACTCCCTAGGTTAGAATATTTAGCTATAGTTAACTTCTCCAACATTAAATCAGATAATTGTCCTAAGAAATTAATGGTTTTTGGATCTTTTTTCTTTCTTCCTAGTCATTTGATACATGCTTCCTTGATAGCTTTAGTATAGATAGGAACTTCCTTAATAGCATCAAGTAATGGTATTTTTCTATCATTTTCTTCAGTTGATTGAGCAAATTAATTATTGCATGGTTTTTTGTAGGCTAGACTTGTTCCATCAACCTATGAGGAAATGGAGGTTCTTTGGCTACAGGAGAGGTCTTTTGATTTGACACATCTTTCCATTCAATTTGGGGGTCTTCAACTTCAGTTATTATAGGATTTTGTGGTGAAGGAAAAGTAGTATCTAACCTTAAGTGGATATCATTCATGGAAATAACATAATTTTTTTGTTGCACTGGTTATTTGGTATTGTTGGGATTAGAATTATGCCAAACAAGGAGCTGAGTGTTCTTAGGAGGAGTATTAGTGGCTACAAGAGGAGGCATTAGGGTATGCTACTGCTGTAGTGGCATTAAGGATTGCTGACTAGGTTGGGTACTCCAATTTGGGTTTTGTTACTAACCTTGCTGAGGTTTTTGGCATTGTTGCTGAGGTTGCTGGAAACACTGTCGAGGTTACTGCTAACTTTGCTAAGGCTATTTTGAACCCTATTGAGGTTGCTTCCAACTTTGGTGAGGTTGCTGCCAACCTTGCTAAGGTTGTTTCCAAACTTGCTGAGGTTGTTTCCAACCTTGTTGGGGTTGTTGTTAACCTTTCTGAGGTTGTTGCCAATTATTATTTCCACTAAAACAAATAGTTTTCCATTGACTATCACTGTTATAAATTTGAAGAGGATCTTGTGGAATACATTTTCTTTGATCCCATGGCCTTCATTGAGAAACATAGAGCACCTTTCCCTTTTCATCAATGACTTTAAACTTAGTAGGCATTGGTTGTGTCTCTAGGCTTGCAATAGACTTACATCTACAATGACTTTTCTCTTCCCTACAATGTAGACAAGGTTCAACTAACGTAACATCAGCTTCATCCTTCTTCTTTCTATCTTGCATGGCATCTAGTTGAGTGGCTACAATATTAATGATGTCTTGTTCAAAATCTATGAGTAAATTGAATAGTTCTATCTTTGATACTCCTAAACTTCTATTAGACTTATTTTGTAGGTCTTTAAGTCCCCTACCTTTCTTCATAGTGTCCCTAGAATAATTCAAACATATACTATGTATATTAGCCCAAATTTTTTAAGTGATATCTCCTCCTGCCATTAGATCTAGAGCTTAAATGCTTCCATCATTTGTACCTCTCAAATAACACTATTTCTTTGATTCTTCACTCAGTTGATGATGTGTATTACACTACAAGTCAAACATGAATCGTGAAACATAGTCTTCCAAGGTTTCATCATCCTTTTTGGACATTTTGAAAATATCACCCCCTTTCAAATATCAACCCCTATAGTATTCTTTATACTTTATAGGAAACAAGTTTCTCATTGCAAACCAATCTCTTATAGTGTTGGCATACAACCCCATAAACCATCTCATAGATGCTTCCTTTAAGTTGGGTGGAAAAAACTTTAGCTGGTGAGAATCATTTGTATAGTTATAACTTCTACAAAGGATATCAAACTCAAAGAGGAAGGTTTCAAGGTCTTTAGTAATTAGGGCATAGAACTTGGGAAGTGTAGAAAAAGGTATGTTCTTCAATTTTTTATTACCTTAGTGAGGAGGGATAGGAGAGGAAAATGTAGGCTAAGGCTGACCCATTCTTGGAGGAGGACCTAGTGGTGGTAGTTAATAAATAACAAGGGAAAGTGGATTATCATGGTATTCAAGTTCAACAAAGAGATCATTCAAATACAAGGATCTGTCAGAGAATGAGGGTTTTCATTCTTGAGAAACAACAAATAAATTTTCAAAAGATTATTCTTCTTTGTTCTCACAATGAGGTTCTTCAGGATGATGATTAAAAATGTCTTCCTAAATATTACAGGGAAGAAATCTCCCAAGGAGGTCTCTTCTTCTATGCATGCAAAATAATATAGAATTTAAACTAACATAATGACTTCAAGGTTGAACAAGATTGACATCTTTGCCAACAATGCTACCAAAAATTTCTAGTTACCTTAATACCTTAGTAACAAAGGATGGGACATCCTTTCATAGTGAGTCTATGGTCAAAAAACTTCATGTATTTTTCCTAAAATAGTATATTGACTTCATTCAATTTGTCAACCCGAGAGCATAAACTTGAAATTGTGACTACAAAGTCTATGCTCAAATTATTCTTTAAGTCATTACAACTAAAGAAAAGGAAATGATGAAGGGAATCTATGCTAGCAACTAAAAAATCTACTTTAAAAAAAGCTTAAAGTAATTCTACAAATAGTAAACCTATCTACTCACCTATGCTACAAGAATAGTTCATTGATTTTGTTATCAATGGCTATAGGAGCAACATAATCCTCTCTTGCAAGAAACAAACAAGGAAATGAAATCTATTCTAATGGAATAGTTCACTCACCAAGTGGACCCCCTTAGATGAGTGAATAGAAAATATAATCAAGAAAAGAGAAATGAACTTGAACTATTCATTCTATTCATTCATGGTGAAAGAATTACACTTTCTTAAAAATTGAATCACACTCTATTACTATGAAAATTAAATTATCCTATTCTTCCCAAAACTACACTCAAACCTACAATAGTCATTATTTAAAGGAAACCAGAACTACTTCCCAACTCTACAATCACTCTATTAATGATTATCAATTATAGAATCATAAATTTTGAAACAAAATTACCTTAAACCATGAATGAATCCTCTTGAAATATAGTAGGTTGTGTAAGCTACATTTGTGTGCTACACCATTAGAAACCATATAATGACTTGCTCCACTTGCGATGGTTTAGCAATCCAATTTCCTTTGACTTTAGTGCTTAGTAATTTGATCTTTGAATCTCCTCATCAAGTACTTGAAATCATTCAATATGTATACAACTTTCACATACATATATTTATTTCATCATCAATATTAGAGAAAAGGTACAAAGTTCAAATTACCACTCTTGCAAATCCTATTGCTATAGGAGGAAAACTACCCAAGACATAACATGAATGAGAAAAAAATTATCACCATGAAAAATTACTTCATTATACCATTTTTGTCCATAGATTCAAGAAAATATAGCATATTTGAACTATCCATACTTCTATCTCATGTCTTAACTTATATATAGCATATACATGAAAACATAAGTTCATCTGCTTAAAACCATAAAGTCATGATTTTTTTGGCAAGATAAGAAAAGGCCATGACTAACACAAGTTGTTAGAGAGCCTTCACAAACAAAAACTAAATAAAAAGCTAGACTAATTACTATTAATACTAGAGTCTAACTTTCATTAGATAACACCTTGCTGATAATCACACAAGGTAACCAAGTCTTATAGTATTGGGGATTTTTACATAAATTGATTTAAGCATAATAGTATTTAAACTGTGTCCCAAAACTTCAAGAAGGAGCACAATAGACCATAAAAGTAATATAATAAATTTACATATCATTAAAAGAAGAAAAAGAGGAAATGCAAGGTCTAGAAAATCTAGAAAGTGTCCATAGCAAATTGTTTCCCTTATTATAGTTCTCTATGATATTTCCCTCAATTTTTTGTGTGTAGAAATATCTAGAGAGTGTTCCCTAATGCATGTGAATTCACCTTTATAATACTCTATAAAGGTTATAGTCATTCTAAAAAATCACGTCATCTTATATGTTTTATACCCACTATGGTGTTCCCCTAATAGTTATTCTAGATGAAAATGTGGGTGTTGTATATTTATGCATCTCATATATAATTGATTAAAGATGATTTAAATTCAAATATAAAGATTAAATATTTAAATTTTGTTATGGTTTCATTGTAAAGAGAAGAGATAATTCATCCCCATCTCAAGTTTCTACACTTCATTATGATAGCTTGTTATTATTTTTGTTATCCTATGGATTAATTTTTTTCATTTCATGTCTTAATCTAAATTAATCATGCCTAATATATGTATTATCATTTCATATCTTAGTAATTTAATCCATACATTTTTATAGGATTATAAATTTAATTTTTCAAGTTTCCATCATCACAATCATAAGTGCATCCAAGAGAAAATATCCCAGCAAAAAAGATCCCTAGAGAGGTGGATGACAATAAGATACTAATCAAGACAAAATCACAATATTAGTTTCATTCATATCATATTTATTGCAATAAATGAATTAGAATATATTTATAGTACATATTAGTTTGCACCTACTATCAGGTCCTATGCCCTTTTTAAACATTTTCAAGGAAAAAATTATGATAGGATTTTGGAAGATATAGTTATGTGCATAAAAGACATAGAGTGACATATTTAAAATATAGATCAATAAATATAATCACTATTTTGAAATATTTATTTCCCTTTTTTACACATTTATCATCCCTTTTTAGCAAATTCAACTCCATTTTAATTACATACATCTAATCAATATAGCCTTATTCTTATGGAGTTTAGTATATCAAACCCTCTCATTTAATCAATTATTTTTTCTATTATGTATAAATAAACCAAAAAAAGGAGTAAATCAGAGAGTAGAGAAGCTTAAAGTATTAGATTTTCAGAAAACCTACAACTAGAATGGTGATAGTATCAAAATCTAGGCCAATTTAGATCATACCAACCATAAACACCTCACCAACAAAAATGCTAATGATAATAGACAAGATATAAACTAATCCACTAGCTCCTCCATCTAAGCAGTCTAGGTAGCATAGCCCTCAATTCGCTAAAATTGCATACCATCCTCTATGATGATGTTGAAGGGGTTGTTAAGGACTATTGTAGGAGGGATAGTAGGGGGGAATTGTAATAGGAAATATAGTGATAATAGGCCTCCTTCTAGCTCTGATCTATGTAGCATTCTATAAGAAGATCAAGGTTTTCCCTTCTCTATTGTTATGGATCATCATGTCCAACAATTCACCTATAGAGATGTGGTTTTGTCTAAAGTCCCTATCCTTTATGACGACCTGCAATGGCTCCACTAGGGAGGGGGGGGGGAGTTAAAGTGGTTTCTATTTCTGCAAGTTCACTAGGGTAGAGTGGGGTGTTGAATAAGGCCATTCTCCTTCAAGTGGCATGGTACTAGAAGATATTTTCTTCATTATAATATGATTCAATATCTCTTTAAGTGTGCAACTATCTTTAGTTGGTTCTTTTGGTTACACATGAATATCAAATGATAGATTCTCCCTCTTTAAAATCTTTGTGTATTCTTTAATGACTTGATGGAACTTGTTTTTAGTCTCAAAATGGTTTTTCACACTTGAGTGCCAACACACTTAATCGCTTTCTACATTGGAGCCAAGTACACCATGTATGCTAAGCCACAACATGAGCTAAGTTAGGGAAGCCTTTAAATGCCGATTGATCTTCAGGTGCCAAGCAGCCTTTAGGGGCCGAGTGAAGATCAGGTGCCGAGCATGATACAAGTTTTGAGTGACATTTGAGTGCTGATTCATAGATGATACCGAGCAATATAGAAATACAACAAGTGCTGAGTAAGCCAATTTAATATAAGTGTCGAGCATTAGAGATCAATAAGTGTCGAGCAACATAGAATGCACATATGAGTTTGTAACATTACAAATTCAGATGTAAATCATTTTTATGGCCAACATATGATAAATCTCAAAGGATTAAAAGATAAGACCAAATCTTTTGTTTTTCCCATGCAATCAGCATGTAGCCAATAAGAAAAATGGAGAAGGCATGTAGCCAATTGTAAATGTGCAAGGAATAAGTGGGAAATAGAGATTCAATATGGATCATAGATCCATACCTAAACTTAAGTCTTCGAACATCTTTACAAGGAAGACAAAATCACTTTGAACCCTATGGTGAATGGATGAGGGTCTGCAAGGAAAAGTAATTCTTAGAGTGAAGAGTATCAGATCATAGAGGATCAAGATAAAAAAAAGTAGATCAAGTGCTTATATTTAGCAATCAAAGGATTGTAAGCTATCAGGTTTATTATACCTAATACTCTCCAGCAATTGTATTAGAAAGAAAATCCTATGATAATAGGTTAGCTTAGCAGCTATTTTGTAAATCCTATAAATAGGTGACAAAATCCTTTAGTAGGGTAACACTTCTTGTAAAGTGTTTGAAATCCTTTAACCAGGTCACTATTGATACAACATAAAGCTTTTAACAGGGTAGATCGTCAGAAGTGGTTAAACCTTATTGTTGCAGTAATTTTTTTGGGTATCATCCCCACCCTAGTTTTACCTTCTTATTCTTGGAGGGTTTTTGGGTTACCAAAATCTTAAGTGTTATGATTATGTGTTTTTCATAATTGTGTGATATGTTTATATGCATGCAATTTACTTTTAGTTAAGAAAAAGTTTTAATGGTCAAAGCACAGTAATTTTGATTCAACCCCCTCCCCCCCCCCCCCCCCTAGAAGCATTATTCCTATTTGAATATTCTAACAATTGCTATATAAGGTGCAAGGTTCTCACAAGAAGAAGTCTAACAACTTGGAGAAAAAGATCTAAAGATGGAAGTCTTCAAACTTGGGAAGATTATTGACAATCAAGTGATTGATGTGCAACTGGCTCTACACAAAGTAGAGGAAGCAAGGGAGGAATTGAAAAAATCCTTGAAGAGAAGGAAGGATATAGCCATAGCTGAAAATGATATAAACTACAAGGAGATTGATACCAAAAAACTGTGTACCAATGGAGACACTAAAGAGTTTGATGCAGCAATAGCAGAACTGATGGAGAAAAAAAAAGTTCAAGCAGACGAGATAAGATCTCTCAAGATGGAACATGAATCTCAGGCCATAATGTTATGTGAAATCACTGAACAAAAGAAAAGAGCAGTTGAGGATAAAGTCATGATGGAAAATGACAAAAGAAATCTTGGAAACAGACTTGAATAAAAATGTACTGAATTATCAAGGATCTCGAACATGTAGATGGATACACTTGCCCAAATGATGAATCTTCATCATGAACTCAACATAAAAGATATTCAGATCTCTACTTTGAAGATGCAGAATGAACAACTATAGAATGAATTGAATAGAGAAAAAGAGGTAGCAGAGAATCTCAACAAATCAAGTGAAGCCATCAAGTACTTTGAACAATTGATGAAATTTCCAAGATCAACCCATGATACATCAAGACTTGGATACAATAGCACTAAAATTGGAGAATCATCAAAGACTGTTGAACAAAGAAGTGACAAAAATAAGAATTCTAACCCTACTTGTCATTACTGTAATAAAAGGGGGCATACTGCTAATGTTTGTAGGAGTAGAAGAATCAATCAGACAAACACACCCAAAAACAAAAGTTACTATCACAAGTGCAATATGCAAGGACATATGACACAAGATTGTAGATCCAGAGTTACAAGGACACAAAGATTTGATGGACATTGTCATAATTGTAAGAAGTATGGACATAGAGCATTTGAATGTAGATCAAAGCCTATGTGGACATCAAATCAACAAACAAAAACAAAAGGAAATGAAATTTAGTACCATTGGGATTACAACACTAGGTATAGCTGTCGTTATTGTCAGGAATATGGACATATACCCTAGAATTGCATAAAAACACATTTTAGAGGGAATTATAGTAGGTGACTAAGCCAAACCACATGTTTCAGTTGCTTGAAAACTGGTCACATCAGCAAAAACTATCCTACAAGGTCAAAAGCACCGAAAATTGAATCAAACAAGGGCAAAGAAAAGATTGATGAGGAATACATCAGAACAAACATGAAGAAGACATGGCAGAAAAAGAATGAATCAAGTACATCCAATGAAAGGGTCACTTCACCCATAATGTCAAGTGATCATTTCTCATCCAATTAATTTCAAGATAAGTCTATGGGGTTGATACATACAATGAAGTATCATACATCAGCCCTAAATCATGAAGAAGTAATGAAAAGTACAAATCTACATGCAACAAGATGCTAAGACAAAATCTTAAATGATGATGCTGAGCTGTCTTTGGATGCCGAGTAAAATCCTAGTGGAAGCTGAGTTCCTAAAAGCGACTAAGTTGATGACCGATGCCAAGTTAAGAATCTCCTATGGAAGTTGAGTAAAATAGAAATATAGTGGAAGCTGAGTAATGTTAAAAATTCTTCATAAGCTGAGTTTGCAGTTGAGCTTTTAATGCAATGGAAATAGGGTATATTATTATGATTTCAATCATTTTTCCTCATCGCAATCAAGAAGCAAAGGACATAAAGAGCACAGAGTGACTTCACAACATAGAATCCAGTATTCCAAGCAGATTGCAACCTCCTACAACACATTTTCATTGATCTTGAGGTATTTTCATTTGTGTCGAGC
This sequence comes from Cupressus sempervirens, assembly GCA_028749045.1. NCBI lineage: Eukaryota > Viridiplantae > Streptophyta > Pinopsida > Cupressales > Cupressaceae > Cupressus > Cupressus sempervirens. Next base: position 137,226,416 of record CM053791.1, on the reverse strand, counting down.
TATGCAGTTTCATATTTTTGTGTAAAAGAAACCCTAGTTTACATAAATGGCTTCGAGTTCCAAGAAAACCCTAGAAAAAGAATTGTTTGAAGTCCAACTAGTGTCTAATGAGGTTAGGTAGCCTAATTTTTTCCCTATTCTTGAAGTGGCATACAAAAATGACACAGCCAGAGCCCTTTCTTGCATACCCTCAAATGTTGTCATGGTTCAGGATGTAAGAAGATGTTACAATTGCAAGATAGGAGCCCTAGGAGACATGGAAATTAAAGAAGCCTTTGCAAAGTTGTGTGTCGATGGAGTATTGAAAGAAGAATACAAAATTGTTGAAAGGAAGGGTTTGACACAAGTTTTGAGTTTTCCCACCTTGTTCAAGATAGAGTGGATTAGACTTTTATTGAGCAAAATTCATGATGGTAGTCTGTGGTTAGAAGATGTCCCTGTCAAATTAACAAAAAGAATAATTCATAGGGTAACTAGATATCCTACCCTAGATCGATACAAGACCTTGAGAAGTGAATCCAAGGAGGTCATTGAAAAGAATACAGGTGCTCAGTGGAACATGAGAGGAATGACTATTCATACCATTCAAGATCCTCTAGTTGAGTTTGTTGTTATAGTTATTGCCCACACATTCTACCAATCCAGTAGACTCAACAGTGTGCCATGTATAGCAGTAGATGTAGGTTACAAACTGGTGAAAAAGGATCATACTTATGATCTTGTTGAACTACAATTACAGTAGATAAATGAAAACCTAACAGCCATAAGAAGGATAAAGGGTGCTCAATGTAAATTTGGAGCAATTTTGGTTTGTATATTCTTTTATGTTCAGAATGAATTTTCTTCTTTTGGAAAAGTTACATGGAGGAGTGATAGGACTATCATATCCCAAATAAATGAGTATATAGAACAAATGGGAGAAAATTTTGATACTCTAATGACAAGCTATTTTGAGGATTTCAAGAAATCCATGAAGCAAAGGGTGAGAATAACAGTTTCCTTAGTAGAAAAACATATTAATGATATATGTTTCTTAGTTGATATTGACTTCACCTACATTGAAGCTACAATTCCAAGGGTGAGATGGCTAAGGCCATTTGGTTATGAAATCAATGTTGATGAAGCATCCGCAGCAATAACTGCATTGTTGGTAGAAGAAACAAATAAGAGTGCCCCACATTTTGGCGCTTATGATGTTGTAAGATCAAAAATAAATATGGAATTAAAAACTGCCTCCACATTGAAAAAGAAAGATAAATTGATGAAGAAAATTAAGAAGCAATTTGGTGAAGGGGTAGAGACTGAAGCTGAAGATGATGATGATGATAATGATGATGAAGAGGATGAACAAGAGCAAGGCCCAATGGAACTAACTCAAGGCCTAGGTGAAGACAAGGAGGAAGGTGTTGAGGAAGAAGAAACCAAGGAAGCACCAACCCAGGCTGAGCCAAAGAAAAGAAAGGCAAAATATTAGCCTCTAGCTTAGCCCAAACCAAAGAAAGTTGCCATGCCATCACCCCAAAAGCTAACAACTATAGCTAAAACAAGAGCCTCTACTCAAAAAGCTAAAGAGAAAGCAACAAAGAAGAAACCAATCAAGAAGACATAGGATGAGCCTAGGAAAAGAAGAAGATATGTAGCTCAACCTGATACTGATGAAGAAGATCAATCTAAAAAGGTAAGTCATTATTTAGTTGATATATTATGTAAAAAGATTGGAAATGGAGATTTAAGCAATATAAATAAAGTTGATTTCAATAAGTTCACTAAAGAAGAAGAGAATAGAATAGAGGAATCAATTTATGGAATGATGGCACAGTTCAAGTACACCCCTCTTGAACTAGATGGATGATTGCCAGATGAACTATCAAAAATTGTAGAAGACAGATGGCATTTTTGTTTAAGAATGGAAAAGGAGACAAGAGAAATAACCCTAGCAAGCATATTGCCTAATTTGTCTAAGGAGCAAATAGAAAAAGTAGTCAAAAGGCACAATGATAGGTTTACATCTAAATACAGGGCATTCTTCATTCCCCAAAACAAAATGGAAGATATTGTACAAAGAACAACCAAATCATGGAAGAACTTGTACAAAAAGATTGAAGATTTTCTTGAAGAAGAATACAAGGAAGAAGCTTTTTCTCTACTAGAAGAAAGAAGAAAAAGGAAAGAAGAGAAGACATAAGTAGAGCAAGGTAGAGAAGAAAAGAAGGAAGAAGAAAAGAAACAAAAAGATGAGAAGAAGGAAGAAGAAAAGAAAGAAACATAGGAGGAGACACAAAAGCAAACTGGAATGGGAACAACTGAGGAAACACAACAATAAGATCAGAGTGTGCAAGACACACAAATGCTGCCTTCTAGCCCTATTGATGTACCCATCACACCTACAAAAACAATAACTGTACAGGATGTTCTTGACACTTCTTCTCAAAACATTAATCCATTAACTGTAGACGATCTCAAAAGAATCCTTGACCAATCTATGTAACAAGCAAGATTATGTGTAGATCCAGTATTGGTCAGTATGGATGAACTACAAAAACTAGTAGAAAGCATAATTAGAAATAAGGTGAATCCACAAGAACCACCTTCCATCATCTCTATAGGTACTAGTGGTCAACTTCAAATGCCAACAGTTGTTTCAACAGGCATAGTTGACACCACAGTTCAGAAGCCAAGTGCAGTAGCAAAAAAAGAAATAGAACAAACAGGACAGACTATTACATCTAATCCTATAGCACAAACACAACGTGCACTTCCTACAATTACAATAACTAATCAAGGTAGACAACAGGAGGAGAAAATAAAAGAAACCCCTAAAGAGCAGGAGGCAATACAAACATTGTTAAATTTGCCTACCTCGGGGACTCCTTCACAAAAGCCTTTACAAATATTAGCACTAGGATCAAGCTCTACAAATATTGCAAGGATACATAACTATGAAGACCCTGAAATAGATGAGGAGATATTCATACTGAGTTATGACTCAAAAAAAATAAACATTGACCAAATCAATAAGGTGCAGGAAGCACTAAATAGAAGAAAGAGGAAAGAGATACTTAGAAAGGAGTATCAACAAAAGCAAACAATGCATGAAATTAAAGATATATTTATGGAAGCTTTTAGTATTTAGTCACTAGATGAGTCAAAGCATATCATGGAATAATTATCAGATATTGTTGAATAGGTGACAAATGCAGACCTAGAGACAAATGCAAAACTCATGGAATGGTCTGAACGAAAATTTCAAGGAAAGGTTAGTGAGAAAATATCTAGTGAAATAGCACTTTCTCAGACTAAATTGACACAGGTCATAGACAAAGTCAAAAAGGTACTTGAGAATATATTCTCATTATACAAAAAGTTGTGTGACTTTTCATATTTCACACAAGAGACCAGCCAAAAGATAATGAGCCTAGAGAGAAATTTGAATATTTCTAGCATGTAGCTACCTAAAGATCCAACTCAAAGTGTGAATCATTTTACTCAGACGCTTCACACTCAGAAAGAGAGCTATATTAACAACATAAGAGACCACCATTAATGCCAAACTATTACAGCTCCAATCTTCTATAACCCCACATTTGGAAATCCTCCATAAAGAACAAGTCTATGCTGAAACTTTTCTCAAGAAAGACCCTAATCTTTCTACTTCAGAAGGACTTATTCATCTTGCTGCAAAGAAATTGGGATGCAACTCTTAGGATGATTATGGAGGTAAACAACACATTTTTTCCAAAATATGGTCTTAAACCTTAAAACCCTCTGACATAAGTGTCAAAAAGGGGGAGATAATAAAAAAGGGGTAGACAAGATAATGGGGGAGATAAGACAACAAAGGCAGAGCATGATATACAACATCAAATTTTGGTTACCAAGATAGCACTGATAATGGCACAATCAACTTAGGGGGAGTTACAATACTTTTGAGGTATATATATATTGTACATTAAAAATTTTGATTAAGGTTTTAAAAACATCTATATATACCAAGCAGATTAGTACATGTACTCATAAGGTTAGTTAAGTTTTTTTGTCACTAATGTCAAAGGGGGAGATTTCTAGTCTCAAAATGGTTTTTGACACTTGAGTGCCAACACACTTAATCACTTTCTACATTGGAGCCAAGTACACCATGTATGTCAAGCCACAACATGAACCGAGTCAGGGAAGCCTTTAGATGCTGAGTGATCTTCAGGTACCGAGCAACCTTCAAGTGCCGAGTGAAGATCAGGTGTTGAGCATGATACAAGTGCCGAGTGACATTTGAGTGCCGAGTCATAGTTGATGCTGAGAAATATAGAAATACAAAAAGTGTTGAGTAAGCTAGTTTAATATAAGTGCCAAGACTCAGAGATCAGTAAGTGCCAAGCAACACAAAATGCACATATGAGTTTGCAACATCACAAATTTAGATGTAAATCATTTTTATGGCCGACATATGATATATCTCGAAGGATTAAAAGATAAGATCAAATCTTTTGTTTTTCCCATGCAATCAGCATGCAACCAATAAGAAAAATGGAGAAGGCATGCAACCAATTGTAAATGTGCAAGGAATAAGCAGGAAATAGAGATTCAATATGGACTGTAGATCCATACCTAACCCTAAGTCTTTGAACATCTTTATAAGGAAGATGAAATCACATTGAACCCTATGGTGGATGGATGAGGGTGTGCAAGGAAAACTAATTATCAAAGTGAAGAGTATCAGATCACAGAGGATCAAGATTAGAAAAAGCAGATCAAGTGCCTGTATTCAGCAATCGAAGGATTGTAAGCTATCAAGTTTATTATACCTAATACTCTCTAGAAATTGTATTAGAAAGAAAATCCTATGATAATAGGTTAGCTTAGTAGCTATTTTGTAAATCCTATAAATAGGTGACAAAATCCTTTAGTAGGGTAACACTTCTTGTAAAGTGTTTGAAATCTTTTAACTAGGTCACTATTGATAAATTGTAAAGCTTTTAATAGGGCAGACCATCAAAAGTGGTTAAACCTTATTACTGCAGTAATTTTTGTGGGTATCATCCCCACCCTAGTTTTAACTTCTTATTCTTGGAGGGTTTTTGAGTTACCAAAATCTTAAGTGTTATGATTATGTGTTTTTCATAATTGTTTGATATGTTTATATGCATGCAATTTACTTTCAGTTAAGAAAAAGTTTTAATGGTCAAAGAACAGTACTTCTAATTCACCCCCCCCCCCCCTCTTAGAAGCATTATTCCTATTTGAATATTCCAACACTTGTGACCTATGACCTTAAAAAAAAAAGGAACTTGCAAACAAATATGTCTAATAATGAGTCTCCAAAAAGACTTGGTAAGAATCCTATGTCTACTCTTAAATATATCCTCATTTCTCATAATCCAAAATTTCCAAACTATAAAAGAGGAGAAGGTAGACCATAAATCACTAGGGGACTTAGATAAATCAGGGATGTGACCAATGATAACATGGAAAAGAGAAATATGATCATCTATCTTGATTCCAAAGAAGAACAAAACCCCCTTGGAAAAAATCCAAGTAGAGAAATGGTGATAAAATTTTTTTGAGAGGAAATAAATAGAATAGGTATAGGGATTCTCATTAGTCATATTAATATGTATTTAATGGAGCAAGGTTTATTACATAAAATAAGTGATATTTGGTTCAATAAGTCTACACCAATGAAAGTGAAGAACCTTGGCCCAAGCTGATTGGTCTAGGTTGGTGTGCCATTTACAATTAAGATGATTAATGATGGCCAAGGAATCAGAAAAAATATTATAGACTAATTTGAATTTGGTGTATAATATTGGCAATCCATTAGGGCATCTCAACTTAGTAAGTGTGTTAATGGAGTCCCTACAATGAACATGAAGTTTGGCTTCTGACCAAGCTTGCTTAATAATGGAGTAGGTTCTAAAGTGAGAGGGTGAAAGGAAAAGTACAAAGATAGGCTCCTTCCATTTAATCAGGCTACCATCTTTGATCAAGTCATTGAAACTCAAGATAGGCCGTTCTCGCACCACTATCGAGCTAGAAAATGTTGCAATAGGGCCAATGGCTTCCCATTCCTTTCCAAATTTCACCATGGAAATTTCTCACCACATAGTTTAAAAGTGTGATCAATCACCTTGTTACCACCAATCAACTACCTTACCTATTCCCATTCTTTCCAAATGGACTTAAAAACATTAGCCCTGCATAGTTTGATTTTACATTTACCAAATAGAAGATCATAGATGTGAATATTTCTCTAAGATCTTCCCTAGTAGGGGACCCCTCTAGGGACATTATTTTTCATTAGACCCTTCTAAGTTTCATTACCTTGGAGTGCTTTGGAAATCCATTTAACAACAAGTGTACACCCTTACCACATCAAATAATTCAACCCTAACCATTCAATCTATTTGCTTCTAACACACCACTTCCATTTCACTGCATTCCTCTTCTTCTTACCTCTGTCATCTAACCACAAAAAATATTTGATCACTTTTAAAGGATTTTTGTAGGAGGGATAGTAGGGGGACATTGTAATAGGACATATAGTGATAATAGGCCTTGTTCTATCTTTGGTCTATGTAGCATTCTGTAAGAAGATCAAGGTTTTCCCTTCTTTATTGTTATGGATCATCATGTCCAACACTTCACCTATAGAGACGTGGTTTTGTCTAAAGTCCCTATCCTTTCTGATGACCTGCAATGGCTCCACCAAGAGGGGGGGGGATAATTAAAATGGTTTCTATTTTTGAAAGTTCACCAGGGGTAGAGTGGGGTGTTGTATCAGGTCATTCTCCTTCAAGTGGCATGGTACTAGAAGATATTTTCTTTATTATAATATGATTCAATATCTCTTTAAGTGTGCAACTATCTTCAGTTGTTTCTTTTGGTTACACATGAATATCAAATGATAGATTCTCCCTCTTTAAAATATTTGTGTATTCTTTAATGACTTGATGGAACTTGTGACCTATGACCTTTAAAAAAATAAGAACTTGCAAAAAAATATGTCTGATAATGAGTCTCCACAAAGACTCAGTAAGAACCCTATGTTTACTCTTAAATATATCCTCATTTCTCATAATCCAAAATTTCCAAACTACAAAAGAGGAGAAGGGAGACCATAAATCACTAGGGTACTTAGGTGAATCAGGGACATGACCAATGCTAACATGGAAAAGAGAAATATGATCATCTATCTCGATTCCAAAGAAGAACAGAATCCCCTTGGAAAAAATCCAAGTAGAGAAATGGTCATCAACAACTTTTGAGAGGAAATAAATAGAATAGGCATAGGGATTATCATTAGTCATATTAATATGTATTTAATGCAGCAAGGCTTGTTACATAAAATAAGTGATATTTGGTTCAATAAGTCTACACCAATGAAAGTGAAGAACCTTGGCCCAAGCTGATTGGTCTAGGTTGGTAGGCCATTTACAATTAAGATGATTAATGATGGCCAAAGAATCAGAAAAAATATTATAGACTAATTTGACTTTGGTGTATAATATTGTCAATCCATTAGGTCATCTCAACTTAATGAGTTTGTTAATGGATTCCCTACAATGAGCATGAAGTTTGGCTTCTGATCAAGCTTGCTTAATAATATAGTAGGTTCTAAAGTGAGAGGGTGAAAGAAAAAGTACAAAGATAAGCTCCTTCCATTTAATTAGGCTACCATCTTTGATCAAGTCATTGAAACTCAAGATAGGCCATTCTCACACCACTATCTAGCTAGACAATGTTGCAATAGGGCCAATGGCTTCCCATTCCTTTCCAAATTTCACCATCAAAATTTCTCACCACATCATTTAAAAGTGCAATCAATCACCTTGTTACCACCAATCAACTACCTTACCTATTCCCATTCTTTCCAAATGGACTTAAAAACTTTAGCCCTACATACTTTGATTTTACATTTACCAAATAGAAGATCATAGATGTGAATATTTCTCTAAGCTCTTCCCTGGTAGGGGACTCCACTAGGGACATTATTTTGCATTAGACCCTTCTAAGTTTCATTACCTTGAAGTGCTTTGGAAATCCATTTAACAACAAGTGTACACCCTTACCACATCAAATAATTAAACCCTAACCATTCAATCTATTTCCTTCTAACACACCACTTCCATTTCACTACATTCCTCTTCTTCTTACCTCTGCCATCTGACCACAAAAAATATCTGATCACTTTTTAAATAAAATTAATGTTGGATATATTGAATATCTATGTTGAGGAGTAGTAGATGGTATGTGGTACTAGGATTTTAAGGAAAACTTGCACTCTTCCAACCAGGGATGAGTAATTCCATTCCATTTTCCTAACTTATTTTCAAATTTTCTTTCGACCCATGTCCATATGTTATTAAGGTTGGGAGATACTAAGAAAAGTATACTCATATATCTAACAATATGGTTTGGGCCTCCCTAGGAGAATCCAAATCTACTATACCAGATTAGAGGGGTTTCTTGCCATCTTAGCATTATAGATTTTCTAATGGAAATCTTACTGCTACAAACCATACAGAAAATGTATATCCTATTAACAAGGTTTTGAATGTTTTATTTTGAGAGTTTAATGAGAAATGCAATAGCATCAACAAACTACACCTTAGAGACTTTTTCACCATTAGGGAGCTTAATGCCTTTAAATTTGGGAGACAATGAGTAATCTCTTAAGATATAATTAAGGAAATCAATTCTTAAGAAAATTATGGAGGGGGCAAGTGGAAAACCTTGTCGTATAGACCTAGAGATCTAGAAGTCATCAGATCTTGACCCATTGAGTTCTAGTATAGTAGTGGAATCTTTGAAGAGAATAGATACCATGCTTATGAACATTTTGTGGAACCCAAGATATTTTAACACCATTTTAATAAACTTCCATGCGACTATATCATATGATTTTTCATAATCTATAAGGTGTTAGTGTAGTTTTTTATTTTTCCTATTTTGCTAGGTTTTTCCTACACTTTTAATAATCTCTCTTAGGTTAATAAAGCATGTCTTATTAGGTGAATGGTTGTGAAGTGTCACCTTCCTACATGTGAGCATCCATTAGCTATCTTGGTAAGATACTTTTCTATCTTTAGTCTGATAGATGGTTGCTCCTCATTGGTTGGTGTTGCCACCTCCTCCCTCTTCCTAGCCTATATAAGCATGCTACCTAGCTTGTATTTGGATCTCTTATTTTTGGCATCCTCTTAATGCTATTTTGCTTCCAGCATTTGCATTACTCTCTTGGAGACTAACTCTATGATGCTATTTATATTTTGTATCATTTGCATTCATAGTTTAGATATTTATTCTTTGCACTAGTTTTTTGGGTTATTAATCTTATCAGATTCTAACATAAGGAACATAGAAAAATTATGACCTAAATGATTGGCCCAATACATAGCATCCTAGGAGGTAATTAGGTTCTTTAAAATGTATCTTCCTTTAACAAATCTTGTGTCTTGCAAACAATCTTTGGAAGAATATCTTTTAATTTGTGGACTAATATGTTGGAAATTTTTTTATAAGAAATATTTAATAATGTTATCGGCCTCCAATTTTCTTCTAAGTGTTATATCTCCATCTTTGGGTATAAGCTTGATAATAGCTCTATTGATTATGGGGCACAATGAATCAACCTATAGTGTGTGTTTATCAAACCACAAAAGATCTTGCCAAATCCATTCAATGTGTCTTTTATAGAATTCAATAGGGATGTCATTTGGTCTAGAGGCTTTTCCATTACTCATCTTCATGATTTCATTAGTAATTTCTTGTTTAGAAATAGGTAGCCCTAATCTAACTTGTTCATCCTCTTTTACTTTCTTAGAATAAGCTCTCTAATTTTACACCTTACCTCCTCCATAATAACTCCATCATTTTTAGTGGTGAAAAGTAGAGTATAATAATTAAGAAAAGACATGAGGATGTCCTCTTAGGACAAAATGCTAGAGTTGGCTTCCATGATCATCTCAATTCTATCTCTTACTTCCTTATATTTCAATATCTACAAAAAGTATTTGGGTCCTTTGTCACCATGCTCCAACCAATTTATTGTGGCTCTTACTTGGCTCCTTGAATCTTATAGTTCTAAAATTCTTGAAGGGAATCCTTAGCCTTTATTAATGTGTTAAGGGTGATAGGTCATGAGGATCCTTCTGAAACCTCTCTTTAGCCAACACTAGCTCTTCATGTAAAGTATTTACAGGTCTCCTCAAGTCCTTAATTTTCTTCTTCCCCAATGTTTGAAAAAGTTTTCTCCATCTATTAACCATAGTGGTCTATCTATTAACATTATACCACCTAATGAATTAGGCAATACCATTAAGTTAACTAATGTCAAGAAGGGAGGTATTAATAGAAGGTCTCGATAACCTTGGGTCAGAAGCCTAAGAAATATTGATCTAAATATAGAGGCATTGAGATTTTTAGCATGAATGCTAATCATACTACATTGAGGGAGTATCATGATTATTGGAGAGTATTTATATGTTGCATTCATGGCTATGTTTTTCATTCATGTCAACATATCATTGTTTATGTAAAGACTAGAAAAGCAGTAGATAGAGACTTTTATTGGTATGGAAAATGGTTTGATTGCTTAGTAATGTACAATTATGGACATTTTCACAATATTTTCCTGGTGACATAGCTAAGTAAATAGATTCTTTGTTGATCTCGTATAGAAGTTGTACCTAATTTATAGAAATCAATTCAAAGACAAGGTATTGGGAAAGCATGTCTTGATGATTGTTGGCTATCTTACATCCATATGTAATGAAGAGATTCATAGTTAGGAAGTCAGAGAGGATAGTCATATGATGATGTCGGCAAGTGTGCAAGCCTTAATATCACATGTGTGAAGTTTTGTATAGACTGTGAGCTAACAATGTTATTATTATTGTAAATAAATAAGTTATCTTATTTTAATTAATTGGGAAAGTCTCAAGGCTAACTCAAGGAATTAATATGAAGATATGGTATAAATGAAAGTGTTGGATACAATTGATTAATTGTATATTGCCTTTGATGTTATACAAATGTCATATCATTATCAATCAGTGTATGTCAAGCTCACTTAGGTAGTGAAAACAATTTTATATGTTATCAAGTGTTCCTATGGTTGCCTAGTTCAAAAGGTGGTGTCTACTAAGTTTGCTCGGGCATCAAAGGGAAGTCTACAAAAGATGAGTATTAATCGAGCTCACTTAGCTATTGAAGGAAAGTTGGATGGAACCAGTGCTAACCTAGCTCACTCAGTAGCAAAAGGATCTTTACAAGTTTGCAATGTTAACCAAGCTTCTATTGGTTAACACAAGAAATCACTTTTGAGTTAGTTGCTACTGAGTTGGGTTGTCTAACAAAGGATTTTCTTATTTTAGCATATTAAGATAAATTGACTCATCTATTGGTTCTAGCTTACTAAGGTAATGAATATTAATTATTATTAGTCGTATTTGAGCTGACTAAATAATATAAAAGATATAAGTACAAGGTCAAGTTGAGAATTTGAAGAAAAAATATATATGAAGATGCTATAAATGTATTGAAGATGAAGAGAGGAAATGAAAATGAAGGATAAAAAGACTATCCTTGAGGAGTAGAAAAGCCATATTCAATCAGGAAGGATCAAGTACAAGCTTGAATAGAGATGTGTAATCAATTATTCAATTGCATTCAAATTAGGTCAACTCATTGTTACTCTCTAACCATTCTAGCAATGATCTAAATCTCTTAATAGAGTTGGCTTAATAGCTATTTGTAAATACTCTAACAAAGTGGCAGTTCTATTGAATTATCTCAAGACCTCTAAAGAGGCCACTCCTAATAGGGTGCTCAAATCCTTTAATAGGGTCAGATGTAACAATGTAGTTTGTAACCTTTAATAGATTTAGCTCCTAACAGGGCTCACTTTAGAAGAGCAAAAATAATAACTAGTTACAATTGGCACTTTTTCCCAAATTCGGTTTTCACATTAAATCTTGGTATCAAATGTGTTCATGCTATTTCCTATTATGTGTTTTCAACTATTTTAAAGTAATGGTAATTATAGATAACATCTAAGGTTTTCATGTTAAGAATTTACCAACCACATTCAGTAATTACCGAGTTACATAATTTTATGTGTGTTTACTAAGTATCAATATTAATCAATTTTTAGATTGTATTATTGTATTGACATCTAAGGGATCTAGGATTTATTTTAGTAGTAACTGATTCACCCCTCCCCTCTCATTTACTCCTCTTATAATTCCAATTATTGGTATCAAAGATTTTGGTGCTTGCAAAGAACATTTCAAGAACCTAAGCTAAAGATTAGGGTATCTTACAGAAGAGAGATCTCCAAGCTAAACAAAGACAATTTTGTAGCATGCCAAGGGCTTATGAGGCTACACTTGGCTACCATTAGCAATCCAGGATGCAAATATCTTGATACTAAATATAAGACTTCCACTGAAACATTACCAATTGAAGACATTGTTAAATAAAAGAATCATATCATGATGATTGATACTGCATCTGCTCTTAGTTATGCCAAATTTGATGAAGTCAAAGACCACAAGACAACTCATGAGATGTGGATCAAAATAAAAGACATATATGGAGGAGATGACAATGTAAGAAGAGTTAAGGTTGAATGTCTTAGAGGTCATTTTGATCAGATGAAAATGAGAGAAGATGAAAATATTGAAAAATATGTGAAAAGGATCAAAGCAAGTGTAAGTGCAATCAAAGCATCTGGAGGAGACATTGAAGAGAAAATAATTGTAATAAAGGTACTTAAAACTCTTATTCCTATTTATGCAATTAGAGTGTTTGTTATTCAGGAGATGAGATGTGATCCAAATAATAAAATATCTATGGATTCTCTAATTGGAAGATTGACAGCTTTTGAGTTAGATAACATTGATAACTATGTTCCTAGTTCAAAAGTTATTGAGTCTTCTTTTAAGGCTAAACTCTCACTCAAATAAAAGGCTAAGAAATAAAAGTCCAGTCTATCAGGAAGTCAAGAAGAGAAATCAAAATAAAGTTTAGATAGTGATCTTGAAGTTGTTGAAGCCCTACTTGTAACGAAGCATTCTAAAGGTAGAGGAAAGTACAAAGGTAAAGTTCTTTTGATCTTCTTTTCCTGTGAAGAAGTTGGGCACATTTCTACAAGTTTTCCAAATCAAGAGATCAAAGAGAAAAATAAAAGTGATAAGAACAAAGGCAAGGATTTCAAGAACAACAAGAAATACTTAAGGACAAAGGTAAGAAATCTTGTTTTATAGCTAAATATTCTGATAACAATGAAGATGAAATGGTATACATTGCTATAAAAGATGAATCTAATAACGAAGGATATAAGAAAGAACTTATCTCTCATGTTATCAAAAATGATATATGGATTATTGATGATGTTTGTTCACATCATATGATTGGAGACAAAAAAAAAATTGAGTATGTGGAATATTATGATGGAGTTAGTGTGAGACTTGGAAATAATGAACCTTGTAACATTAAACGAAAAGGATATATTTCATTGTCTAAAGAACTTGTATGTCATGATACTTATTGGGTTGAAGGACTAAAGCATAATCTACTAAGTGTGGCACAGTTAAATAACATTAGATTCAAGTTATAATTAATGAATGGGCATGCCAAACTACTGAATGCAAAAGGGAATTTGGTTGGATCTAGCAAGAAAATAAAAGGTAATCTATTTTATCTTTATCTTAGTGACTATTCATGTTTTATTTGCTCAAGTAGAAGAAAGATGGTTAAAGCAAAAAAGGCTATGTCATGTAAAATTTGGTAATCTAGTTAAGATAAGAAAACATAGAAGAGTAAGAGGTATTCCTAGTTTGAAGAAGTCTGATATGGGTTTATGCAAAAATTACCAAATTGGTATAATGGGAAAGACTAGTTTCAAAAGAAAAAACTATTAGTCAGAAGAAGTCTTAGAAATTGTTCATACAGACTTATGTGGACCTATTGGAATATAGAGTTATAGTGGAGATAAGTTGTTCATTCTTTTTGTTGATGACTATTCTAGAATGATGACTATAATGTATCTAAAGGAAAAATTGGAAGTCTTTCAAAAGTTCAAGTGGTATCTGATAAGAGTAGAAAAAGAAACTGGAAAGTGGTTGAAATGTTTAAGATTAGACAAAGGTGGTGAATTCATCTCCAATTAATTCAATAATTTATACATTGAAAGAGGAATTAAAAGAAAAGTATCAACCCCTAGTACACCACAAAAAAATGGTATAGCTAAAGGAAGAAACACATCTATCATTTATTTTGCAAGAACCCTAATGATTGAAAAGAATGTTGCTCTTAAATATTGGAAGGAAGCTATTAGCACTATAGTTCATACCTTGACTAGAGTATAGTTGAAGAAAGATTCAAACAAAACTCATTGTCAGCTATGGTATGGCTACAAACCTAATGTAAGTTACTTAAAAGTATTTAGCAACAAATGTTATATCTTGAAAGATTCTATAAAAAGAAAATTTGATGTAAAAGGTGATGAAGGCATATTTCTAGGATACTCCTATAAAAGTAAAGCATACAAATGTTTGAATTTGTCTAGTCATAAAATAATAGAAAGTTCACATGTTAGAATTGATGAGTTTGTAGAAAAGAGTGAAGAAAGCAATAAGGAGCTAGCTGATTACAAAAGATTTATTTACTATGTACCTAATACCCTACCAAACCTATTTGAAAGAAAGGAAGCTTCATCTCTCGATTCCCCAAAATTTCCAATAGTTACCGAGTTGTAAAGAGTGCAACCTTAGTCATAGTCTAAAGGACCTACATGATAGTTAGAGGCTAACAAGCAAGTTCAAACTGAGTCTGATGGACTTGAAACACAAACAATGGAACCCAAGCTTGAAACTAAAGTTCATAATGAAGATAGTGGAACTCATTCAAATACCAAAAAGCCTATGTTAGCAAGATATGTCAGAAGGCATCACAATGGAACCCAAGATTGAAACTAAAGTTCATAATGAAGACAGTGGAACTCATTCAAATAACAAAAAGCCTATGTTAGCAAGATATGTTAGAACACATCATGCACCTAATCAGATCATTAGAGACAAATGTGATGGAACAATGACAAGAAGAAAATTAAAGGGTACATGTTTACTTGTTGAATCTGAACCTAGAATTGTTAAAGATGCTCTGGATAGTGAAAGTTAGATTCAAGAAATGAATGAAGAGATAGAACAGATAGTAAAGAACAAAACTTGGACTGTTATTCCTAGACCCAAAGATAGAAATGTAATTGGTACAAAGTGGGTATTCAAAAATAAGCTAAATGAAGATGGAAAAGTTTCTAGAAACAAGGCATGATTGGTATGTAAAGGTTATTCTCAAGAAGAAGGTATTGATTATGGTGAGAGTTTTGTTGTTCTAGCAAGATTAGAAGGTGTTCAAACTTTACTAGCATATGCAACAAATAGAGGATTTAAAGTGTATCAAATAGATGCTAAATATGCATTCTTGAATGGAATTCTTGATGAGGAAGTCTATATTGAACAACTAGAAGGTTTTATAATGCTAGCAAAAGAGACATGGTTTGCAAGTTACACAAAGCATTATATGGTCTCAAGAAAGCTCTGAGAGCTTGGTATGAAAGACATCATAATTATTTGATACATATTTTCTTTCAAAGAATAAATGATAATAGAAGTTTGTATATCAAAGAAGGACTAGAAAAGAAGATTGCGTTGGCAGAAATATTTTTTGACGATAATCAATTTATAGGAAATGATGACTTGTGCAAAGCAATTTTAGAAGAAATGAGTAAAGAATTTGAGATGTCCATGTTTGGTGAGATAAAATTCTTTTTTGGATTATAGATACAAAAAAAATAGAAATGGTATCTACATCACTCAATCTAAGTATCTCAAGGAGATACTAAAGAAGTTTGAAATGGAAGATTCAAGACTAGTTGGAACCCCCTATGTCTACTAAATATAAGCTTTCTAAGAATGATGATTCCAAATAAGTAGATCAGACTACACATAGATCAATGATTGGAAAATTTTTGTATGTAGTACATACAAGAGTTGATATTACTCTAATAGTTAGAACGGTGGTAAGATTCTAAACAAATCCTAGAAAAAATCACATGATGGCAATCAAGAGAATCATGAGATATCTCAAAGGTAATAAAAACTATGGCTTATGGTACAAATTTGTAGGCAATTTGGACTTGAAGGTATTTACTGATGCTGATTGGGTAGGAAGTCTTGATGATAGAAAAAGAACTAGTGGTGGAGCATTCTTTCTTGGTAAAAGACTAGTGTCTTGGAAAAGCAAGAAAAAAAATTGCATGTCTCAATCCATAGCAGAGGCAGAATATGTGGTAGCAACAATTAATTGTTCTAAGATTTCTTGGTTCAAATAATTGTTGGAAGGAATGAAGATAGAGATCAACGATCCAATAGTCATATACTGTGATAACACCAGTTCAATCAGTATATCAAAGAATCTAGTGATGCATACCAAAATAAAGCACATTGCTATAAAATATCACTTCTTAAGAGAGTTGGTGTAGGATAAAGAAGTCATATTGGAATATGTAAATACAAAAGAACAAATTGCAGACATATTCACCAAGCCATTATCCAAGGATGTGTTTCTATATCTAAGAGGTAAGCTAGGGGTCATTTCCCTATCTAAAGCTCAGTAAATAAAGCTTACTAAAGCATCAACAAGAGCTAAGTTGATGATCAATCAGTTGGTGTAGAATTGACAAGGTCATATTGCAAATGAATTGGTACTTAAGGTACATTGATATTAACAAATTTTTTGTCTTCGGCATGTGTTTTCAAAGAGGGAGAAGTTTACTGTCATATCTCATAGAAATTTTTGTCATTCCAAAGAAGGAGAAGTTTGTTGAAAGAGGGAGAAAGTTATGTGAATGAACTTGGAAAAAGTTGTTGTGGATAGAGGAAGAATCTAGTGAAAGGAAGAGCTCATACTAACAGAGGGAGTTCTCAAGATTAAATCCAAAATTTCATTATGCTATGAAATTTTGTATTGCCATCAATTCCAAAGAGGGAGATTGTTGGATACAATTTATTAATTATGTATTGTTTCTAATGTTACATAAATGTCATATCATTATCAATCAATGTATGCCAAGGTCACTTGAGTAGTGAGGATAGTTTTCTATGTGTACCGAGCATTCTTATGGTTGCCTAGTTTAGAAGACAATGTCTACTAAGTTCACTTGGGAATCAAAGGGAAGTCTACAAAAGATGAGTGTTAACTAAGCTCACTTTTTTAATGAAGGAAAGTTGGATGGAACTAGTGCTAACTGAGCTCACTTGTTTTCCAAAGGATCTTTACAAGTTTGCAGCGTTAATCAAGCCTCTATTGGTTAATGTAGGAAATAATTTTCAAGTTAATTTCTACCAAGTTGGATCAGCTAACAAAGAATTTTCTTGATTTGGAATATTAAGCTCAATTGATTTATCTATTAGTTCTATCTAAATAACGTGATGAATATTAATTATTCTAAGTTTTATTTGACTTGACTTGACAATATGAAAGATATAAGTACAAGGTCAAGTTGATAATTTTAAGAAAAAACATATGAAGATGTTATGAATGTATTGAAGATGAAGATAGGAAGTGAATTTGAAGGATAAAGAAAAAGTCCTTGTGGAGAAGAAAAGCTATATTCAATTACGAAGGATTAAGTACAAGCTAGAAGAGAGATCTATAATTAGCAATTCAAGTGCATTCAAATCAGATCAACTCATTGTTACTCTCTAACCATTGTAGCAGTGATCTAAATCTCTTAATATAGTTGTCTTAATAGCTATTTGTAAATCCTCTAACAAGGTGGTAGTTCTATTGAATTGTCTTAAGACCCCTAATAAGGCCACTCCTAATAGGTTGATTAAATATTTTAATAGGGTCATACCTAATAGTGTGTTTTGTAACCTTTAATAGGGTTGGTTCCTAACAGGGTTCACTTTAGAAGAGTGAAAACAGTAACTTGTTGCAATTGGTGGTTTTTTCCAAATTGGATTTCCACATTAAATCCTGGTGTCAAATGTGTTCATGCTATTTTTTGTTATGTGTTTTGAACTAAGTTAAAGTAATGGTAATCATAGATAACATCTAAATTTTTCATGTTAAACATTTACCAAGCACATTCAATTATTATCAAGTTAAAACATTTTATGTGTGTTTACTGAGTATCAGCAGTAATCAATTTTCAGGTTGTATTATTGTACTGACATGTAATATATTTAAGATTTATTTTAGTAGTAACTAATTCACCCCTCCCCTCTTAGTTACTCCTCTTATATTTCATATAGGAAATATATTTTCCTTGTTTGTAAAAGAGCATTCAAGTATTGTTATCATTATTGAAGTGTGAAGTGTGAAAAGGAGCATAGTGCTTACTGAATGTGTGTAAGGGATCCAATAGATAATTGGATGTGAGATTCAAGATCTAGTTACAAGATCTAAAAGGGTAGAAGTCTAGTTGATAGGAAATAGATAGAGGAAGGAAGTAAATTTCAATTCTATTATTCTACAGGGAATAATACGAAGATCTTTTGGATAGTGCATTCATTGGTCTTGCCCTTGAAGCTATTTGGGAAGTGGGTCTAGTTGTCTTCCAGAACTCCTAATAGGGTTGGAAAATCCTTATAGGGATTCAAAGTCTCCTAATAGGGACTCATATGTACTAAATATTGTAAAGGACTCATAATAAGGTTTATCTGGTAAAAATGAATATTTATATTATACATCATCTTGTGGGTACCATCCCCATCAGAGATTTCCCTTTGATCAAGGGTTTCCTTAGTTAACATATCTAGTGTTATTTTGTATGAGTACTTTGTTGTGGTTTCAATTTATATTACTCATATGGCTAAGATTTTTTGTGATAGTTAATTGTGATATTAGTTGGATAACTAATTCTGTTGGAATCTTTTAGTATAACTAAGAGGGGGGGTGAATCAACTATCCAAGGTCTAGATGTATAAATAAAAATTTTCTCAGTTTAGTGAACCCATAAAACATTTACCATAATCCATGGATCCATACGATTATGCAATCACTTAAAACTTGTAGGTTACTATCAAATCAATTTGCATAAATGTAGACATGAAACACAGTAGATTCAACAACACACTTGACACAATGATTTATGTGGAAACCCAATTTGAGAAAAAACACTAGTAACATGCTACTCTTTTTCCCTCTTCTAAAGTGATGCCCTATGAAATCCCAACCTTGTTAAAGGTTACAATACAAACTATAAATGTGACCCTGTTAAAGGATTTCGATCACCCTATTAGGAGTGAGCCTTGTTAGAGGACTTTAGACTATTTACTTGGAATGTCACCTAGTTAAAGAATTTTTAAAATGACTATTATGCCAACCTTAATCCAAAGGATTTACCTTAGATTGATACAATTATGAGAGAGTAATAGTAAGGCTTGATCTGATAAAAACTTAGAACTTTATTTGTAGATTATAGATATATGTTTCTATCCTCAATTCTACTTGGCTTTCACACATTTCAGTTCTGGTAGCTTGTTAACCCTTCAAGTGTTTATACCCTTAAACTTTCTTGGTTAACATTCCAATGCAGACTCTTCTCTTAGGTCACCTAATGAAACAAAACCATTGACTCCTTGTCTTCTTGAGGTTCTCACACATGACAACCCTTGCTTCTAACTAGCCATTCCTACAAATAGAAAATCAAGATATTTTTTTGTTCATTATACATCATCTAATTTAGGGTTATGGTAGATTAGGTATGATATAATGAGTCTACCCCTCATTACATATCACTTGTAGAAACTTTTGCTTCAATCCTCTTTGAGTTTTTCTAAAAATAGTTTACGTTGAATTCTATTTGACCAACTCATCAATCTTATCTTCCACCTAGCTCACATAATCAAAGAAAGAAAAGTTATTGACAATAGTGGGTTACACTTTTTTGCCTAAACTAACACTGAACTGTGATTTTTCAAGAAACTTTCACTTTCAGATGCAAATTTCCATTTAACGGTTAGGAATTTGAAGATAAAGTAAACTAGAGTCTTTTAGGATTTTGTGTGTAGGATCTAAATATATTTTTAAAAATTTTTTTTGACTTGATTTGATTGAATTATTTTTTCTCTCATGAAAATTGGTATGTTATCAAAAACCTGATTTTTAAAAAGTGACATTTTTTTTGACACACATAACTTTTTTTCTAAAATAGATATCAATGTGATTCTTTCAAATTTAGTTTTTTAACATCCATACCAAAACCATAGAGGTGATCTAATGTTTTTATCCTTATTATTTCATATTTTATTAGTGTTTAAAGTTGATCTAACATGAATCTAGACATACATGGCTTTTGACACATGTAACTTATTATATATTTACCTGATTTCAAAATTTCTTTTCTTGATTGATAGAGGACTTGAATATGAAGATAATAGTTATTTTTCAAAAAAAAATTTCTCTTAGTTACTATTTTTCCATGAGTGTTCAATATAGACATTTATTCTTTATAACAAACCTCTGTTCAATTCATGTGCAAAAATGTATACCTAAAAATTTCAAAATGTAGCAAATTTAAAGTCATTAGAAAGCTCATTCAGAGCTATTCTATCATGAAAAATGACATGATTTTAGTGCTCCATCTGGACTTGGTAATTGAGCCTGGAATCCATGAAAACAATTGAAACTATTATAGAATTTGTAGAAGACGTCTAGTTTTCTAGTTTCGATAGAAACTAACTTTCTATCGAAAGTTCTTAGATAGTTTTGATAGAAACTAAATAGTTTCTATCAAAACTATTTAGGCTGATTTTTTTGTCCTAAATATTTTCAATCGAAACTATTTAGTTTCTATTTAGGACCCTTTTTTTTTTTGTTTACCTTGTTTCGATTGAAACTAGGTTACAAATTAGTTTCAATAGAAACTATATGAGTACTTTCTATTAAAAAAATTTTGGCAAAAAAATTGTCTTTCATGATTTTGGAGGAATTTCTTCCTTCGAAAAAGTGTAACCCACTATTGTGGGTTCACCCAAAGAAGATATGATGAAAACACATTGATGCATGAAGACATTATGTAGACACATAGTATACATGTTAGAATCTTGCTTATAGATTGAAATAAGAAAAGGATAAGGAAATGTTTAACCACTTTGATTGTGAATGTCATGCTCCTTCCTCCTATTTCAAAATCAAAAGTTCTTAAAGATGCATTTATTAACAACTTTTCTATAACTTGTACTATAATAGGGTGTATAATTCCATAGTGGATGGTAGATTTATGGTTGATTGAGTTTGAACACAATTAGCTTGGAGCTCCCTTAGATTTTTAATTGATATTGGGATTTTCTCGCCCCAACATGATCTATTTACTCCTCCCCCTGTGCACACTCCCTACCCACTAGGAACATGTTTAATTTTGATGTGGATGGTAGATTTGCTACTTCTCAAAGTTGGACATGCTCATCTTGGGGCTCCCTCAAATCTTTATCCATATTGGGATTATCTTGCCCCAACATGACCAATTTACTCCTCCCCCTGTGCACACTCCCTACCCACTAAGTACATGGTTTAGTTTCATTATGGATGGAAGGTTTATTGCTGCTCGAGTTTGGAAAAGCTCAGCTTGAGGCTCACTCAAATATTAAAATCCATATTGTGATTCCTATGCCCCAACATGATTGATTTACACCTCACTCTATGTACACTCCCTATCCATCATAAATTTAAGAATAAATATTTTGAGTAATGTCCACTTTTGAGTTGTTCTAAAATTTTGTACCTCAAGATTAGAACTTATAACTGTAGTGTCCACTTTATGGGTTCATTATGATTGATATTTTTAGATCAATTATAATATTCATCTTGGTTGTCAATTGATGTTTTGAGTTGGATTGTGGAATCAAAGGGTATAGATGTTAAACAATTTTTTTAGATACCCTCTAAGGACTCCCTCAAAGTTTAAAAGTCAAAGTTTGTTTCACAAATATATATACGGATCACTGACCCCTAACCTCTATTGGGTAGACCCTTACATTGAATTTA
The DNA here is from genome assembly GCA_028749045.1 of Cupressus sempervirens. Lineage (NCBI taxonomy): Eukaryota > Viridiplantae > Streptophyta > Pinopsida > Cupressales > Cupressaceae > Cupressus > Cupressus sempervirens. Next base: position 137,204,363 of record CM053791.1, on the reverse strand, counting down.
TACAAGCTCCCCCTTGATAACATTTTTTATTTTATTTTTATCATAAATTGAATAATAGGAATATTGGAAATAATCATATCAATATTAAATATTAAGTATATAAGAAATGTATGTCAAATTTTATCACTTTCTAATTAACAATATTAATAATAATAGAAAGTGTATTTCATAACAATGCATAGAAATTTTTATTATAAATATATGGTTATACCATATTTTAGCTTCAATATTGTCATGTTTATATTGATTCCTCTTCTATGTAATTTTGGCAGCACTTATTATAATTACAATATATATTATTTAGTATTAAAGATGTGTCACCCACCTTTGGTTTGCTATAGGGCCATCTAAGTGAAATCGTACTCACCTTCTTTGGTGGTATCCATGTAGAGGGATAATATTAAGATAAAACCTATGTTTATATATTGTTCTCTATGGTGATGCTACCAATGATTATATTTTACTATAATTGGTATTCAACTTGTAATTGGTGGTGATAATTTAAACAAATGGTAATGATCACATACCTTAGTTTTGGAGTTACCACTTTACAATACATAATAAATATATATTTATTGATATTTTAAACTTGATAGACTACCTGGTCATAGGGATTTCATTGGGGTAACAAGTATAGCTAGTAATAATGCTTGATATTCCTTTTCAAAGACATACTTGAATAAATTAATTCTTGATTATGTTGCCTACATATGCAGAGTACCCTCTCACTGTTCCCAATGTAGATCACTGATGATCTTTTAAAAGCATACCCACCATAATGGGATTATTTTCAAAGTGTTTTCTTATATTACCAATGTTTGTTGTCACTCACTTCCCCATAGAATGAGACCTTTAGACCCTCAACCAATAATAATCATTTTGTTGGTGCTTGGCTGAAAAAGGAATTTGGCATGTGGATATGTGTATCCAAGTCCAACATGAATCAATGTATGAATTAGTTTGGTGTGTCCCATGTAGGATGGATGGATCTCGATGGTCATGCATGTAGCATGGATGGATGTCACAACTTTAAAATAGACCTAGTTCAACATTTTAGACTCTCTTCATAGTCTAAGTTGCATAGTTTGAGCAAAGGCATTAGATTTACCTAGTACGATATTGATGAAGCCATCACAGGAAAACATGATATCTTCTAAACTTTAGTTTCTTTTGTTCAATGGGATTTCGAATGTTATAGTCATATTTTGGAATGGGTGCTATTTGATCAAATTCATTTTGCTCTATGTTCAATTTATCTTCTCCTCCTTTCCATGAAAATATTACAAACTTTCATGGATTAATTTTCTAGTGTATATGATCTTTTACTTAATCTCTTTCAATATGAGTCAAAATATTTGATAGCCACTTAATTTAGATCATTAAAATATATGAAAAGTGCCTATGATGTCTGTCATTTTTTAGAATCTATGATCATATAACTTAGAAGTAATTTTCCAAAATTTTCAAATTGTTGTCTATTGATGTTCTCCCATCGGGATGGTAGGAACATGCTCTGATACCATTTCCTTACATTTTGGAGAAGAATTAAAAATAATTTTTTGGATACCCCTCTCTCTCCTTGCTTCTCCCTTATTAAATATCTTATATTCCTAATGGTTGTGTCCTTTGAAACTTATTTTAATAGTAATGTTATAACTATAATAAATAATTAATTTAATAATCTATTACATTTCATTAATATATTATTATTAGTTATGTTTAATACAATAGTATTAAATAGTATATTATCATTACATGATATTTTATTATTATATCAAGATAACTATAGTTATTATTATTCACTCATAATATAATTATATTTTATTCTTTTATATTATTTTAATAATTACTTATTAGTTAGTCCTATTAAAGTGGGGGATATCATATTCTGATGCTTGACACATACTATATTGCTCAACATCCATTAAAATATCACTTGGCATGAACTAAATTTTACTGCTACTTGACATCACCTAAAATTTACTCGACATCCACTATTTTGCTTAGCTTACACTAAAATGATCTTTTACTCAACTCCAACTAATTTTTTGCTGATCTTGCACTAACTTTTCTTGGCACCTACTATCCATTCAGTCAAGCTTTGTAGATAAACTTAGTTTAACTTGTTCTTTTGAACTTGCTTAGTGTAGCCAACCTTTGCAAACTTAAGTAAATTATCAATGCACTATGATATCACTGTCTTAGTTGATTCTTGTACTCCTTTATATATCATATATCAACCTTTCCTCTAGGTGCTATTGATACATCTTTTGATCAAATCCTCTTCATTAATCAAACAAGTGATAGTAGTTAAATCATATAAGGAGTTGTCTTACTAGCAAATAGTAGTTTTGACATTAGTGAAAAAATAATGATTGAAACATATTGATCACACTTGTATCAATTTGTTCTCAACAATCTCCTTCTTCAATAATCTCCCCCTTTGGCATTGATGGAAAACTAAACTGATCAACCAAACTGACTAGGTTAAAATAGTAAGACCAACAAAATACCAAAATGAAAATAATTCCTTGTATTGAAATGTCTCCCTCTATCAACAACTTTCATCTTCTGAATAGGTTACAATAAAGCTGTTGTGTTATCTTTATAACTCCCTCTTAATTACTTCGTATATCTCCCTCTATATTATCTTCCTCTTCTTAGGTAGTGTGTTCTCCCTCTTTTTTCAATCTCCAATCTCTTGTATTTCACCTAATCTTGATTAGTACGTATAATCTCCCTCTTTGACAACAATTCCAAAGACATGCCATCTTAACATGCATATATGAAATTCTTTAGTTTCTTCTACATCACCTTCTTTGTGATTGATTTGTAATTATAGCTCTTTGATTACTTTAGGCAACTCCTAAAGTAAGATCTACTACATCAATTTGTAACATATGAAAATTAGTTTGTTTGATGTAGGGCACTCCTTTTGTTACTTAGATAGCCTTTGATAGGGTTATCACCCTTAGTTTACCTCTTAGATACTCATGAGCATGCCTAGGTAGTGCTTTTGTGAAGATATCAACAATTTTCTCTTTTGTGTTAATATATTCCATCTTCACCTCTGTCATAAACTAATTCTCTTAAGTAATGATGCTTGATAGAAATGTTCTTAGTTTTTGTGTGCATCATTGGATTCTTTGATATGTTTATAGCACTTATATTGTAACAATTAAATATCACTAACTCTATGATCTCCTTCTTCATGCCTTTGAGTAGCTGTTTGATCCACACAATGTTTGTACAATTTATAGTAGTAGCAACATATATAGCTTCAACAGTAGATTGTGAAGTGCAGTTTTGTTTCTTGTTGGTCCATGTAACCAACCTTTTGCTTAGGAAAAATGCTCCTCCAATGGTGATCTTTATGTCATCAATGTTTCCAGCCCAATCAACATCAATATAGATTCTTAATTCAAATTTCTCATTTTTCTTATAATACAAACCATGTTCCACTATTCCTTTCAGACATCTCATTATTCTTTTATAGCCATCAAATGATTCTCCCTAGAATTAGTAGACAATCTTTCAATTATCCCTATAGATAATGCAATATCGTGTTTTCTATGTACTACATATTGTAATTTTATCATCATAGACCTATATAATGTTTGATTCACCTCAACTAATTCTTCATTTTTTGACAATTTGAGTCCTATCACCATAGGTGTACTTACTAGTTTAGAACACTCTAATCCAAAAGTTTTCAATATTTTCTTGACATACTTTGGTTATGTGATGTATATACCATATTTCATCTAATATATTATAAACCCATAAAGAACATGATCTCTCCAAACATAGACATCTCAAATTCTTGATTCATTTCATTTGCAAAAGCCTTACATAAAGCATCTTGACCTCCAAATATGATATCGTCAACAAAAATTTAAAATAACAAAATATATTTCCCTTTCTATGTCTTCATGTACAAATCATTATTATCATTAGCCTTTCAAATCAAATTTTCACAAGATAATTATGAAGTCTCTCATGCCATGATCTTGGTGCTTGTTTCAAACCATATAGAGGTTTTTGTTATCTACATACCATATTCCTATTGTTCATATCAACAAATCTTTCTATCTATTCTATGCTTCCTCCTCTAATATGTCATTTAGAAATGTAGATTTAACATCCATTTGATAAACTTTGAAACCTTTGTATGTAGAATAAGAAAACATAGTTCTTAGTCCTTCCAATCTAGCAATAGAAGAAAATATTTCTCCATAGTCAATTCCTTCTTCTTATGCATATCCTTTACAAACTAATCTTGCCTTGTTATTTTTGACTTCACCATTTTCATCTAGATTATTTTTGAATACCCACTTGGTGCCAATCATATTTTTTCCTTATGGTCTAGGAACTAGAGTCTATATTTTATTTTCCTCAATTTGTTCAATCTCTTCTTCCATGGCTTTATTCCAGTCTATATTTTCTAAGGCATTTTTCACTGATTTAGGCTCTTTCATGCTTAGTAAACATGTATAATTTCTCAATCTATTTCTTGTCATTAGTCTAACATTTTTATCTCCAATAATTTGTCTAGTAGGATGATGCCTCTTGACATATTTAGACAATATTGATTTAGCTTTGGTTTCTTCATTCAGTCTTTCAACTTTAGAGTCACTATGTGCATCTCTATCAAGTAGTTCAACATCTCTCATGTAAATTAATTTTAGAATTAGAATGTACCTCAACTTAATTCTATAATTCGACATGTGAATGTAGCTTAGTTCCTAAATGCAACTCAACATTCATATTATGTGACTTGATAGTCAGTGAAACTTGTTGGTTTGTAGCTTGATTTGTAGCATCTTCTTTAGTAGGCCCACCTTCATAAAAGTATACAAATGATTTGTATTCTTCTAGTTCTTTCATAGGTTTAGCTTCACATACCTCTGTATATTCATCAAATTTTACATTTGCACTTTCAACAATCTTGTTAGTGTTAGTATTTAAACACTTGTAAGCTATACTCCTTGTAGAATAGTCTCGAAATATACCTTCTTCACTTTTTGTATCTAATTTACCACTCCCGACGTGTTTAAGAATGTAGACTTTCCTTCCAAATACCTTAAAGTATTTTACATTGGGTGAGTATCCATACCATAGTTCAAAAAGTGTTGTATGAGTACCTTTCTTGATTTGTAAACATCTCAAAGTATAGATAGTTGTACTTACAACTTCTCTCCAATATTTGAAAAAAACATTTTTCTCCATCATGAGTGTCCTAGCATAGTCCATTACAAACCTTTTTCTCCTTTCAAAAATTCCATTTTGTGGAGGGATTCTAGGGGTAGATTTATATCTTTTGATTTGTCTCTCATTACAGAACATCTCAAACATTTCAAACTTTTACCTATTTCCTTCTCAACAGTTGTTAAGTACCACTTAAACATTTAGAAAGAATCATATTTCTATTTCAGAAACATAACTGTCATCCTTCTAGAGTAATCATCAACAAGCAACATAATGTACTTATCTCCTTTGTAGCTTTGCAATTCAATTGGTCCACACAAGTTCTAGTATGAACAATTTCTAGTATTTCTTTAGAGGTATAAGTTTTACTCTTAAATCTTGACTTTTTCATTTTGCCTAACTGACATTGTTTGCACATTATATTATCAAGTTTCTTTAACTTAGGAAAGCCTCTAAATTTTTTGATGTTACTGATACTAACCAAGTTATCAAAATTAACATGACATAACCTTTTTGTGCCATAGCCACATATCATAAAGTTTTATAACTAGACAAGCAACATCCTCTATGTCAAGGTAGAATAGATCTTACTCCTAGTCCGATCACTCTTTGTAATTAGTTTTCCATTAATATCATATATTTTAGCAATCTTGTTTTCAAACTAAACCTTACATCCTAAATTATTCAATTGCGACACACTAAACAGATTATAGTTAAGTCCTTCAACATAGTATGCACCGTCACATAAAATCTTATCTGTGAGTTTGATGGAACCTTTTTCCTTTTATCAAGCATGGTGTGTCATTACAAAAAGTTACACTACTTCCATCATTAAAATTCAAGGTAATGAACTTAATTTTGTCTCCAGTCATGTGATGTGAACACCCACTATCAATGATCCACCTATCATTATTTTTTACACAAGTCACAAGTGTAGTTGCCTCATCTTCATTAGATTTTCCTTCATTGCAACATATGCCACTTCATCAACATGTTCATCAAATTCATCTCTTGTTTCATCTTCTGCAATGTAGCAAGACTTCTTTCCTTTGTCTTTGTAATCCTTGTCATCTTCATCTCTTCTACTTGTGTACTTGTCACCACCTTTGTATTTCTTCTTCACTATACATCTAGTGGTAATATGTCCAACCTCATTGTGATTGAAACAAAAGATAGGTAATTTACCTTTGAACTTTCCTTTACCTCTGTGGAATCTTCCTTCTAATAGTACTTCAATTTTATCTACATCCTCATTGCCTATATCAATATTACTAGACACATGCTTTATCTTTTTCTTCTTCTTCTTCTCATTAGGTTCCTTCAATGAAAACTTAGATTTGAAAGTAGATTCAATATTCTCAGGTTTGTAATTATCAAAGTTTGATTGTACAAAAGTGGTGAGCCTACCTACCAAACCTTCAAGTGATAGTTTATTCCCTACCATCCATCTTAGTTCTTGTATTGTAGAAACTCTAACAACATATATAAATATTAGTGTTCTTAAAACTTTTCTTAGTATTGTATCATCATCTATTTTATCATTAGCTCCTCTTGAAGCATTAACAACATCCTTTATCCTTGAGGCATATTGAGCAATATTAATTCACCTTCTTGCATTCTCATATCATTAAAAGTACCTCTGAGAATTTCAGGTTTGGCTCTTAGAACATTAGTGTCTCCTCCATAGATAGTGGTTAAGGCATCCCACATGTTCTTTGCACTATCAAGACTTTTGATATCAGCAAATTCAGCATAGCTCAGGGCAGAGCCAATCTCCAACATTGCCTAGTTATGTTCTTTCTTCTTTTCCATATCCTTGGCTATATGGGCTCCAATAGAATCAATGTGCTAAGTAAAGATGGTATATTGTGCATGATCTCCAAGTCATCCAAGCTATAGCTTCATCAAACTTTTCCATGCAGGAAATTTATCTCTATTAAGATTGGGAACTTCTATTTTTGACATCTTGATCTTTGTGCTTCTAGTACATTCAAACTAGTCCTCTCAAGCAACTAGGATCTAATACTAATTGTTGGAATCTTTTAGAATAACTAAGAGGGGGGGTGAATTAGTCATCCAAGGTCCAAATGTATAAATAAAACTTTTCTTAGCTTAGTGAACCCATAAAATATTTATCATCATGCATGTATCCATAAGATTATGCAATCACTTAAAACTTGTTAGAAGACTTTAGATCATTCACTTGGAATGTCACTCGGTTAAAGGATTTTACAAATGACTATTAGATAAACCTTAATCCAAAGGATTTAACCTAGATTGATACAATTATGAGAGAGTAATAGTAAGGCTTGATCTAATAACAACTTACAACTTCATTTGTAGACTATAGATCTTTGTTTTAGTCCTCCATTTTGCTTGGCTTTCACACATTTTAGTTCTAATAGCTTGTTCACCCTTCAAAAATTTATACCCCTAGGCCTTCTTTCTTAACATACCAATGTTGAATCTTCCCTTAGGTTAGTTGATGAAGCAAGACCTTTGACTCCTTCTCTTCCTTAGGTTCTCGCACATGACAACCCTTGCTTCTGACTAGCCATTCCTATAAATAGAAAATTAAGATCTTTTTCCATTCATTCTCCATCATACAATTTAATGTTAGGATAGATTAGGTAGGATACAATGAATCTACCCTTCATTCAATATCAATCCTCCTTCAATCCTTTTTGAATTTTCCTAAAAATGGTTTATCATGAATTCTTTTCCTTGAGCTCATCAATCTTATCTTCCACCTAGTTCACATAATCAAAGAAAGAAAAATTGTTGGCTTAGGTCCATTGAATTCATGATCTTTCTTATAGTTTTGGCACTCAACATTAACTTTCTTTTGATGCTCAAAACATACTGGGTTGCTTGACATCCACTAAAAAATCACTTGGCATGAACTAACATTTACTAGTGCTCAACATCAAGTAAACTTTACTTGGCATCCACTATTTTTCTCATCTTCCACTAATTTTTATCAAAACCTACTATCCAATCGGTCAAGCTTGGTAGGTAAACTTATTTTAACTTATTCTTCTAAAATTTCTTAGTGTAGTCAACCTTTCCAACCTTAAGTAAATTATCAATGCACTATGATATCATTGTCTTAGCTAATTCTTGTTCTCCTTTATATATCATAATTCAACCTTTCCTCTAGGTGTTATTGTTACATCTTTTGATCAAATCCTCTTCATTAATCAAACAAGTGATAGTACTTAAATCATATAAGAAGTTGTCTTACAAGAAAATAATAAGTTTGACATCAATGACAAAATTTTTATTGAAACACATTGATCATACTTGTATCAATCTATTCTCAACAATCTCCTTCTTCAACAAATTCACCCCACCCCCCTCTCATTTATATTAGTGGACTATGTATTCTAACAATCCATAACAGAGCTTCAAGTCCTTCAAGAATAAGACTAACAACTTTGGGAGATCAATGGTGAATATGTTAATGAAAGATAGTCCAAGATTCAATGGGGCCAATTATGATAGTTGGAAGAAGAAGATGAGGACTCGTCTGTTGTGCATGGGTTCAAAATATTGGATCTTGACAAAAAGTCAGAAGTCAATCATTCAAATCTTGAAGAATGTAGTGTAGACAAGAGAGAGATTTATTCATGTGTAAAATGAAAGTGAGAGAATCCCTACTAATAGGTAATCAAGAGAATGAAAACAGTTAGGTAAAGTCACTTGTAACATTCCATGAAATTTTGAAATCATTAGAATCTACTTTTGAAAGTGATGATCTTGCATAAAAAATGAGATTATAGAATTGGATATGTACATTTCAAGGTGCTAGAATGATGGAAGATGAATATGTAAGAAGTTATATTGGAAATATATAATAAATGGTTGTAGGAATTTGGTCTCATGGTGGAACCAAGGAAGATGATGAATTCATATGGAAGATCTTGAAAATTTTGACGCCACCATTCAAGTTGATAGGTTAGATGATTTACCTAGTGATGCCCTATAATAAGGATTTGAATACAGAAACATTACTTGGAAGCTTAGAATCAGTAGAAGAAACCTAAGATAGTCTAGAGAACTTGCAAGAGTCAAAATAGCTTGTAGTGCCCTAAACATTTGACCTAATTTGACAAGGAGTGAATGCACTCGTGGAGATTTTTTTGGTAGCAAAAAAGCTAATGAAGACAAGAAGATTGAGGAAGGAATAATCCTTCTAGTGAGGAGAGAAAAAGATGGTAAGAAAATATTTAAATATTGAACTTGTAATGAATTTGGTCATTATGTATCTAAATGTCCTAAAAGAGAGAAAAATTATAAGAGAAAGTTTAACCCTAGAAGACATAGAGATAACAATTGTTTGTATCTTGATGAAGATGAAGAATATAATGAGAAAGGTCAAAGTGAAAGTGAAGATGAATTAGAATTTGTAGCTATCAAGAAAGATGGTCTTGATAGATAAATTAGAGAAGAAAGAGCTCTAGTTACCCAAGTGGAAAAGAAGTTTGATTGGATAATTGATAGTGATTGTTCACATCACATGATTGGTGATATGAATAAGCTTTTTTAGTTGAAGAATCATGATGGAGGTATTATTAGAGTTGGTAAAAATGCAGCCTATCATATAACAAGAATTGGATCCATTACTCTTGATGGTAAAAATATACTGATGATGTCTATTTTGTTGATGGATTGAAGCATAACTTGTTAAGTGTTGGATGATTGCTAGACAAGGATTATATGTTGCAATTTACTAAGAAGACCTACACTATCAAAGATAGAGATGGTAAGATGATTGGAACTAACACTAGATCTAGAGGTAATGTATTTTAGTTGGATTCTTCTGAAATGATATTTTTGTTAGCTAAAGTGGTTAATAGTTTGTTGTAGCATAGAAGATTCTGTCACATAAAATTTGATAATGTTTTGAAGGTTAGCAATAGTTTTGCAATTAGAGACTTTCCTAAGATTGTTAATCCTACTAATCTTGTGTGTAAGGAATGCATTTTGGCTAAGTAGGAAAGTATCATTTCCTAGAAAGAAGTTCACTACCATAGAGAAGATAGAGATCATTCACACAGATCTAGGTGGTTCTTCTAGAACAAGAGGATTGTATGGTGAAAGGTACTTTATGATTTTTGTTGATGATTTTACTAAAATGATGTGGGTAGCATTTCTTAAAGAGAAATCTAAAGATTTTGAGAAGTTTAAGATATTTAAGAATAGAGTTGAGAATGAATTTAGTCTTAAGATTAAGTTTTTGAGATTTGATAGTGGAGGAGAACTCACCACTCGAGAATTTGACATATTTTGTGAAGAAAATTGAATTTAGAAAAATCTATCTACACCTAGAACATTTGAGAAAAATGGGATTTCTGAAAGAAGAAATAAGTCTATAGTAGAAGCAGCTAGAGTAATGTTATTTGAGAATTATGTTTCTAAGACATTTTGGGAATAAGTAGTTAATACAATATACTATATACTCTTAATAGAGTATAGATAAGAAAAGGTATGGATAAGAAACCTTATGAACTATGGTTTGGACATTCATCATTAGTCAAATATTTCAAGATATTTGGGAGAAAATATTATATTAAGAGAGATGGTGACATTGATAAGTTTGATCCAAGAAGAGATGAAGATGTGTTTCTTGGATATTGACTGAAAAGTAAGCCTTATAGATGTTTCAACTATAGAACTAAGACAATAGTTGATAGTACAAATGTAAGGATTGATGAGAAGTTTGGAACCAAAGAAACGAAAAAGAATTGCTATGTAGATTAAAGAAATCTCTTTATGGTTTAAAGGAAGCACCAAGAATCTGGTGTGTATTCAGATATCTCAAAGGGACATTTGATTGTGGAATTTGGTATGAGAGATCAAGTGATTTCACTTTGTGTGCATATACTGATGCTAAATGGGAAGGAAGTATGGATCATAGAAAGAGAACCAGTGGTGGAGCATTCTTTCTTGGAGGAAGGTTGGTTTCTTGGTTAAGCAAGAAGCAAGATTCTATTTCACAAAGAACTATTGAGTCAGAGTATGTTGTAGTAGAAAATAACTATAATCAAGTTATGTGGATAAAGAAGATGCTAAAGGATATTAGAATTGATATTGAAGAACCAGTTAACATTTAGTATGATAACACAAGTCTGGTGAGTGTGTCCAAGAATCCTGTATTGCATTCTAAGACTAGGCATATAGGCTATTAAGTATCATGTGTGAGAAGAGAAAGTAGTAGAAAAGGAAAACATATTGGAGTATATAAATAAAGGATCTAATTTTAGATATCTTTATGAAACCTTTTCCTAGAGATACATTTGATTAGCTAAGAGGTACACTTGGGGTTATGCCCCAGCCTACTTATGAATAGTTAATTTAGGGAGTGCATTAGTCTAGTGGTACAAAACATAATTATTTGACTAGAATGAATAACCATGCTTCTTGTATAGGGGAGTATCTGGTATGTATTGAGTCATTCAAAACTCTTGGTATTTGGTATTTGGTATTGAATATTGTCTCTGGACACTCAAGCTAGTTGATGAATTGGACAAGTTGATTAACAATTCGTATTTATCAATTGGTACATTAAGATTGAGACCTTTGACATTGATGTCAATCAAGGAGAGAGTATGCATCAGATGAGGAAAGAAGTAGCAACAGAGTTCTACTTGGTATTCTTGGAACTTAGATAATTTTCATCTATGTTGCCATAAATGCTAAAGGGGGAGATTGTTAGCATTAATGTCAATGATACAACATTTGAGGAGTATCCTGAGCATTGGAGAGTATTGGGGTCAAAGCACAAAGTTGTGTCACCTTTTAGGTTGATTTATTAAAATGACTGAATTTGAGTATTTCTATCCAAAATTTAATTTTTCTTAAACATATGATCTAGATAAATTCATTCTAGCTAAGTTATATATGGTCTCACTCTTTTCCAATTAGAAATGTCTATTCAATGCATGCTTTATACTAGTTTGTATCCAATTACTAAAGAAATTAATTTTTTTTTCAGAAAATTGGCATTTCAATAATTCTTACTATGTTTTATAATTTTTTTTAGTAAACTATAAACACCATTTTATAGAGCTCAAAGTCAAGAATAGTTTCATATAGATTTTATAGTGTTTTAATTATATATACTACATTGTAATTAAAAAATTCTACAAGCACATAATTTAACACTAAAAAGATGTCAATTTTTAGAAACAAAAAAAAATTAAATCATATCATAAAAATTTGAAAATTATATGAAATTCTAGATGAGAGAGTCCTCTTTCAGAATGTATAGTTTTTCTTCTAGTTTGAATAGATTTGTTTTTAAAAATGTGGTGGGAGATCAAAACTATCGATTTTAGATTAGTTGAAATTTGAAGCACTATAAAAGAGAAAATATAGGTCTAAAGTCATTTTTTAGTTTTTATTTTTCTAGCTATATGTATTATCTATAACATATTCTTAGTTCAAATGGAAATAATTTTATTTCCATATAGTTTTGTTGTGGGAACTAAACCCCTAATTTTCAACATTTTTCATCAACTAAAAAATTATCTATAAAAATTAGGAAAATATGTCATTTCTTATTCCAAATAATTATTAAAATTATAATCTTAAACTTCAACCATTTATATACATTTTGTTAGTTTACTTCATTTTCAAATTCTAAATAATGATAATAGTTTTATGTTATTGAAGATAAATAGTTATACTTTTGTTAGCCTTTTCCTTTACAAAAGGGTAACATAGGTTTGTGCTTTTACTAATTGATATCTTGCATTCATGATTGTGTTTGTCATTCATGTCAACATAACATTTTTTCTATAAGACTATTAGAACAAAGGACATAGATCTTGATGGTATGAATAATAGTTTGATTGTCTAGTCATATATAGTTATGGACATGTTCAACACAATGCCTCAATGATGTGGTTTAGTGTGCAATGTCTAAGTCAATGGCATATAGAAGTTGTACCTAATTTATAGAGAGTAGTTTAGATATAGAGTACTAAGAAAGTAGTTCTTGATTATTGTTGGATATCTTACATCTCATATGTAATGAAGAGATGCACAATTAGGTAGTGATAGAGAATAGTCATATGATGACCTTAGCGAGTGCAAAAGCCTTAATATAGCACGTGTGAAGTTTTGGATAGACTATGAGATGAAAGTGCTATTGTAATTGTAATTAAATTAATTACTTTATTTTAACTAATTAGGAAAGCCTCAAGGTTGACTCAAGGAATTATTGCAAAGATATCTTATAAAGGAAAGATGTTTTCCTTGGTTGTAAAAGGGTATTCAAGTATTGTGATCATTATTGAAGTGTGAATTGTGAAGTGTGAAAAGAAGTAGAGTTATTAATGAATGCATGTAAGTGATCAAAGAGATTATTGGATGTGAGATTCAAGATCTTGTTACAAGATTTGAAGAAGAAGAAGTCCAGCTGACATGATAGAGATAGAGAAAGGAAGTACATTTTAGTTCTATTATTCTGCATGAAATAATACAAAGATCATTTTGACTACGGTTTCATTGGTCTTGCCCTTGAAGTTGTTTGGGTAGTGGGTTCAGCTATCTTCCACAAATCCTAACATGGTTGGCACAAGTCCTAACATGGTTCAAATCTCCTATTAAGGATTCAAAGTCTCCTAAAAAGGACACATATTTGTTGGATGTTGTAACAAACTCCTAATAGGATCTATCCTTTAAAAAGGAATATTTATATTAGTACATCATCTTGTGGATACCATCCCCACTAGGGTTTTCCCTTTGATCAAGGGTTTCCCTAGTAAACACATCTAGTGTTATTGTGTATGAGTATCTTTTTGCAATTTTACTTTACATTACTCATATGGTTAAATATTATTTAAGATTTTTTATTGCAATATTAGTTTGATAACTGATTCTACACTCCACCTAGTTATATTAGTGGACTATATATTCTAACAAGGATGGTGGCTAAAAAGGGTAAAGGGGCAAACAAGAATGGAATCACCATTAGTGCCTCTGCTGAAGGAGAAAGTATCTTTACTGAAATAGAAATTTTCTAACCTTGAGTATATCATTTTATCTCCCTTTTGAAAATTGGTTAATGTGAACCAAATACCCTTATGGTCCTCCTTATTTCTAGCTAGGGGTTCAAAAGGCTTGAATTTATTAATAAATTTACTCCAAGATACCTTTTCTTTATTTTTGTATTCAACTTTCTACCCTCCAATATTGTCCTATTATTTTGCAATGATTTTAAAATCCTTGACCATGATCTATGGGATCTATTTTAATTGAAAATACTAGTTCCATAGGTTAGATCTATTAAAAATTTTATTTGGGACATAGATAGAGCATATCCCAATATTTCTTCCTTGAAACAATATTGAGTTCCAGACAATCCTATTGCAAGGAGAAGTACACTAGTTAAAAACATTTTAGACCACTTAGGGTTGACAAATATTAGATATCTAGCTCTCCCTTTTGTATGGTTGGTGAAATATGGTTTAGCATCCTTCCAAATGCACTTCAAAGAAACATCTAATTGGAAACCTCGTGATTTAATTTATTTAAGCTGGAGGAAGTCTATATCAGTATGATTTCTAAGAAACCTCTTTATAATATACTTCCTGTTAGGAGATTCTAGCTCTCTGACATTTCATGACATAAATTGAGCATCCATTGGTAGTTGGTTTAAGGTTAGAATCAACTATGGGTTCAACATTCATGAAGAAGCTAGAGAGCTTACATTTCTTGATTCTTTTTGGTTTTAATGTAGCAGTAGAATTAGAGGGCCTACATCTTTTTTTTGATACTCCTTTCTCATCTTCTTCTTTAGAAGAAGATTCATTTACCACATCTTCACCAGCTTCAATTGGCCATCTCCTTGGTTTCCTAGTTTTCTTCTATTTTGTAATGATAAATGGAGTATATTTATCAACACTAATATGTAGATTTTGAACTTCATCCCCAAAAATGCCTATCTTATCAATTGACTTGTTTTCATCATTATCTAGTATATGGAAGGTTGATGCCATTCTCCTTGGTGGATGATTAACAACTTGAATCATCGAGGCTAGTATAAAAACTACCTCAATATTATTTAACTTATCATACTCATCATATGTTATTCCAAAATCATCAAAATTCCTAGGAGGTGCTTGATTTGAACCATTTAGGGGTTGAGGATCTTTGTCAAAATTCATATTGTTATCAACTATGGTTCCCTTTACCTTAGGTGAAGCATTTGGGTTACTAGTTAGGATTTATTCCACTTCATCTGGAGGGGGAAGGATGAGGTATACATTATCTCTATTCCTAAATTTGTGCCTTGATCACTTCTTGGTATTTTCTAACACAATCTATTTTGCATTCATTTTTTTTGTTTGGGGCCATTATTTGCAAGTCCCAATGCAAATAGATCGAGCAGTAGGACATCAATAATTATTTTCTTATCAATTTATAGGAGGAGGCTTCCATTGATGGGGATTTAAATACCTCATACTATGAGTCAAGCTTAGCAACAATATTCTCATTGGGGAAGACAAGAGAAATATAAATTTAACTCCTTGACTTTCTATGCCCTCTAGTATTCTGAGAGATTTTAGCACCTTGGTTAAGACTTCTCAAGATAGGCTATTTTTTCCTAAAGTGACCTCCTTCTTTGTACAAGAATCCTATGCTAAGACCACAAAGAAAGGTAATGGGGTAGGAGTATTTGTAATCCTGAATATCAAGGACCACTTTATTAGGAAACTCTTTACTTAGGTCAAATATAATTAGGAATCTAGCATCTGAATGATGGATTAAGGAAGAAGATTTTTCAAATCTAATAACCTTACCAAGGGGTTCTAGATCTTAAGGAATCAAGTTCCAAAGGAAGGGTTGAAATATCCCTACAAAGATCCATCTAGGGGTGGAGAGAGAAAGAACTTTGGCTATTATGGCTTCTCATGACCAAGGAATAATACTAAAGGTATAGTACCATATTCTCCAAAAAAACTTCAACAACTTTCTTTTGAGAATTAGGGTTGTCAAAGAAACCAGTAAAAGCCCTTTTGGAACCATACAAAGGAAAGAAAAATGAAAATTGAGTTTCTTAATCCAGTTATTGTGAAGCCAATTGTTCAAGAAGGCTCTTGACAGTAGTTTCTTAGGGTCTTGGGTTGCTAGGAAGATGAAAATATTATGAAGTATGAATATCTCCTCTTTATAAGTGGATTCAATCTACAAATTTGGAATGAGGATACAAGGGGAGGACTATAGGTTCATATGTGGGTCTCATGGCTATTTTACTATACCAACATCTCCTTTGATTTGCTCAAACTTGGCTCCATCTCGAATAACAAGGTCATTCTTTAGCACCTGCATAAAGGATTTTCTAGCACCACGATTTGCCACCATTTTTCCCTAGGATGAGGAAGAAGATTTCCTGGGTACCAAAGTTAGTCAAGTAAATCTTGGCAATTTAGATTTCATAATGAAATATAGTCCACCACCTTTTTGTGTTAATTATTATAGGGCTTGTACAAGTGGTGTATGGCATGTCACCAAGTTGCAAAGCCCTCAAAAAAAAACTTGTCTTCAAATTTACTATGATTTTAAGAACATATATTTTATGTTCAATCACATTTATTATAAATAGATAAAATCCCTTATTTGGATTTGATCTATTTTTTTGTTATGAAGTTTTATATATTTTTTATAGAGTTTTCACATAATGAAAAATACCTACAGCTCAAGCCTTTTCCTTTAGTTTAGGATAAAATGACATGAAGTTATTTACAAAAATTCCATGAAATGTTAATATTTGAGCAACTAGTAAGAATTTTTATCACCTAATATTCATATAATATAAATTATGATGTCAACATGATTGACCAATGAAACATAAAACTTTCCTAACATGTTTACTGAAGTCTAGATACTAGATTTTTCTAAATATATCCAAAAAGAACCAAAATAAGGAAATGTAGTCATCTTTATTGATAATCTAAATAAAAAATGAGTGTAGAATCTAATCATAATTTGTAGCCACTTTAGGCAAGATAATTGAGGATGACCTTA
Organism: Cupressus sempervirens; assembly: GCA_028749045.1. Lineage (NCBI taxonomy): Eukaryota > Viridiplantae > Streptophyta > Pinopsida > Cupressales > Cupressaceae > Cupressus > Cupressus sempervirens. The sequence goes on along the minus strand of CM053791.1, from coordinate 137,187,119 downwards.
AACTTGAAGCTTTGGTGTGAGAAGGAGAACAAAAATTAAAAAAATTAAGAGTTCCTTTAAGAATACTATACTACAAGAAGAAAACCAAAAAATTAGTAAACTGAAATTAGGAACATGGAATAATAACTTTTTTTTGGGGAAAACTAGGTGAATCATTATATATTAAATAAATATAGAGATAAACATGATTCAAGGTCTCATTAGAGAAAGAATCCTGAAGAAAAGTCTAAATTATTGCTGAAAATATTACAAAATAAGGTGATTTTATCATGAAAATTAAACTTCAGTAACTATTTTTGGTGTATTATCTTGCAAGCCAAGGCTAAAATATCTTCCTTTATATCCCAAGATCTATATACACTAATTATGCATAGTGATAAATACAAACATTTGTGACCCATTACTAAGTGACATAAACATATATTTGAATACTAATTGGAAGGATTTCAAATAAGACAGAAATCAAATTTAACCCATTAGGCCATACCCATAGTTGTATTAAGTAACTAGGACCATCTTGGAAGACAATCTAGATTGGACCAATCAAATCTGACCTATTTTGAAAATTTTGTTGTGTTTGTGGTCTGCAAAGTCACAAAACTATGGTAGATCCTCTAATACTTTGTAGATCTAATATCTAGATAATGAGGTGAAGGCTTACTCCTATAATTTAATCTCATCAAAAAAGGGATTTTATTTTATTATAATATCTATGAAAAATTATTTAATGGTGTATTTTAGAACATGAGAAGCCTAATATAAACTAGTTGTGGGATTTTTGTTTGTGCAAAGGCTACCAAGTTTGTCACACCAATCAATCTATTCACCCATTAGGATTTTGATATAGATTAGCACCAACAAAGAATACATATTGGTCATAGAGTAATAAAAGATTCAAAACATTGGCATTACCTTCATAGTATAAGTCCCACCTTCTCCATATTACACACACATAAACTAATGAGGTTTCAAATAGAAAGGAAGCATCACATATGATTCATATGATTACCACAATAAAATTTCACATTGTCAAAGAAGAAGAACTTATTACATCATTTCTAAAGGATTCTTCTAGGATTAGATTCTAAAATTTTCCCTTTCAAATTCACTTATCACATACATTAAAATATTATCACTTATTTAGTTTTTTATATCCTAGTATGAACAATCATAAAATAAAGAAGGCTAATGTCTTTAGTCACTTTTAATTTCAAATTTGAAAGAATATTAATTGATATGTCCATGAACAAAGATCCTATATTATAACCACCTGAAAAAATGTTGATGAAAGAATCAACAACCATGTTCCCCTATTAGAGCACATGGGATATCAAATAATAATCAAAAGTCTTTAAAAATTGCAAAATTATTCTCATGATATAATCACTTTTCCAATTAGATATTAACTTATTGATTACAACATTGACAAGTAAAGTCAAATCCCCTTCAATATGGAATTTCATATTTCCATACTTTTGGCAAGCTCTAAACTATATAGCAAGGCATATGCTTTAGCAAGATTATTAGTTACATTATGGGAAAAATAGTTACATTAAATCCTATTATTTATATCCTAGTGTGAATAATCATAAAATGAAGAAGGCTAATGTCTTTAGTCACTTTTACTTTCAAATATGGAAGATTATCAATTGATATGCCCATGAAAATAGAACCTAAATTATAACCACCTGAAAAAATGTTGGCGAAAGAATAAACAACCATGTTCCCCTATCAGAGCATATGAGATATCAAATAAATCAAAAGTGTTCAAAAATTGTAAAATTCTTTTGATGATATATTTTCTTTTCCAATTAGATATTAACTTATTAATTACAACATTGACAGTTAAAGTCAAATCCCCTTCAATTTGTAACTTCCTATTTTTCCATATTTCTAGCAAGCTCTAAACTATATAACAAGGCATATGCTTCAACTAGATTATTAGTTATATTATGGAAAATATATATTTAAATGCTAAAAGTCTACCACTATGATCATGATGACACATACCACAACAAAACTTATTAGGGTTTCCCAATGCTGAGACATTAAAATTTAGCTGAAAAAAATGATGATCAAGAGGCATCCATCTGATTTTTGAGAAATCAAACTTTTTCTTTTTATAATTTGGAATCATAAAAGAAAGAATTTAAATTAGTTTCCATGACTTAAGAAGATTAAGATTAGGATCTCAATCTATAATGAGTAATTTATGAGTTTTTCTATATCATGTGAATTAACCATCTTACTCTAATTTATTGTTAATAATTTTAGAGGTTAAACAAAATTTGTACAGATTATGTTGTTATATTCATACTAGGTAGCCCAAATAGTCATAGTTGGTGCATAGAGGCAAATACATGAGAAGAAAGATTTGAAATGAGGGTGGGCCATGATTAGAAAACCATTCACAGATTGTCTAGAAATGGCATGCAGATGTTCAATTTCCTCACCACATGTTTCCACCAAGGTTCACCAAAGGGGCATAGTAATACTATGTGATCAACATTTTCAATTTCTACCTAATATAAAATACACTAAATGAGTTGGGAAATATTGAATTTATAAAGATGGTTAGTAGTCAAAATTCTTTCCCTAATGGCTAACTAGGAGAAACATCATGCCTTTGGTAAAGCTACTTTGCCTCAACATAGGATATAAGTGTACTATTTAGTCATATTATTATTGATTAAGGAGAGAGCTTTATACCAATATTTAATATTATAACCACAATTTTTTGATGAGGCCTAGATTAGTTTGTCCTCCTTTGCATTACAAAAAGTTCTTCTCGACTATAATATATTATAAAGATGCTTCTTTTCATTCAAAGAAATTGGAAAATCATATGGATTCTTCCACATTAATTTTCATGTACATAATTAGGTTCCCAATTATCCTTATTAATATCTCTAATATCTACACATAGGTTCAAGGGTGGTAATCCATACTAGGAATCATCCCATAAATTGGTAGATAAACATTTATTTACTTCTCATGAAATGTACCTTGTAATGATTTCTTTGGAAGTTATTAGGAAGTTCTACATAATAGACCCCTAAGGTAGATTAGACATTGACACAACTCTATATGGATCAAAGGTATCCAAGTACTTAATCTACATAGTTTTAAACAACGTTATATTTATTTTTGGCATATCATGTAAACTGATTTTGGAAAAATCTTTATCATGAGACATACCCTTTAGTGATGTGAGAGGACATTTCTTTTCATCTAACATGTTTCCATTCCATAGAAAATCTATGATCAATTTCTCGATTTTTTAAATGATTCCCAAAGGAGCTTTCAAAATTGATATAGAGTAATTTAGGTTAGAGGACAAGCCAAATTTGACTAACAACATTTTTCCTAACAAAGATAGCCAATGGTATTTCCGAGATGCAATGGTACTTTAGATTTTATCCACTATTATATTCCAATGTTCTAATTTTGACTCATCTACAAATAGAGGGATTCCTAGATATATGGATGGATATACCTCTTAAGTAAAGCATAATATGTTGACTATATTATTAGAAATAACTGCAAAGATAAAAAAATAGGAACACCTTTGACATTTTATTATTAATACTTTGCCCAAAAACATTTGTGTGTAGCTCCAATATGTTTTTGATCTCCCTAATTTCTTTAAAATATTCTTTAGAAATCAAAAGTGTGTCATGTGAAAATAATGAATGAGTGACTACTATTGAACATTTATTAATTTTTACACCCAAATATTTTCCTCGATTTCTCCTAGCCTTAATAATTCTACTAAAAGATTCAGTCAAGATAATGAAGACAAATAAAGAAAGAAGGTCCCCTTTTTTAATCGCTTGAGTTGAAGGAAAAAAGCTAGTAGGCTAACCATTGATAATAACCAAGAAATAAGCACCAACAATGGAATTTTTGATCCATTTAGAGTAGTAGTTATCAAAGCCAAAACTTTCAAGAAGCTTAATTAGAAAAGACCATCTAACCTTATCATAACTTGATCATTACTATAGGAGATTAATCTATATCAATTGAATGAAGAACCTGGTGTGCCACAATAACTCATTCCATGGTTTTATTTCCAAGAAAAAAACTACATTTTTCTAGAGAAATGGTTTTTCTATGAATAGGTTGCAATTTCAAATAAATTGCCTTTGTTAAGATGTTGCGTCCAATATTGCATAAAGATATGGGCCTCAAATTTTCAAAGGTTTTAGGTTTACTAACTTTAGGAATGAGTGATTTATTAGTAGTGTTTAAACATTTTAGCATGGGACCAGTTATTTGAGATTCCTCTAATGTTGTGATTAAATCAAATCTTACAAAATCCTAATATTTTTTAAAGAACATTTCCTTTTAGCCATCTACACTAGGAGCTTGGTTTGGATCCATTGGAAATACTACATCTTTTAACTCCTTCATGGTAAATGGAGCCATTAAAAACTTATTATTCGTTACAAGCTAGAGTTGCACCAAGAGATGGACTTGTTAATGCCCAATACAACCATTAGACTTATAGAACATAGGAGGTGGTTAAGCCATGTCACCAATCCCAAAGCAGAACATTGGTGGTTAATCCAACAATCTACCCTCAATGTTACCCAAGGAGATTCAAACATGTGATCAAGCTCTTATACCACTTGCTACAAGCTACAATTTCCATTGCACCAGAAGATTGACCTATCAATGCTCGATATAGCCACTAGACTTATAGAACATAAGAGAAACTTAAGCCATGTTACAAATCCTAAAGGGAAATCTTGGTAGTTAGTCCAACATTATCATCACTGAAATGGGATGAGGAATACATTGAAGTAGTTTCTTTTGCTTATCTTGAGAGGGAATATTATGTTTTAAGGGTGCTAACAATAATTTAAAAATGAAACACCTTCTTCTCTAATTCTACTGGAATCTTTGAATAGCTGACCTAAGGAATATTGTTCAATCTCAAATGTATTATTAGTTGGCTACCTCTTTCTTATAGACATATGAAATAATTTGACATTTTTCCAAGTTCTTGTGGTGTGCTATACAACTAATACACAACATGTATAAAAATAGGAAGAATAATTAGCTCATAATTTTTTATTTAAGTACTCTCCCACCATAACTCTATCACCTTTGTAATCAAACAATATACTCCTATTAACATGAATTTATAATATGTTTTCCCTAAAAAGAATCAATTTAAAGTATGACAACATTACTATATTTTTTTAATATTCATTCATTCTAGTGGTAACCCTAGTTTGTGCTTATTAATTTATCTTGATTAGAATTTTTTGTTCAGAAATAAAAAATTACATGTGTAACGAATTGATTGAAGAAGGAATACTGAATGGAAATAAAGAGAAAGAGATACAATTGAACATTATGTATTTATATTTCTGAAATATCAAGTATACAAAATGTAAAGTGCATGAAATGTGTTGGTGTTTGAAAATGCTAGAGGGTTTTCAATTATCCCAATCAGAATATGACATATCTAGGGGCAACTAACTCCCATTTTCAAAATGCCATTTCAGATACCAAGCCAACTATAAGGCTAGACCCTTCTTCTTCTTCAGGCTTTGCAAGACCTAGGTGGGTGGACCTTAGATTCAATTAATATCGTACTAGTTCAAAAATACATCCCTGAATCTATTAAGCAGACAAAAACCCCTTATATCTCCTAAAGCCTTATGCAATAAAAAAAGAAGTGTAGTAGCTAATTACAACTCCACGAAATGCACAAGCTGAGTGAGGGTTAAACTTTGATAGCTCTTCAACATAAAAGCGTAAAACATGTTTGATTAATAATGTTGATTTCAACAGACCCCTCATATTTAGCAATAAGACCTAATGATCTTACAACTGATCAATGCCTTAACCATTGAGCAAATCTATGAATCACAAACATACATATGAATATCTAAGACATATGTGTATCTTTAGATATCTAATATATCTATTCAACTTGTAAATAGACATCAATGTTCAATTTAAGCCTCATTCTTACATGATATCCCCATCAGTAACCTCATAACCCTGTTGATTTCCCTAAAGAATTTACATAACCCTTTGAGTCATAGGCAACAATGAAATAACATACAGCCTTAAGGGACTGCAACTACAACCTAAGCTCTATGTCAAAGATTATAAAACATTGAAGATCACTGGTGAAGGAGACAAGATTCAAGATGAAACTCAACCATCTGATATTCTTTGTATTAATTTCCTTGAAATTATACATTCATATGCATGAAATGAAAACACAAAAAACACCTAACAAATCTGAACTATCTATATTATACTTCCTAATGTTGTTCATACAAGAGAGAAAATGCTGAAAGAAATGGTGTCTCAGTATTGGGAATGCATCAAGAACTAGAACCAAAACCCTGGTATCATAGCAATGAGCACATTTTCTCCAAAGAACTAGAACCATGACTGGTCTAATAGTGAAAAACTAGAACCTTGCTAGTATTACCCAGAGAAAACTGCCAACCCTTCCAATGAATGAAAGATAGAGAGATATAGGAGAAGATGAATTCCCGGATCTAATCTATTCTTGACATGTGTCCACTTGGGATCCAATCTTTTTCAGTTACAAAACCTACTTCCTCTTTCCATACATTGATCTGATTTGGTTTCATCATTACTTTGTTACTGATTTGCAAATATCTTTGATGAAATAATGAAAACTTTTATGCATCCAAAATATTTGAAAGCCTATGGAAAATGCTGGTAAAATTTGAGCTTTTACTAATTGAATTTGATCAAAGTCAACCCCAACTGCATTTTTACCATGTTTTACTGATCCTGCAACTACATTTTCAATTTTAGCTTATACCACTAAGAAGGCCCCAAATTTCATGTTTCTGGCTATAACTTGAACCCTTGAATTCCTGTGTGGAAATGAGCTCCATAATCGAAAAGTTCATCTTCTCATGATTTCGGCAATATATAACATCACTATGTTAGCCTCTTAGAAACCTTTTAAATCTCAATTTGTAAAATGCCCCTCTAGTTGAAAAAATTAGGTCAGCACATCCTTTTAAAATTTAAAAATCAAAATTTAAATTAACCTAAAGTCAGAACTTTAGATTAAATGACCTTTTAATTTAAAAGTCTTTCCATGCATGTCCATTCTGAGAAAGCATAATAAAAAATAATATTTTTTATTACTTTTCAAATTCCTCTTTACCCCTCAATATTGGGGTCAACCTGATTTGACTAGCCTTTTTCCACATGTCACTTTGTGATTTGCCAGTATGATTACCCTGTCACCACCCTGCTCCTGAGTGCCATGTCACCATGTGTGGGACTCACTGACACATGGTGCCTCCTCACAATTTTTCATTTCTTAATGGCCTTGCATCTTCATTTTGTGGGCATGTGCCAGCCCTCTGATCTAGACATGTGGCAAGATCCTGTGTGTCCATCTAAACCTGCATGTCTCTAGCACCTCACCGCATGTAGGACCCATTGCCACATGTCACATTTTTGCAATCCCACATTATTTAACTATCTTTCATCTTCATTTTTTGGATTTACACCATCTATTAGATGAATACATGTGTCAGAATCCTGTGCTCTTGGTTTTGAACTCACCAATCGGCGTGCATGTATTTAGTTCTAAAATTTCTTTCTCACCGGCACTAGTTGAGCATCCACGTCTGGGTCCCATGCACATTAGCACTCAACGTTCAAAAGTCGGTGTCCTTAAGACACTTAGTCTATTGTGTCTTTTAGTATTTAAACTATAGAGAAAGAAATTGTGCTCCCAATGTGGGATCAAAACATTTTCACGATTTTCGCTCTTTGTCCTGCTTTGCGCTTTGATATTCTATTATGGTGGCTTCCTCTATGGCTTACTTCATGTGTTGTGTTGTTCCTTTTTGTTTTTCTTTTGAAAAAATTAAATCTCATGTTTTCAATTGGTTAATCAAATATTTTACAATTTGGAAGCGTGGCCGATGAATCACTTTGAAGGCAGCTCACATTCATCTTTTGATTCCCTCAACCAATCTCTTTTGATTTCTGTGATGTCGTAATAAGGTAAGTAGGAGTTGTTTTTAAAGCTTCTCTTCTACTCTGCCCTTTTGAATGGAAAAGATGCATGCCAAATCTCATGAGCAAATAGATCATATTAGATTTATTATGTATGAGTTTGAAAAGGTTGGTGAATGACTGCGACTTTCTAAGTGCTTCTTCTTGTGTGAGGATTGTCCTATTCAAAATGTGGCCCCTTGGATCCTCTGCTACCACTTTTGCTAGGCCCTTACACTCTATCATTGTAGACTGTAGTTGTGAGGTGTCCCTTCTTTAGCATAGGATGCTCCCTTGTCAGATGAAATGTGGCTCTTTCCTCTCTTCAAATGCTAGTTTCTTCTCTCCAATGCCCAAGGTCTTTGCTAATTGACTCTTCACTTTTGAATTTCCCTCTGTTGCTACATGTTTGATCTTTGAACTGTGGATTGATGTTTGGCTTTGGTCTTTCTATTCCAGTGTCCTCTTAGACTACCCTTTTTAAATGTGGCTTTCCTCAAATGAAACACCTCCCTTGTTTTATAGGTAGCTCTTCAAATCTGTCATAGCTTCCTTCCTTAGATGGCTCTTCATTGGTGAGCATGGATCTCTTTCATTGTGTGGTCTGCTATAGTACATGCATGATCTTCCTTTTTAGCACCTACGACTGGACTCATTGTTGATTGATTGTCAAAGTTGTGATGGATGAATAAAAATCTTTGGGTTGAAAACTAATTGATCATATGATGAGTTGGGTGTATGATTTGAGTTCAATTCAATAGTTATATTTCTTTATGCTATTATGAGTTCATGGTGTGGGCGTTCCCCTTCTTTTATGCAGAAAGACATATTAACATATTCATCCCCTTCTTTGAATAAGAAGAAGTTTGGATTTCTAAAATCTCAACAAATTGCATATTGAGAATAAGTCATCTTTCGTCAGATAGCAATACCCTTATGATCTCGGATCAACCCATCAATCTGGAGTAGTCAGTCAGACTCCAAAGTGGGTCTGACTAAAAAAGAAATCATTTTTAGACAACTAAAACCTCAAACTAGCCCACTAATTGCCTGATACTAATTGGAATCAAGTTTGATCACTGAACCATCATTTAAAACTCATTATCACTTCTTGTCAAACTGTCAAATTGGTGTCAAAAGGTCCTTTGAATGGCTTTGAAAACTGACCCAAACCTCTGACTAGGCTCTAAAACCTGACCCACTAATTCTTTGCTCTACATTCTTAAACCCTGTCAAATTTTCTCTCATGAAAAATTTGAGGTCAAAAGATATTCGCTGTCAAAGTTGACCTCTCAGAACTTCCTACAAGAAAACATGTCAAAAAACACTAAATTGGGTTCAGAATCAACTTCAGAAATGGGTAAACTGACACTTGGGAATATGAAAATTGGGGCATTGGTTCACTATCATGAGAAGAGTATGGATCTATGATTTGGGCTCATGACAAATAACAAGACGCATTTGGCAAGCGGTCAAAGTGGACTACTTGGATTTGCAGACTAGAAACAATGACAGAAAATAATTTTTGCAAATGGAATAGACCTGGGAAAGTGTGCAACTAGATTCGTCATGACTTAAAAACTGGAAAACTTAGAGTATTTTCAAAGACAATGCAAGGGTAAAATCCATTTGATCTCATCTATAATGAATTTCAATGTACAACATCAAGAATAGGGGTTCCAACAAATCTGCAAATGTTGACACCAGTAAAAAGATAAAAATTGCATTTGTAATCGCGTTTGAAAACTGATCAAATGGATTTTTCATAACTTGAAACTTGAAACATAACAATTCTATGATGTCTACAATGCAATGCAAAATAATTTCAACATCTGGGTCAACTGGGTCAAATTTATAACTCATCAAACAGGCGAGAAATATGAATATTTTGCAAATGTGTGAAAACAATAAACTACCAACTTTGAGGGATTCAAAACCTAGTCAAACAGATTCAAAATGACTTGAAATCTGAAACATAGGCTCTCAAGTATGGATATTAGACATTCCCAAAGTGGAAAGTCATGATACATTTATGGTTGCAAGATATTCAATGACAAACACAACCTCCTATTGTTGTTTGACACTTTGGTGAAAATGCAGAGTTGACACTGGCTCAAAATGAGACTTCACAAAATGGCTTAGAATCTCAATTTAACTTCATGGAATGCTTATATAGGCTGAATGGAAGGTATTAGAAGCATTGAACACCTCAAGGGCTTAAAGGTATAGCTAGGTACAAATGCATTTATGGGGCTCAAATTGACTCAAAATTCCAAATAGACGCTCAAAATGAGAACTCAATTTTGAGTGCCAACAAAATGATCATAAAGAAAATGCATGGGCTCACATAGGCCATGACTATAGCCAACTATATATTGAATATTATAAGAACAAGTAAATGCATACATAAAAATAGGAGAAGTATAGGGTACCATAAATTGCTTATGTAAATATTGGAGAGTTTGACCCTTTGTTTTTCTCACTGCATCTTGCCAGTGTCCAAATGCTACATAACCTACATGGGCTCTAGATGAGAGAATGGGGGGGCCTAGATCTTGAAAATATCTAAGCAATATTTGATATCGTACAATTTGATCCTATAGTGATGAATACATATATTTATTTCTACAAAATGCAATGACTAGTTGGCTATACACAAGACAAGTGAAAAATAATCAAAGGAACCATGTGAAAAGAGAGGAAGTACCATATTCTTATCTAACAATATTTGTGTCATACATGTAGGTAAAAGATGCTAGTTATTGCTTCTTATCCAATAAATGCCCTTACCCAAAATATCCAATAGCAATAAAGGGTAGCTCTTTTGAGCTCTCTTCTGTGTTGGGGCATTTTTGGGAAACAAAATTTACAAGAGTTTTTACTATTTTAGCTAGGTGAATGTGCCAAGATGGTCTACAAAAAGTGGGGTATAAGTGGACACCATTTTTCAAAAATCAGGTAAAGCTAAAATTGGATGAGACATTTGAGGGCCATCCACTTAAAGTAATAAGATGTGTAAAACATATAAATTGTATTAGTTTGAATCTACTTTCTAAACTACTAGAGTTTTTACAAAATGGATAAGATTAGGTGGGTCAAATCTTGCGCATACAAAAAATAGTTCTTGATTTTTTTAGAAAATATAACATAGTTGTTTTCACATGCAACACAAATGACATATTTATATCTCCTATTTTACATATCCCTTTGGTAGGATGATATTTAAGAATCATATCTAGAAGTTGTTTATTTTTTGTAATTTTATGATGAGTATTTTTTTTCTTATGAATTATTGAATAGGCTACATCCTAAAATATTGGTACCTATTGGTGTGCTGAGCATAACTTGCATCAAAATCGTTGGAAATGGAAACATTTTTTTAAAATGTGTATATGGTATGTGCAAGATCATGGTCAACCAAACTATACCCTTAAGTGGCAATCGAAAATTAAAAAATTAGGGTCATGCAATTTTCAAATTGTTATGAACTTTCTATCAAAAAGTTCAAACAAAAGAATCTCTACAAAAATAAATTTAGTTTAAAATCTACTAGGCCTTATCTTAAAAAAAAAAATTCTTAGTAAATTTTTTTAATTTTAATAAAGTAGTACAAAATGTTTAGGACAAAAATAAGAAGTAAATGTATGTCTAACCACCTTAATGAAAATCAAATGATATTATTTTTGAATAAGATTCTATATATAAGAAGTAGACTCATGCCCAGATGTGATGCATATTTTTGGGAATTTTTATTCTAAATAAATGATTAATTATAAATTTTCTGTTTAGAGATTTTTTTCCCCTCAAATTTGACAGGTGATTCTAGCCGCTATCACTTGGAGTATTTGGTGGGAAAGAAATAAGAGAATTTTTAGAAAAGAGAGTTGTTCAGTAGCTCAAGTTTATGAGTTTGTGGAAAAATCAGTGTTTGAGATGATCAATGCATATACATCTAGATCTAAGTCACTATCTTCACTTTCCTCCTCTCATGATTCCAAGAATTTGAATTAGTGGCTACTCAATTCTATCCCCTTCGAAGGAGTGTTAATTGGAAAACAAAATAAGATGGAGAGAAGGAAGGACATTAACTAGGATCTACTTGATAAAGATTTTGTTAAAATCAACTTTGATGGAGCTTCAAGAGGAAACCCTAAGATTTTAGGAGTGGGTTATGTCTTAGGAGATTCTAATTCCTAAGTTATTTGGGCAACATGTTCTAGGATTCCAATTGGTTCTAATAACATTGCTGAGGCAAGGGCTTTACATTTTGGAATGGGTCTTCTAATTTCTAATGGCATTTAGGGAATTCACATAGAAGGGGATTCTCAATTTATAACATCAGCCATTATATTAGGACACTCTGTTATTTGGGAGATCCACTAAATTTTCCAAGAGGTGAGGTTGTTACTTTCTAAATTTGTAGAATTCAAAATTACACATTTCTTTAGGGAGGCTAACAGGTTGGCTAATTAGCTAGCCAATAAAGGGGCTACTTTAGATAAAGGGTCGATTGAATGGGATCCAATATTATTAGCTAGTTCATTGATAATTGGTTAAGATTTGGCATGGGTGTTAGGTGAAGTCCATTTATTATCTAATCGATTACTAGGGGCTTTTAGGCTTCTTACGTAGTATTTTAGTTTTGAATTTGCTTCTAATTTATTTTTTGGGTAGATTCTAGTTGTTTCTCATTGTATATATATTTCTCATTCAGATGTGACAAGAGGTTTTCTTCACTACTTCTTTCCTCCTGAAGCCTTTTGAAATAGTTTAAAATAAAATGTAATGGCTTCATCCATTTTTTTCAAAAAATAAAATTTTAATTTTAAACTATAGTATGTTTGGAATAATAACTATCGTGTCTGACCAGCTTAACTAATTCAAAACTTTGTAAACTTTAATTTATTTATTTTTCCTCATAGTAGAAGAACCATAGAATGTGATATATCTTTGTTATTTCAAAACTATTTTACCCTTTGAAAGTTATAGTTATTTTTAAATTAGTTTGTCAATCAACACATTATATATAATTCCATTAGAAAATAAGAAATAATTACTTACTGAACTCATTATTTGATAGACATTACACTTATGGAAAGCTAAGGATATTCTTAAGAAACCCTTTTTGTTTCATCAAATCTGGGTGGAAAAATGTTGCCAAATACATGTTTGAAGTATAAAACACACAAGAAAAGGCCAAAAATACATTTTTGGGACATTTTAAAAGTTGACCACATATGATCGGTATCCAAAGATATGCTAGGCCTTATAAAGGTATTTTTTTTTGTTTTGTATTAGGATGGGTGGGAAAAAAGTTGGAATAGATTTTGAAGTGCTATGAGGTGTTTTAGAACTACATATTTTTCAGATCGCCACTATTTTTACACACAATGATCCTTCACATACCTTATATAATCAAGTGTAGAATAGTAATATGTAATTTATTTTGAATTTTTTTAGGCATATAAAATGTTGGCAAAACAATGTTAGACATATGTCTATGAGGAATGCCAAGGCACTGATAAAGGTAATTAAAGTTTACAATATCAATGTTGTTCAAAAAAAGAAAAAAATATGTGGGTAGAAAGCTAAGAAGAAGTGTAAGATTATGGTGTTGATTTTAGAGATATCCACTTCACCATTAGTATACCTGATGAAGAAAAAGACAAGAATTTATCTTAGAAGACGAAAAAATGTCTCAAGGAAAAAAATGGAGGGAAAATAGTCTCTGAAGCCTTTGGGTCATTTCCCTAGGCTATCACCAAGCCATAGGTTGATTGGGTTTTCTGGATTCAAATAACCTGATCAAGTTATGAAAATAAAAAATGCACTTAAAACCTGATCATGTTTTTTATTACTACTAAATAAGGTTTGAGAGAGAGAGAGAGAGAGAGAGAGAGAGAGAGAGAGAGAGAGAGAGAGAGAGAGAGAGAGAGAGAGAGAGAGAGAGAGAGAATAATTTTTAGAAAAGCAAAGTTTCTAATTGACATTGATGAAAATATTTTGAAGCCAATGCATGATAAAATGTAAAAAAGAAATTGTAGGAGAATTGTTCAAAAGATTTGGAATAACTATTTTGAAAATTTAAACAAAAGTAGAAGATGGCAACTTGTTGTTGAAAAGGTTAAAAATCTTAAATTTAGAGAGATGATGAGAATTTTGGGGGTTAAGAACATATGGAAATAGTAGTAAAAGAAGCATTATTAGAAATATCTTTGATGCATACCAATCCATTGGTTCAAAAGCACATACTAAAGATCCTAATACAATTTGATGGGTCCTCACATCAACCATAATGGGAAAGGAAATGGAAAAAACTTATATGATAAAAAAAATTAAAAATTATTAAGGATAAGTAGAACTACATTACTCAAAGCCTTAGTTAGGCAAGAGAAAATTGATAATTCCAATGAGACTTTTTTTTAGTCATTCCAAGGTAGACTTCCATGTAAGAATAAAGTTACTATTGATGCTCTAAGAATATTAATGGAAATATTTTGACATGAAAGTAGAAGGGCTTCACCAAACCAAAAAGATGTTGTGAAAGGATGAAATGAAAAAACAAACTGTGAGACACATGCAAAACATTATTTGGATATGATTCAAACACAATTTTATGAAATATTTCTTCAAAGATTTCCTCAAATTAAAATCAGCCAAAGGTTTTTTGAGATGGAAAAACCATTCTATGTTAAAATAAAACATAGACAAACTACATTTTGTTGTAGGCTTCATGTTGAGTTTTCTATGCATTGTGATTTTTATCGTTATATATATTGTGCTTTACATACTAATAAAATATTATAGAAAATATTGATCTCATTTTTGTTTTGACATATAAGTGACAATACACTTAACTTATTACTTAACAATACTTAGTGCATGCTGAGAAAGTAATGTATGTTGAGCATAAGATGTCAGATAATGCATGCTAAGAAAAATGTACAGTATGTATCGAGTACTAGTATGTGATGAGCAAATAGTTAGTGTTGAGTAACTCTAGTGAAAAGAAAGCTAATACATGCCAAGTGATTTAGATGTCAAGTGAATAGTGAATACTGAGTCACTTAGAGGCCATGTTACAACATTGAGTATATAGTGGATGCTGAGCATTAGAGGCTTCAAGTGTTGAGTAAATAGTTTTCAACATAGATGTTTGTAATGACATAAATTCCTATGTAAACCATTTTTAATCTAACTTAAGGATTTTTTTATGATTCTAGAAGATAAAAAGGAATCTACATTGAGAACCCCTATAGAACACATCCAACCAATCAAATAAATGGATGAATTAAGTGGAAATGTAAGTGAATCACAGTCATTGATTCCTACCTAACTTTTGATCACCTAAGTCTTTCTAAAAAGGGAAAACTATAAAAGATTATGTATGTGAAGGAAGAGGCTTGCATGTGTAGACAAAACATTCATGGTGACTAAGAAGATGTGAGAGAGATATGAATTGTATAATTAGTTAGAGAGAATAAAGAAAAGTAGAGAGAGGATAGAAGTGATACATATAATTAGAACAATCATGTGTATAGTAGGAAAGAGAAGATCTGATATTTGCATAGAGGTGCTAGGTGAATGATCAAGGTTGAAACATTCTAATAGGTGAATTAGTAAAAAAATCTTAACCAAGTAGTCCTAGTAGGGTTTTTTAAATCCTTTAACATGGTGCTTAATATATTGTAAGTTGAAGTCATTTAACTAGACACACTTTTAGTAGGGTGTTGAAATCCTTTAACAGGGTGAGACCTAATAGTCTTTGTAAGCCTTTAACATGGTAGACCCTTCACAGGGTAGATCATAGTTTATGATCAAACTTATTGTAACCTTAACTAGATACACTTTACTAAAGCAGTAGTGAATATTTGTGGGTGTCATCCCTGCCCTATTTTTACCTTCTCATTGGAGGGTTTCTAGGTAACCAAATATCTTGTGTCATATGTGTTAATTATTTTTATTCTATGGATGAATATGTTTAGTTTGGTATTTTAGTTTACAGACAAATTAAGATGGATGTGTGGTAAATTTTTTAATGGCTAGAGTTTTGAAGTATTGATTCACACCCCGCACCCCCACCAAGAGTTTACTTTGCCTATAGTTATTTCCAACAATTTGTATTAGAGTCTTTTCTTTGAAAAGGAAAGCTTTGCAGCTTTGATGAAAGATCTTGGAGATGGAAGTCTACAAGTTGGTAAAAGTCATTGAGAACAAAAATATTGAAATACATCTTTCCCTAAACCAACTCAATGAAGTAAGAAATAAGTTAAAGTACTAATTAAACAAAAGGAAAGATATAGCTATTGAGGAAAATGACACACATTACCAAGAGGAAGACACTATTGAACTATTTGTAGATGGAAACTATTGTAATATCTTAATGGAAAGAATGCTTCCGAGAGGGGGGGGGGGGGGGTTGAATCATAAGTACTAGCTTTTAACCTGTTTTTCACAAATTCTTAATAACATAATATTGAAATGTACATGCATGCATATCAACATTAAGAAATTATGAAAAAAACATGTGTGTCACCACATAACACTTGAAATTTTGGTAACCCAAAAACCCTCCAGGAATAAAAAGGTAAAACTGGGGTGGGGATGATACCCAAAAAATAACTGCAGTAATAATATTTAACCATTTCTAATGGTCTGCCCTCTTAAAGGCCTGCCCCGTTAAAGGCTTTACACTATATCAATAGTGACCTGGTTAAAGGATTTACAAACACTTTACATGAAGTGTTACCCTGTTAAAGGATTTAATTGCCTAATTAAAGGATCTACAAAATAGCTATTAAGCTATCCTATCACCATAGGGTTTCCTTTCTAATACAATTGCTAGGGAGTATTAGGTATAATAAACCTGATAGTTTACAATCCTTTGATTGTTGAATACAGGCACTTGATCTACTTTCTCTAATCTTGATCCTCTGAGATTTCATATTCTTCACTCTAAAAATAGTTTCCCTTACACACCTTCATCCATTCACATATACAATGTGATTTAGTCTTCCTTCTAAAGACATTCGAAGACTTAGGGTTAGATGTGGATCTATGATTCATATTGAATCTCTATTTCCCACCCATTCGTTGCACTTTTATTATTGGTTGCATGCCTTCTCCATTTTTTTTATTGGTTGCATGTAGATTGCATAGGAAATACAAAAGATTTGATCTAATTATTTTAATCCTTCGAGATTCATCATATGTCAGCCATGAAAATAGTTTACATCTGAATTAGTGAGGTTACAAACTCATATGTGTATTCTATGTTACTCGGTACTTACTAATTCTAGATGCTCGACACTTATAACAAACTAGCTTACTTGGCTCCTGTTGCATTTATGTATTGCTTGGCATCGTTTGTGACTTGGCACTCAAATATCACTCAGCACTTGTATCATGCTTGACACCTAAAGTTATTCAGCACTTGATCTTCACTCAACACCTTATCTTCACTTAGCACCTAAAGACTGCTCGACACTTAAAGATTTCTCAACACCTGAAGATCACTCGGCACCTATTGGATTTCCCAACTCGGCTCATATTTTGACTCGGCATACATAGTGTGCTTGACTCCAATGTAGAAAATGGTTAAGTGTGATGGCACTCAAATGTCAAAACCATTTTGAGACTAACAATCTCCCCCTTTGAGATGAGTGAAAAAAACTCGTAACTGACCTTATGAGTACATTCAGGTTTTAAAACCTTGATCAAAATTTTGTAACTTACAATATATACCTCAAAATTAGTGTAACTCCCCCTGAGTTGATTGTGCCATAATTTGTGCCATCTTGGTAACCAAAATTTTATGTTGTATATCATGCTCCCCTTTTTCTCTTGTCTCCCCATGTTAACTTGTCTCTTTGTCTCCTTCATTCATCTTGTCTTCCCCATTCATTTTGTATCCCCCTTTTTGACACTTATGTCAAAGGGTTTTAAGGGCTAAGACCCTATTTTGCCAAAAATGTGTTGTTTACCTCCATAATCATCTTGAGAGCTGCATCCCAATTATGCAAAGCAATTTCCAATAACTTGTACTGGATGGCAGTCTCTGTAGCAAGGTGAATAAGTCCTTCTAAAGTAGAAAGATACGGATCTTTCTTAAGAACAGATTTAGCATAGACCTATTCTTTATGGAGTACTTCTAAATGGGGGGTAATGGAGGATTGGAGCTATATTATTTTTTCCTTGATGGTGGCCTCTTTTTCTATTAATATAGTTATTTCTTTCTGAGTGTGAAGCATTTGAGAAAAATGCTTCTCACTTTGAGCTGGATCTTTGGGTAGCTGCATGCTTGAAATATTCAAATTCCTCTCCATGCCCATTATCTTTTGGCTTGTCTCCTATGTGAGGTATGAAAAGTCACACAACTTTTTGTACAATGAGAATATATTCTCAAGTACCTTTTTCACTTTGTCTATGACCTTTGCCAATTCAATCTATGAAAGTGCTATTTCACTAGATATTTTCTCATTAACTATCCCTTGAAATTTTCTTTCAGACCATTCCATAAGTTTTGCATTAGTCTCTTGGTCTACATTTGTCACCTGGTCAACAATATTTGTCAATTGTTTCATTATATGCTTGTACTCATCTGGTGACTGAATACTGAAAGCATCCATAAATATGTCTTTAATTTCATGTAAAGTTTGCTTTTGTTTATACTCCTTTCTAAGTATCTCTTTCCTCTTTCTTCTATTTAATGCTTCTTGCACCTCATTGATTTGATCAATGTTTATTGTTTTTGAGTCATAGCTTGGTATGACTATTTTCTCATCTAGTTCAAGGTCTCCATAGTGAAGTACCCTTGTAACTTTTGTAGAACTTGATCCTAGTGCTGATATTTGCAGTGGCTATTGTGAAGGAGTCCTCGAGG
Source organism: Cupressus sempervirens (assembly GCA_028749045.1). NCBI lineage: Eukaryota > Viridiplantae > Streptophyta > Pinopsida > Cupressales > Cupressaceae > Cupressus > Cupressus sempervirens. Next base: position 137,168,215 of record CM053791.1, on the reverse strand, counting down.
TAGGAAAATTTACCAATTTTTGTATTGCCTCCTACTCTTTAGGGGTTTCCTCCATTTTCTCCTCTTGCTATCTACCTTGATCAATTATAGTAATTTTAGGAAGTGCACCTTGTGTTTTTGCTATAGGATCAGATGTAATAGTCTATCCTGTTTGTTCTGTTTCTTTATCTGCTGCTACACTCAACTTTTGTATTATTGTGTCAACTATGCTTGATGAAACAACTGTTGACATTTGAAGTTGACCACCAGTAGCTATAGAGATGAAGGAAGGTGGATCTTGTGGATTCACCTTATCTCTAACTGTGTTTTCTACAAGTTTTTGTAATTCATCCATACTGACCAATACTGGATCTGCACATAATCTTGCTTGTTGCATGGATTGGTCAAGGATTCTTTTGAGATCCTTTGTAGTTAATGGATTGATGTTCTGAGCAAAAGTGTCAGGAACATCTTGTACTATTATAGTTTCTGCAGGTGTGATGGGTACACGATGAGGGCTAGTAGGTGGTGATTGTGTTTCTTGCACACTCTAGTCTTGTTGCTATTCTTGCTCAACTGTTGCCATTTTATCTTTCTTTTGTGTCTCCTCCTCTATCTCTTTCTTTTTTTCTTTTCCTTTCTCTACTTTTGTCTTCTCGTCTCTCCTTTTTCTTCTTTCTTCTGGTGAAGCAGTAGCTTCTTCCTTGTATTCTTCTTCAAGAAAATCTTTAATCTTTTTGTACAAGTTCTTCCATGATTTTGTTGTTCTTTGTACAATTTCTTCCATTTTGTTTTGGAGAATGAAAAATGCCCTGTACTTAGGTGTAAACCTAGTATTATTCCTTTTGAGTGATTTCTCTATCTGCTCCTTAGTCAAATCAGGCAGTATGCTTGCTAGTGTTGATTCTCTCATCTCCTTCTCCATTTTCAAACAAAAATACCATCTGTCTTCTACAATTTTAGACAGTTCATTTGGCAATTGTCCATCTAGTTCAAGAGGAGTATACTTGAATTGTGCCATCATTCCATGAACTAATTCTTCTATTTTATTTTGTTCATCTTTAGTGAACTTATTGAAATCAACTTTATTTATGTTGCTTAAGTCTCCATTTCCAATCTTTTTACATAATGTATCAACTGAAAAATGGCTTACCTTTTCAGATTGATCTTCTTCATCAGTATCAGGTTGAACCACATATTTTCTTCTTTTCCTTGGCTCTTCCTATGTCTTCTTGATTATTTTCTTTTTTGTGGCTTCCTCTTTAGCTTTTTGTGTGGAGGCCCTTGTTGTAGCTCTGGTTGTTGGCTTTTGTGGTGATGGCATGGAAATTTTCTTTAGTTTGGACTGAGCTGGAGGCTGTTCTGTTGCCTTTCTCTTCTTTGGCTCAGCTTGGGTTGGTGCATCCTTGGGTTCTTCTTCCTCAGCACCTTCCCCTTTGTCTTCACCAAGGCCTTGAGTTAATTCCATTGGGCCTTGCTCTTGTTCATCCTCATCATTATCATTGTCATCATCATCTTCTTCTTCAGCTTTAGCCTCTATTCCTTCACCAAATTTCTTCTTAATTTTCTTCATCAATTTATCTTTCTTCTTCAATGTGGAGGCAATTTTTATTTCCATATTTATCTTTGACCTTACCACATCATAAGTGCCAAAGTGTGGGGCACTCTTATCTGTCTCTTCTGTCAATAATGCAATTATCACTATAGATGCTTCATCTATGTTGATATCATAACCAAATGGCCTTAGCCATCTCACCCTTGGAATTGTTGCTTGGATATAGGTGAAGTCAATATCAACTAAGAAGCATATATCATTAATATGTTTTTCCACTAAGGAAATTGGTATTCTCCCCCTTTGCTTCATGGATTTCTTAAAATCCTCAAAATAACTTGTCATTAGGGTATCAAAATTGTCTCCCATTTGTTCTATATATTCATTAATTTGGGATATGATAGTTCTATCACTTCTCCATGTAACTTTACCAAAAGAGGGAAATTCATTCTGAACATAAAAGAATACACAGACTAGAATTGCTCCAAATTTGCATTGAGCACCCTTTGTCCTTCTTATTGCTACTAGGTTTTCATTAATTTGTTTTAGTTGTAGTTCTACAAGATCATAAGTATGATCCTTTTTCACCAGTTTGTAGCCTACATCTACTGCAATACATGCCACACTATTGAGTATATTGGATTGATAGAATTTGTGGGCAATAACTCTAACATCAAACTCAACTAGAGGATCTTGAATGGTGTGAATTGTCATTCCTCTTTTTTTCCACTGAGCACCTATGTTCTTTTCAATAATATCCTTGGATTCACTTCTCAAGGTTTTGAACCAAGCTAGGGTAGGATATCTAGTTACCCTATGAATGATTCTTTTTGTGATTTTGACAGGGACATCTTCTAACCACAGACTACCATCATGAATTCTGCTCAACACAAGTCTGATCCATTCTGTTTTAAATATTATAGGAAAACTCAAAACTCATGTTAAACCCTTCCTTTCAGTAATTTTGTATTCATCTTTCAAGACTCCATTGACATACAACTTCACAAAGGCTTCTCTTATTTCCATGTCTCCTATGGCTCCTATCTTGCAATTATAGCATCTCCTTACATCTTGAACCATAATAACGTTTGGGGGTATGCAAGAAAGGGATCTGGTGGGATTGTTCTTGTATGCACCTTTAGGGATAGGGAAAAAATCAGTCTACCTAACCTCATTAGATACTAGTTGGACTTCAAACGATTCTTTGTCCTGGGTTGTCTTAGAACTCAAAGCCATTTATGCAAACTAGGGTTTCCTTTACATAGAAATATGAAACTGCATAGCTTGGCACAAATGAAAATACCTCAAGAACAATAAAACACATTGTAAGAGGTTGCAATCTACTTGGAATGCTGGATTGACTGTTATGAAGTTGCTTTGCTCTCTTTCTCTTCTTTGCTTCTTGATCGCGACAAGGAAGAATGATTAAAATTGCGATAATATACCCTATTTCCATCGCATTAAATTCTCAACTGCAAACTCGACCTTTGAATGATTTTTGTCATTACTCAGCTTGCACTACATCTCCACTTTACTTTGCTTCCATAGGAGTTACTCAACTCAGCATCTGCTATCAACTCGATCACTTTTAGGAACTTGGCATGTATTGGAGTTTTACTTGGCATCCAAAGATAGCTCGGCATCATCATTTAAAATTTTGTCTTGGCATCTTGTTTCATGCAGATTTATTCTTTGCATTGCTTCTTCATGGTTTAGGGCTGATGTATGATACTTCCTTATATGTATCAGCCTGGTAGGCTCTTTTTTGCAATTAATTGTATGAGAAATGATCACTTGACCTTGTGGGTGAAGTGACCCTTTCGTTGGATGAACTTGATTCATTCTTTTTCTGCCATGTTTTCTTCATGTCTTTTCTTATGTGTTCCACGTCAATCTTTTCTTTGCCCTTATTTTCTTTTTTGTATTCAATTTTTGGTGCTTTGGACCTTGTAGGATAGTTTCTACTGATATGACCAGTCTTTAAGCAACTAAAACATGTGGTTTGGTTCAACCATCTTTTATAGTTCCCTTTGAAATGTGTTCTTATGTAGTTCTAGGGTATATGTCCATATTCCTGACAATAATGACAGCTATACCTAGTGTTGTAATCCCAATGGTACTGACTTTCATTTCCTTTTGTTTTTTTTGGTTGAGTTGATGCCCACATAGGCTTTGATCTGGATTCAAATTATCTATGTCCATACTTCTTACAATTATGAAAATGTCCATCAAATCTTTGTGTCCTTGAGACTTTGGATTTGCATTCTTGTGTCATATGTCCTTGTATGTTGCACTTGTGATAGTAACTCTTGCTCTTGGGTGTGTTTTGCTGATTGAATCTTCTACTCCTACAAATATTAGCAGTATGCTCCTTTTTATTACAGTAATGAAAAATGGGTTTAGAATCCTTACCTTTGTCATCTTTTTGCTCAACATTCTTTGATGATTCCCCCAATTCAGTGCTATTGTATCCAAGTCCTGATGTATCATGGGCTGATCTTGGAAATTTCATCAATTTTTCACAGTATTTGATGGCTTCACTTGACTTGTTTAGATACTCTACTATCTCTTTTTCTATATTCAATTCATTCACTAGTTGTTCATTCTGCATCTTCAAAGTAGAGATCTCAATGTCTTTCATACTGAGTTCATGATGAAGGTCCATCATTTGGGCAAGTGTATCCATCTGCATGTTTGAGATCCTTGTTAATTCAATACATTTTTCTTCAAGTCTGTTTGCAAGATTTCTTTTTTCATCTTCCATAATGACTCTATCCTCAACTACTCTTTTCTTTTGTTCAGTGATTTCACATAACATTATGGCCTGTGATTCATGTTCCATCTTGAGAGATCTTATCTCTTATGCTTGAACTTTATTTTTCTTCATTAGTTCTTCTATTGCTGCATCAAAATCCTTAGTGTCTTCATTGACAAAATTTGGTGGTATCTATCTCCTTGTAGTTTGTATCATTTTCAGCTATGGCTATATCCTTTCTTCTTTTCAAGGATTTTCTCAGTTCCTCCCTTGCTTCCTCTACTTTGTGTATAGCTAGTTGCACATTAATCACTTGATTGTCAATAATCTTTCCAAGTTTGAAGACCTCCATATTCAAACCTTTTCCTCCAAGCTGTTAGACTTCTTCTTGTGAGAACCTTGCAGCTCTGATACCAATTGTTGTAATATATTAATGGAAAGAATACTTCTGAGAGGGGGAGGTGAATCAGAAGTACTAGCTTTTAACCTATTTTTCACAAATCCTTAATAACATAATATTGAAATGTGCATGCATGCATATCAACATTAAGAAATTATAAAAAATACATGTGCATCACCACATAACACTTGAAATTTTGGTAACCTAGAAACCCTCCAAGAATAAGAAGGTAAAACTGGGGTGGGGATGATACCCACAAAATCACTACAATAATAATATTTAACCACATTTGATGGTCTGCTCTATTAAAGGCCTACTGTGTTAAAGGCTTTACACTATATCAATAGTGACCTGGTTAAAGGATTTACAAACTCTTTACAAGAAGTGTTATTCTATTAAATGATTTAATCACCTATTTAAAGGATCTACAAAATAGCTGTTAAGCTAACCTATCACCATAGGGTTTCCTTTCTAATACAATTGCTAGAGAGTATTAGGTATAATAAACTTGATAGTTTACAATCCTTTGCTTGCTAAATATAGGCACTTGATCTACTTTGTATGATCTTGATCCTCTAAGATATGATATTCTTCACTCTGAAAATAGTTTCCCTTACACACCTTCATCCATTCACATATACAATAAGATTTAGTCTTCCTTATAAAGACATTCAAAGACTTAGGGTTAGATGTGGATCTACGATCCATATTGAATCTCTGTTTCCTGCTCATTCCTTGCACTTTTATTATTGGTTGCATGCCTTCTCCATTTTTCTTATTGGTTGCATGTAAATTGCATAGGAAATACAAAAGATTCAATCTAATTATTTTAATCCTTTGAGATTTGTCATATGTTGGTCATGAAAATGGTTTACATCTGAATTAGTGAGGTTACAAACTCATCTGTGTATTCTGTGTTACTCGACACTTACTGATTCTAGATGCTCAACACGTATAAAAAATTGGCTTACTCCATTCCTGTTGCATTTATGTATTGCTTGACATCGTATATGACTCGACACTCAAATATCACTCGGCACTTGTATCATGCTCGGCACCTAAAGTCATTCGACACTTGGTCTTCACTTAGCACCTGATCTTCACTTGGCACCTAAAGACTGTTTGGCACCTAAAGATCATTCAACACCTATTGGATTTCCTAACTTGACTCATGTTGTGACTTGGCATACATAGTGTGCTCGACTCCAATGTATAAAATGGTTAAGTGTGATGGCACTCAAATGTCAAAACCATTTTGAGCCTAACAGGAAACTCAAGTGAGTTTGATGGAGTAGTTGCATATCTAATGGAAAGGAATGGTGCCTTAACTGAACAGGTCAGAAGTATTAAAATAGAAATAAAAAGTCCAATCAGTATTGCTATATGAGGTGACCGAGTAGAAAAAGAAAGTTAAGGAAGAAAATGTGTTGATTGAAGATGACAAAAGGATAGTAAATAATAGACTCCAAGAGAAGACTTTAGAGGTACAAAGGATTTCGAATAGGCAACTAGAAACAATGAATCAAATGGTTATTCCTGATCATGAATTGAATGGTACGGACATTGAGATCACAACTTTGTAGTTACAAAGTGAGAAACTAAGGAATTAACTAAGAAGAGAAAAAGAATATTCTAAAAGTTTTAGCAAACCTAGTAAAGCCATCAAATACTTTGAGAAATTGATGAGATCTCCTTGATCTAACAATGATACTACTAGATTTAGACACACCACTATTGAGGAAGGAGAATCATCTAAAAGTAGTGAAAAGGTAAAGAACAAAGGTGAGAAATACAAATGCACTTTTCATAATTGTGAAAAGTTAGGTCATACAACAATTTTTTGTAGGAATAAAAATGAAAATTATAACCCTATGTAGAAATTCATGGGTTACTATCATAAGTGTAACAAGCAAGGACAACAAGCACACAAATATTTGAAGGATATTACCACAATTTTTAGAAGTATGGATGTAAAGAATATGAATACAAATATAATTCCAACTAGACATCAAACAAGTAGACAAATAGACAAGAAAGTGGAAAATCCTACAATTGGGATTAGAATACAAGGTATAGTTCTCACTATTGTCAAAACTAATGAGAATTGCATTAGAACATATTTCAAAAGTGATTAGAGTAGATGATTGAGTCAAGCTAAATGATTTAGTTGTTTGAAGATTGGTCAGATTATCAAAAATTGTCCAACAAGGTAAAAAGCACCAAGTAGTGAATTCAATAAAGGAAAGATAAGGTTGATGTTGAGAAAGGCAAGGTACAAATGAACAAGAGATGGAAGAAAAAGAAAGATTGCAACACATCAAGTGCAAATAAGGTCACTTCATCCAATTGATCAAGTGATCACATCACCCACAACTAGGAAATCAAAGGGTATGTGCAACTAATATTTTAATGATATATTTGTAAGAATTTGGTACATCTCTAATACCATGTAAGAATTTTCCTTAGGGAAATATTCAACCAAGATCATAGAACTCAAACAATAAGAAAAAATATAGACCTAAAAGGAGTATTATCAATATATTAGAGTTTTTCCTCATACATTGCTCTGTATTGTATGTGATGAATGTATGGACTAGGAGTGCCTATAAATAAAGGCCTCTCAGGAAGCACCTAGAATTTATCTAGAAAGAGCTAGGAGATGAGATAAGCATGAAAACTAAGCACATGTCTTATCCATCATTCTAGATGATAGGATAAGAATGATGAGGTGTATCTCAAGTGGAGATGTTTTAGACATTATATGCTTAATTAGTGTGCTGACTCCTGTGTTGTAGACACCATGTGCATAAAAGAGGTGTGAACTCTTTTGTTGTCAATATGAAAACTCACAAGAGTGCACATACTCCTAGGTGAATAAATAAATAAATATTAAAATAATGCATTAACATAAGTAAAATTAAGTTTAAATAGTGAATAATTATTGACACCAACACTCCCCCTTAAGTGAAACTTAAGGGAATGCACTTAAGCTTATGAAAACTAGGATGAAATGCAAGATGGGTCCCGACTACTAGGCCATGTTAGGTACCCATGTACATAATGAAATCCAATCTCTCATAAAGTGGAGAAAGAGAGAAAACCTCATGGGAAAAACCCTCTCCAAAAAAGAGAGATGAATAGGGATGCATGGATGGATGGAGTAATCAAGACCCACCCATTATGACATACATCTAGTATATACAATAGTAAATAATGAGAAGAACTAGACCTCATAAGAGGAATAAGTCCCCCCTATAAGAAAGAAGAGGAAGAGAAACAAGGTAATCCCTCCCTAATGAAGAATACAGACCGATGAATGTTGCTCCAATGAAGAAGTTGGTCCAAGAGTGCAGAATGATGTTCCTCCCCTTTGGAAGAAACAATGGAAAAGGTATAATCTCAAAGATGTATGGTGGCATTAAAACTTACTCAACTATCCCTATGTTGATGTTGATGGTGGCTCCTTCCAAAACTATTGAGAAGAAGTGTAGATCTAGCAAGGATTGTTGTATAACCTATTTCACAAAACTAACTATCTCCTCAAATGATAAAGAGACCTCCTACAACTATTGTACATAAGGATCCACAATCACATTAGCCTATAAAGATTGATCATGTAGATAATAGATACAAGGGTTAGAGTGAGCCCTCACAACAACTGTAGAAGGATCATCCTCAACAAAGAGAATTGATATATCATCAAAGAATTCCTCCAAATCAATTGTGTGTGACTCCACAAACAAACCTGAAATGTTAGTCAAGAAGTCATCACCTAAGACTGGAATTGGAAGACAAAGTGTACCCTACTGTGCTAAAGTACATGAATTATTCACTATGGCAAAAGAATTCACCTCAACAAGAAGACAAATATCATCAAGGATGTCCCCCACATCTTCAATGTGAGACTCCATGAACAACTGTACAATGTCTAGTAAGAATTTGTCACATGAAGGTAAAGTAGGAAGACATGAAGTGTCCTACTGCACTAAATCTAAAGCATTTATAGCTGAAATAGGATCAATAGGAGCAACAAGAGTATCTGGAGATGTGATTTCATCTAGAGAGGATGCAACTACAATTGGAGGTAGAAGATCTTTGGGGAATGGAGGAATGTGTGGATCTCCATATGCCTCCCAAAGATGAATCCAATAAACATATGGATTGGGTGACATAATCTCCTCAAGTGAATCCATAACCTTCATATCCATAAATAGAAAGAGAGTACACCAAATGAGGGTACTTGTGTCTGCATGGTAGGTAAGTCCTCTTGCATATGCTAGTGCATTGTGCTAACTAAGATATGGGATAAACAATTGACTCCATTACTGATAGTTATCTAGTGTCAAGGTAATTAAATCTTCCTCTTCCATGATGGACTAATCAATGTACCCCCAAAAATACAAAATAAATCAAAGAACCACCAAAGAATCAGATAATGCCTCCTAATGAATGATTTAGGTACTTGGTACCCACTTGCCAATTTAGGGCCAATTTTTGAAAGTAGTATTTTTGTCCACATAATATATAATATGATTGTAGATATGGAAAGTAGAAAAAAGAATATGCACTTTCAAAAAAAATTGAACCTAATTTGGAGTCTAGATGAGGCCATACTAAGTATTTCAAATGGAAAAAATAAGAATTTGTGAGTTGCAGAAAAATTCAAGAACAAAGAACTCAAACCACCTGCACGAATGTGTAGATCACAAAATTCTACCCCGAAATAGAAAAATATTCTTTCAAAAAGGAGTTCATATGAGGGAGATATCACTATTTGAAAATTTCCCCTACTATTATTTTTTTTGAAATGCTGTTGTTGTACCTCCAAAAATCAAATGACTCTAGATTTTTCATTAGATATCTGATTTGGATGAAACAAAATCTGATTTTTGAGTTTTTTGACCTTTTGAATGTGATACAAATATCTGATTTACACTAGCAAGCACCATTCTTCACCTATAAAATATCTCTCCTATGACTTGATGGCCAAAAATTTCCCAAGAAATAATGCATATTAGAATTTTTTTTGTAATGATGCAAATAAAAAATAATGCAGATCTGAAAATTAAATGTATAGATATGAAATGATCATACCAATTCTACAAATCAGTCCTTTGGGTGCTGGTTTACAAAAAAAAAAAAATTCCTCAAAATTGACTTTGGCCTAGGGTAAGCAACTTTACAATCGAATCGACATTCCAAACACAAAGGCGAGGTTAGATCTAGCTCTTGATGCTTCTAGCTTTTGTGATACTCTAGATTTAGGTTGAGGCACTAAAGCAAGAAGATGATCTCAAATGGCTATGTGGAGAGAAATTCTCCAAGAGCTCTGATACCATGTAAGAATTTTCCTTAGGGAAATATTCACTCAAGATCATAGTACTTGAACATAAGCATAATTGTAGACCAAATAGGAGTATGATCAATATATTAGAGTATGTCCTCATACATTGCTCTGTATTGTATGCGATGAATGTACACACTAGGAGTGCCTATATATAAAGGCCTCTCAAGAAGCACCTAGAATGTCTCTAGAAACATCTAAGAGATAAGATAAGCATAACAACTAAGCATATGTCTTATCCATCATTCTAGATGATAGGATGAGAATGATGAGGTGTATCTCAAGTGGAGATGTTGTAGACACCATGTGCATAAAAGAGGTGCAAACTCCTATGTTCTCAACATGACAACTCACAAGAGTGCACATAATCTTACATGACTAAATAAATAAGTATTAAAATAATGCATTGACCTAAGTAAACTTAAGTAAGTGTAAATAGTGAATAATTATTTACACCAATAATATTCTAAAACAGTTCCAAGAATCTAAGTTCTAAAAATATTATCTATGCATGAATTAAGATGCAATGTATTGGTTCTAACATAGAAGAAATCTATAAGTTTTGTTAGTTTTCATTTTGTTACGAAGAATAAAAAGTTTAATAATTATTCCCAAGTGAAAATGAAATTTTAGTTGATGCCAAGATATTAATGGTGATAACATTCGCCAGGTTCATTGTGGTTACTAAGAGCAATAGAAATCATGTTTAAGCTGAGTGAGTTGAAAGTTCTATGATAGTTGATATTATAGTTGTGTAAGTACTAAGCATTTATTACCAAGTTTTAATGGTTTTTTAGTCAATTTTTGACTCATTTTCATTCATTTAAGATTGAAGAGAGCATGAAGAGCATAAGGAGAACTAAGGATAAAGATTCAAGCATTTGTGAACTAGATTCATCTGCTACTCATCATCAATCATCAGATTCATAAAGTATTTATCATGTCCTGAGTTAGATTGTCTGAATTATTAGAAACCCTTGTTATTTAAAACCACATTTAACTCTTTTTCTATTGATAAAAAGGGAGGAAAAGAGTTTTAAATGCTCAATTAATAAGTAATGAGGTTAGACAACCACCCTTGTGAGCCCTTCTTGATATAGCATACACGGGAGATCTTTCATTATCGATGATACCACCACAAGTTTTGATGATATGGGATGTTAGATGTTGTTACAAATGTAAGGTTGCAAGCATTGGAGACATAGAAATTAAATATTTATATGGAAAACTATGTGTAGATGGAGTATTAAAGGAAGAAAAAAAAATCATAGAGAGAAAAGGATTAACCCATTCCCTAGATTTTTCAAATATATTCAAAATAAAGTATATTAAGATTGTACTTGGAAAAATACATGATCATTATATATGGTTTGAAAATGGCCCTATTAGGATCATGAAAAAGGATCATCCACCAAGTGACAAGGTATCCTACCCTAGACAAACCAAAGGCCATGTGAAGTGATTCTAAGGAGGCATTTGAGAAGAATACAAGGGTTGTATGGAATAAAAGAGGAATGACCATAGACACAATTTTAGTTCCACTAATTTTATTTGTGATGAGAGTGATTGCTTACTATTTCTTTCAATCTAGTAGATTGAACAATGTATCATATGTGGCTACGAATTTAGGTTATAAGATAGTAAAGAAAGACCACACTTATGACCTTGCCAAGTTACAACTCCAAAAATTACAATAAACATTGGGGCCATAAGAAAAACAAAGAGTTCACAATGAAAATTTGGTTCATTACTTGTCTACATAATTTTCTATGTGTAGAACACATTTCCCACATTTAGTAAGGTGGTGTGGAAAGAAAAAAGGCTAGTAATAGTGTAGATTTTAGAGTTGATAAAACAACTTGGAGAAAATTTTGGAACTATTATGACTAGCTATTTTGAAGATTTCAAGAAGCCCATGAAGTAAAGACAAAGGATTCTAGTGTCAATAGTGGAGAAAAACTATAATGATGTTTTCTTCTTAGTTAATGTTGATCATACATATGTTCAAGAAGCTATTCAAAGGGTTAGATGGCTCACGTCATTTCCCTATGAAATCAATGTGGATGAGGCATTAGTAGCCATCACAAAACTATTGGTAGAGCACATAGACAAGAGTTCTACCCCATTTGGATATTATGAGGAAGCCAAGTCAAAGATCACAATGGACTTGAAAATTTCTTTTGTGATAAGAAAGAAAAATAAAATAGTCAAGAAGCTAAAAGAGAGATTTGGGGAAGAGGGGGAAGAAGAAGAAGAAGAAGAAGAAGAAGATGGAGAAGAGGAGGAACAAACTGAAGACCCATTGGAACTCACTCAAGGCCAAGGAGAAGATCAAGAAGAGAATGTTGAAGGTGTTGAGGGAGAAGAAGCTAAGGAACTAGTTAAGCTAGCTGAAAAGAAGAAAAGAAAAGCAAATGAGCCTACAAGGGAAAAAAAAATTATGAAGAAAACACAATAGAATCCAATAGTACTTGTTACAAAGGCTAGCATAAGGATACCTACTAAACAAATCAAGGAAGCTAACAAAAGAAAAGGAAAATGAACTATTGCTACTGTAGAGAAGAGTTAACAAGATAAACCAAAGAGGAGAAAGTCTGTAGCTCCAGAAAATTCAGATTGGGAGAGGAAAAAATTAGATGAAGACAATCAATTCCCAAGTGGTAAGCTACAATCCCTCTCCTTATTTAGACAACTTGTGTGACAATATTAAGAATAATGCAAATTTATCAAGGTTCACACATATTGAGTTTGATAAACTTGGAATGTTAGAATGAATAAGATAGAAGAGTCTATATATAAGATGATAGCCTCATTTAAGAACACTTCTACTAAGATTTTAGACTCATTACCCAAAAGTCTATATGGTAGAGTTGAGCAGAGGTGGCAAAATAGTTTAACAACTAAAAGACATATAAGGCAGCCTGCTCTAGCCAATGTAATGTTAGATTTGGATAAGTCAACAATGACTAATCCCATAAAAAAAATACAAGGGGAGATTTGGTCGCAAATATAGAGCCTTTAAAAAAAATTAGAATAAAATTGAAGTGGTTGTTAAACAGAGCATCCAGATATGGAAATTCAACTATGGGTTGACAATAGAATAGGCAAGTGAAAAAGTACCTGAGGAGGTTGTGAAGAAAAGGATGATGAAGAGGTAGTAGAGATTGTTGAGGATGTATCTATCAAGGATGGACATGAGGGAGATATAGAAAATGAAGTAGATGAAGAGGATATATCTGAAGAAGAGAAGTAGCAAGATCAAAATGCATGTAAGGTACATATGTCGAGTTCAAGTCCCCCTCATATGGAATAAAAAAGCTGATAGGATATAATAAAGATAAAGGATATTTTTGATAACATAGTGTAGAACATCAATCCTTTGACTAAGGATAATTTGTAAAGGATATTATATGGATTCTATTTTAGCTAAAAAATTATGCACTAATTATTTATTAGTAAGCACAACTAAGATTGACAAAGCATCAACAAGGGAAGAGAAAACAAACACATCTAGTGTGCCTTCTACATCTATAGAGACAAAGGGTACAAAAGGACTACAGGGTGTCACCACTGACACACATGTTTCAATGCCCATTATGGTATATCAAGTGAAGGAAATAGTGATATCAAATGTCATTACATTATTGTCACATGCTTCAATGCAAGTACTTTTGATAGTTGAGCAGGAGGGGATAGAAGTCCATATAGGTCAAAAAGTCAGTCCTGCACCTATCTCATAGGTACAAGGTAAAGTTTTGACAAAAGAGAATGAAGCTAATAGGACTAAAGAATTAGTTTTGAATATGAAACTAGAGAAATAGATAATAATTCAGACATTGGTTGCCCTACCAATCGTTGCATCCTCTACTCCTAGTCAAACTCTTTATAGGTTGAGTGTAGACACTACACCATTACAATCATCAAGGCCTACTCCTAATACATCTAATATTGGAGAAGACATATCTTATGGGGATGTCAACATAGTTGAGGCGATTGAACTTCCAAATTTTGATCTTACAACAATCACCATATAAGAAATGAGCATTTTGTAGGAAGCTCTAGCAAGAAAGGAGTACCAAGAGTTACTCAGAAGGAGCATAAGAAAAGAAAAGTTCTACATGACATCAAATAAATATTTCTTGATGCATTTGACCTCCTCAAACAAAATGAGGAAAAACCTATTCTTGATCAATTGGTGAATACAATTAACAAGATTAGTGATGCAAACTAGGATACAAATACTAAACTTCTTGAATGGTTTGAGAAAAAGTTTCAAACTAAGGTCAATGAAAATATTTCTAGTGCCATTGCACTATGATAGGTTGACTTAGCAACCAAGATGGAGAGTTTAAAGAAGGTGTTAAAGAATATATTTTCTCTATACAAAAAAAATTGTGAGGTAAATTTATTCACACAAGAAGTTCAGAGGGCCACTGACCAATTGCAAGGAGACCTATGAGCAACTAGTATTCTTAAGTTGTCCCCTAGTAAGATCCAAGCACATTTTCAAATAATTTTATCTAATTAGGGTTAGATAGTTGTATTACATGCACAAGATGCCAACATTTGAGCTACCTTGATAACTATTCAATCCATGTTGACCCCATAGACGGAGATGTTCCACAAGGAACAAGCCTTCGCTGAAACACTGATGAAGCAATATTCTCATATTTCCACTCATGATGGCTTAGTAGACCTTGTTACAAAGTTAGATGTTTAATTTCAATTTCTAGAGGTAGCGTGAAACAAGTGGGATGCAACACTCAAGATTATTTAAAGGAGGTCCATAAATTTTTTTTGGACAAACACAATATTAGTGTAGCACCCATGACATAAGTGTCAAAAAAGGGGGATATTATTTTGAGACAAAAATGAGAGAATTCACAAAGGGGAGTTAATGCACAATCAGAGGAAGACATCAACTCAACTAATTTACTCAACAAGAGTATCAGATTTAGATACAACACACAACAATCAACTTAGCAGGAGTTATGAAGTTTTGAGGTATGATTGATAAGTCATTAGTTTTTGCAAAATTTTCACATTTTGAAGCTGTGTATGCAAGCTGAGTAAAGTATATAGATTATCTGAGTTATGCTCATAATTTAAGGTTATATATTCATGACAAAGTTTTTTTGCCACTCATGTCAAAGGAAGAGATTGTTGATCTCTTTTTTGTTTTGAGATATGAGTGAAAATACACTTATCTTATTACTTAAATGGTACTTAGTGCATGTCAAGCAAGTAGTGTATGTCAGGAATAAGATGTTAGATAATGCATGCTAAGAAAAATGTATAGTATGTGTCAAGGAGATAGTTTGTGCCAAGTCACTCTAATGACAATCAAGCTAATACATATCAAGTGATTTAGATGCCTAGTGAACAATGAATGTTGAGTCATTCAGAGGTCATGTTACAACATTGAAGATATAGTGGATGCCAAGGATCAAAGGCTTCAAGTGTCAAGTAAATAGTTTTGAACATAGATGTTTGTAATGGTAGAAACTCCTATGTAGACCATTTTTGGGACAACTCAAGGATTATTTTATGATACCAGAAGATAAAAATGAATCTACATTGAGAATCTCAATGTAGCACATGTAACCAATTAGATAAAGAATGAATTAAGAGGAAAAATTGGTGAATCACAATCATTGATTCCTACTAACCTTTCACCTTGATATTTTTAAAGAGGGGAAAAGCCTAAAAGAGTATTTGTATGAAGGGAGAGGTTTGCATGCACATATAGAGCATTCATGGTGACTAAGGATATGTGAGAGAGAGATAAATTATAGAATTAGTTAGAGAGAATAGAGAAAAGTAGATAGAGTAAGAGCATGATACATCTAATTAGGAGGAACAGTACACATTAGGAAAGAGAAGATCTGATATCTAGTAGAGAGGTGTTAACCAAATGGTCAAAGATGAAACATTCTAATAGGTGAATCAGTAAAATCTCTTAACTGATTGAGTGTAATAGGATTTTGTAAATCCTTTAACAGGATGCTTACTTTATCATAAGTTGAAGTCCTTTAACCAAACACACTTTTAGTAGGGTATTGAAATCCTTTAACATGGTGAGACCTAACAGTATTTGTAGGCCTTTAACAGGGTAGACCTTTCATAGGGTAGATCATAGTTAATGATAAAACTTATTATATCCTTAATTGGATACACTTTACAACTATAGTAGTGAATACTTTTGGGTGTCATCCACACCCCAGTTTTACCTTCTCATTAGAGGTTTTCTGGGTAACCAAGTATGTTGTGTCATATGTGTTAAGTTTTTTCATGCAATGAATGAATATGTTTAGTTTTTATTTTAGTTTACATGCAAATTATGAGATGGATGTGTAGTAAATATTTTAATGGTTAGAGTTTTCAAGTACTTATTCTCCCTCCCCCCTCTCCTTGAGTTTACTTTCCCTAGTGTTATTTCCAACAGGAATGTGATTACCTCCTAAGTCACTTAGAGAGTTAATCACAAGTGTACTATGTAAATGAGATGATGGGTACATTTATTATAAGACCATGTGTTTGAAAGGTTTTTTCCCTCAATGTGGTGGATTGCAAAAGTTGCATAGATGCTTACATCTAGATAGGACACATGAAATTATATTAGCGATTGGTATTTAACAATTGGTACATTAAGATTGATGTCTTTGATAATGACATACATTGTGGAGAATATGCATGAAAATCATCTCCTAAGGCATGGGGAGAATATGTATAAGAATAAATCAAAAGTTATTGGGGAGTGATATCTCTTTCTAGAGGAACAAGAAGAAGCAACAATAGACTAATATTTGGTATTCTTGAAACTTAAATGTTTTTTTTGTCTGTGTTGCCATCAATGCCAAAGGGGGATATTGTTAGCATGAATATTGATGATACTACATTGGGGGAGTATCTTGAGCACTAGAGAGTATGGAAATGTTGCATGAATATGACTATGTTTTTCATTGATGTTAACATAGCATGGTTTTTGTAAAGACTGGATGAGTAGTAGATAGAGATCTTGATGGTACGGATAATTGTTTGATTGTCTGGTCATGTAAAGTTATAGAATTATTCAAAAAAGTGTCCTAATGACATAGTTGAGTGCACAGAGTCTAAGTTGAAGATGTAAAAAAGTTATACCTAATTTATAGAGAGTAGTTAAAAAGAAGAATATTGGGAAAGTAGTTCCAAATGATGGTTGGTTATCTTACATCTAGGATGTAATGAAGAGATGCGCAGTCAAGAAGTGATAAAGGATAGTTGATTGATGATGTTAGCAAGTTCACAAGTCTTAGTATCACACATGTGAAGTTTTGTATAGATTGTGAGCTGCCATTGCTATTGTAAGTATAATTAATTAATTATCTTATTTTAATTAATTTGGAAATCCTCAAGGATGGTTGAAGGAGTTATTATGAAGATGTGGTATAAAGGAAAGATGGTTTCCTTGAATGTATGATGTAACACCCCACCATGCGACCCAAAATAAGTTAACCTAAAGTTTTACTAAGTTTTACAAATTTTTTTTTTTTAAGTTAAAGATAATAACTTAACAATAATAGTTATAACATAGTGGAAGCAATTAAAATTCACATAAATCCATACCATAAAAAAGAATACAATTCTTAAGGGTGCCATGAAATTGAATCACATTTATGTTTAATTAATAATATATAATAAATCCACATCGAATAATAAAATACTAGTATGAATCCGTTTAAATAATATACAATTATATATGATGCCATTTAGCAATAAATAGAATGCCCAATCATGCACTGTATAGGTCATAGGAAATGAAATACTAAAATTATATACATTATGAAATAAATTACATCATCTATTAAATTCTTATGAAATAAAATACAATACAATAGTACAACAATCCATCATTGACATATAGGAATTGATAGAAAGGAACATATACACAAACACATCCAATAGTGGCATTCAACAGTTAGATCTCAATGGTATAAGAAAATTGTACTACTACCTGACCTCATGGAACCCAAAAAGATCCATTCCCACTATGCTAAGGAGATGGTCTCAAGTCCCAAATAGGATAAGAAACTCAAAATTCAAAAACCAACATCTAGGTTCAAGGAAGCACTTGAAAGAAAACTATCTCAAAGGGTACAAAGAAACAAGTATCAACTAATCCCAGAGGTAACACAGACATGTAGGAAATCTACTATTCAAGCGGGCAACTGTCATCACACAAATCAACACTAGTGTTACCCTAGTAGACTAACTTGACCCTAACCCCCTAGTGACTCTATGTAGCACTAGTATCCTTTTGTATTGACAAGGCATACTAACGATGCATGGTTGCAACAAAGCTTCCTCTCTACTCCCATCCTAGTTTGTACTAGCACTTGAGGCATGGGTGAGTAAATAAAAAGACTCTAATTAGGTTCATTTTATTCTAATTTTGTGTAATGTTTTCACTTATTAAACAACTTACAATGGGTTACCTTTATAGCCACTTTGGGCCCTAGCCTCCATTGCAAGCCACTTCCCAACATGACATATAGATAACCTATCCTAAGCTCAGTAAAATTATAAGATCACAAAAGAACACATACCATACATTAGTTCTTGAACAAGCAACTAAAAAGTATTTAAAAAAACACTGATCATAATCACATATTCCACCAATATGATCATCCTAATAGGATTGATCCCAGAATCAAGTATACATAAACTAATCCATGTCATAATATGAAATCACCAAAAACAAATCATACAAACACCCCAGTCCTATAAAAGTGAGTGGAAAGCAATCCAAATACAACTGATAAAGACTCAAAGGTTATATCAGATAGCTCACACCATTGACCTTAGTTTCACACAAGAACACTGGAAAGCAATAACGATCAATGCACGAAAACATCTCATAGAGCATACTAGACACATTACTATGGTTGAGTATTAAATATCAGGATCAAAACATCATCATGACATCACAAAATAGAACTCCCAAGCCTCTGGTAAACATCTTGACTAGCCAAAGCTAAGTCAAACCCAAAAACCCCAACACTAGTAAATCACATGTTACATAAAGTGCATACAAAAGTGAATTTCATAATTCATAATGTTTTGAAAACCCTAAAGTTCAATATTTTACTAAAAAAATTCAAAGTAAATTGCAAACAATTCTATATTGGAAATCAATTTTGTCAAACAAGAGTTTCAACCCAAAGAACTTCTAAGAATAGAAACACAATAGCCACAAAGAAGACATGAATTCAAAGAATGAGCAACTACAACACAAACCCACAAGATCCTACTTGGATTTGATGCTAGAACAATGAACACACAAACACACAAGAATCTTCCTCTTCCTTCAAAACCCTCTTTGTAGAAATTGGCTCCTCCAAACCTATGTATCTAGAAATGAGCTCTAATTTTCTTAATGAAGAGTTTTTTCCTCAAATGGGCTTTGATCATGCAATCATGCAAAAACCCTTTGTCTTTAATTACTATATTTTAATTTTTGTAAACACATTTTATGCAATTTAATTAAAATAAACTTTATTAAATTAAAGATTTCTCTCCCTCATTAAATCATGTGATGGTTTTTATATAATATTTATTAATTAAACTAATAATATTATTTAGAGTTTATTAAAAATAAAACTCCTAAATAAATGATTATTAAATTAAATAAATATAAATACACATAAATTAGATCTTTAATCAAATCTATTAAATTTAATTATTTTATTTTATTAATTTTTCAATTAACTAAATATAATTAAATATTCAATTTTCTATATACAATTTTCTTGCAGCAACTTTAAGCAATTAAAATATCTTTAGTAGATTAATTTTCTTTGTCACTTTAATTAATCATGAGACATTTTTAATATCATATTTATTAATTTAACTAATAATACTATTTAGAATTTATTAATTAAAATAAAACTCCTAAATAAATTATTATTAAATTAAATAATTATAAATGTGCCACAATTACAAGTATAACTTGATATTTAAATTTTATTCTTTTATTTAAGTAATTCACGGGACATTTTTAATAATATATTTATTAACTTATTTAATAACATTATTTAGAGTTTATTATTAAAATAGAACTCCTAAATAATTATCATTAAATAAAATAAATATAGATACTTCAAAAATATAACTTTAATAAAATCTTTAAATTTAATTCTTCTATTTAATTAATACACAAGACATGTTTAATAATATATTTATTAACTTTAATAAATAACATTATTTAGATTTTATTATTAAAATAAAACTCCAAAATAATTATTAGTAAATTAAATAAATATACATATGTCAAAGTAGAACTTTAATAAAATCTTTAAATTTAATTCTTTTATTTAATTAATTCACAAGATACTTTTAATAATATATTTATTAACTTAATTAATAACATTATTTAGAGTTTATTATTAAAATAAAACTCCTAAATAATTATCATTAAATAAGATAAATATAAATACATCAAAAAAGAATTTTAATAAAATCTTTAAATTTAATTGTTTTTATTTAATTAATTTCTCAATTAATTTAATATAATTAAATATCAAATTTCTTTATTAAATTTTCATTAAATTAAATCATTAAATTATCATTTAATTTGATTTAATTATAATAGAAAATAACCACATACATACAAAATCAAAAATGATAACTCAATTGAAGGCAAAGAACATAATCAAACTCTAGGGTCAAAATCAAAAATTTGCATCACTTGATGAACTCAAATGGGTAAACTAACTCAAATACTTGTCCTATTTTCTAAGACAATTGGCTTAGGGTTTAGGATTTGAACTCAAGAGTTATCTCCTACTTATACCATTGAAATATTGTGATAGGGTATGCTCATCTTGGCAATTCAGGGAAGTCGATACCCAATACTTGCAAGCTGCATAAAATCTATACATGTACAAACACAATATTTTAAACTAAACAAGCAATGGAAGGAAGTGGTTCACCATGTAGATCCTAACTAATAGGTGACTACAACTCCCTTCCTCAACCACATCAAAAATGTCAAACATAAAAGAAACATACATGCACACCATACACATGCAAGTATTGGGTAAGTATCCCTAGAAACCACATAAAAATTATTCATCTAACTAACATTATTCAATAACTAAAATAACTGGCACTAAGTACCTCAACACACACACACACACACACACACACACACACACACACACACACACACACACACACACACATAAATATAAACTGAATATGAAATACAACTAATCAATTTTGGTAATCCAACACCGCTAATAATAAAACATAATACAGGCCTAAAAGAATCCAATCCAAATAAATAAAAAAATTCAAGTAGTGGTAGGTGTTACATATGATGTGTATTGAGATCATTTTTGAAGTGAGAAGAAAGTAGAGTGCTTACTAAATGTGTGTAAGTAATCCAAGGGATTATTGGATATGAGATTCATGATCTAGATACAACATATGAAGAAGCAGAAGTCTTGTTGATAGGATAGAGATAGAGGAACAAAGTATAGTTAAGTTCCATTATTCTTCAAGGAATAATACATTTATCATTTGGAAAGTGGTTTCATTAGTCTTCCCCTTGAAGTTGTTTGGGCAGTGGATCTAGCTATCTTCCACACCTCCTAAAAGGGTTTGAATCTCCTAAAAGGGATTCAAAGTCTCCTAACAAGGACTCATACATACTGAATGTTGTAACAAGGCTCCTAACAAGTTCTATCCTCTAACAAGGAATATTTATATTAGTACATCATCTTGTGGGTACTATCCCCACTAGGGTTTTCCCTTCAATTAAGGGTACTACAATAGAATGTGTTTTTTTCTTTGAATGCAAAGCTAAACCCTCTGCAAGATGAATAACATTCTAACTATTTGTAAGAACATAATTATCCCTTTGTCAATGTCCCAACTCTTTGATGAAGAACTGAAGCCATATCATCTCCTTAGATGCCTCTATAGTAGCAACATGCTCTGCCTTTGTAGTGGATAAAACATCAAATTTCTACAACCTAGAAACCCTTCTCATGACTGTCCCACCAACAATAAATAAATAAATTGTAGTACTCCATCTAGTATAATATCCCCTATAAAATATGAGTCAATATATCCCTATAAATTAGTAGTAGAGTCCCCAAAGTGTAAACACTTACTGGATGTTCCTCTCAAATATATAAGAATCCATTTGGCTACATTCCAATGCTCAATTCTTGGATGATTCATATACCTGTTAACAACTTCTATTGCATGTGCAATATCTAGCCGAGTTCATACCATAACATACATAAAGATTCCTACAAATGAAGCATAAGCTACCTTAGACATCTTATCTTCCTCTTCTTGTGTCTTGGGACACATATTCTTATCCAACTTCAAATGAATAGGTAAAGGTGTACTAATAGCTTTATCATGCTCCATAGAGAAATGTTGTGACACCTTCATAGTATAATCAGCCTAAGATAATGACAATTTCCTATTCTTTCTATCTCTACAAATCTTCATATCAAGGATTTGTTTTCCTACCCCCAAATTCTTCATAGAAAATGCATGTTCTAACTAGAATTTTAGCCCCTTAATGTGATCCATGTTAGACCTAGCTACATGAATATCATCAACATATAAACATAAAATAATGTAGTTGTCACCATCCAACCTCTTAAAATAAACATAATGATCTAAATGACACCAATTGTATCCATGCTCATCCATAAACCTATTAGATTTCATATACCATTGTCGAGGTGCTTTCTTCAATCCATATAAACCAATCTTCTATTTGTACACTTAGTTCTCCTTAACTTTGATCTCAAATCCTTGTGGTTGTGCCATATATATCTCTTCATCTAAATCACCATGAAGAAAGGTTGTTTTAACATCAAGTTTCTCTAAATGCAAATCTTTAGTAGGCACAATACTTAAAACAGTACAAATAGAAGTCAATTTAACAACATGAGAGAATATCTCATCAAAATCAATGCCCTTTTTTTGTGAAAATCCTTTTACAATGAACCTAGTTTTAAATATTTTCTTACCTCCATCCTCTTCTTTTAAGATATATACCAATTTATTTTTTAAAGCCCTTTTACTTGCAAGCAACTTGCATAAATCTCAAGTTTTATATTTCAACAAAGAGCCAATTTCCTCTTTCATTGCAGACTACCACTAAATCTTTGTATCCACCTGTAGAACTTCATTATAACATTTGGGTTCACTAGCCTTAGTAATTAAAATAGGATACAAGGATGGATAAAAGCTTTCTAGAGATCTACTTAGCTTTGTTGACCATCTAACATTCATTGGGGTCTATGGTATTTGTTGTTTTCATTGTTGTAGATCATGAAGAATTGTCGAAACATGAGATTTTGGAGTATCATCCATCACTAGAAAATCATCTTCTTTCTTTTCATGTTGCTATAATAGATCTTTGTACAACACTTTCTCATTGAATCAAACATCCCTGCTTCTTACAATTTTATGATTTGCAAAATCCCAAAGCCTATAACCAAATTTATTAATGCCATATCTAATAAATACACATTTCTTTGACTTAGCTTTTAGCTTGGTTCTATTGTCAGAATCTATATGAGAAAATTCTCCACAACTAGAAGTTTTGAGAAAAGAATAACTCAACTTCTTACCAATCCATACTTCCTTTAGAATACCACAGGCTAAAGGAGTAGAGGGACCTCTACTAATCAATTATATAAAAGTATTAATAACCTCCTCCCATATGTTTAGTACCAACCTTGAATGCAACCTCATGCTCCTTACATGCTCCATTATAGTATAATTCATGTGTTCATCCATTCCATTTTCCTATGGAGTCCTTGGAATAGTTTTCTGTTTACAAATAATATTAGTGGAGCAATAATTTTCAAATTTATGACTGTAATACTCACCACCATTATAATATCTGAGACATCTTAATTTCATACTAGTCTCATTTTCAACCAAGCAATTCCATTTCTTAAAAGTTTGAAATACATCAGATTTCTATCTAAGGAAATAAACCCATACATTTCTAGTTGCAGCATCAATAAATGTAACATAATAATGTGAGCCACCAAGGAAAGATATTTGAGCTGGTCTCCATACATCTATATGCACAAGCTCTGATCAATTACATTTATTATCCTTCCCAATCTTCACAAAACTCACTCTCTTTTGATTTCAATACACACAATTTTCTCAGAAATCTATATTAACATATTTTAAACCTAATAAAACTTTCTTTAAATGAAGTACTTTCATATCTTTCTCATCTATGTGCCCAAGTCTATTGTGCCATAGCGCTATATTAGAATCTACAATATTTTTTTGTTATCCATGCTTAACTAGAAAAATTGTTCATAAACATTCATTTTTCTCTAAAATAATCAAAGTAGAAGGAACAATTTGGCCTATACAAAGATATAAGGTGCCTAATTTCATGCCTTTTTCTATTACAAGGAATCCTTTTGAAAACTTAAAATTGTTATCATTTAAAGTAACTACACAACCCTCATCACCACTACAACTTAATCTTAACTTTTCCCTTTCCAACAATTTAATAGGTTTCATTATCCCCAAAATTAAAAAGCACAAAATCACCTTGGACACAATCAATAAAATAACCTCTATGAGGTGTACCATGAAATGAAGCACTAGAATATAAAACCCATGAGTCATCAATACTTTCTAAATTAAAAATCAAAGCATCCTCTTTAGATTTTTTACTTACCACATTTTCTTCCCTGTTCCCTTTAGGTTTATCTCCTTCATTATTCTTTCAAGTCTGGCAATCTTTCTTCTTATCCCATGATTTACCACAGCACCAAAAATCTCTTAGTCCTCTAGATTGAAACCTCTTCCCCTTTGACTTTCCTCTTGATTTCCCCTAATTTTTAGAATAATTTCCTCTCTCAATTGTTTTGTCTTTGCTTTGTGTGTTCAAAGTACTTTCTGATTTAGATCCACCTGAGGTTTTTCTATGAGTTTCCTCACTCAAAATAACACCAATAACATCATCATATTTTAGAGTATTAGATCCAGAAACAAAATTACTCACAACCATTACCAAGCATTCCAACTTTTAGGAAAAGAACACAAAATCAAGAGAGCACTAATTTATTCATCAAAATTAATACCCACAGAAGATAACTGACTAGTAATAGTATTAAACTCATTTAAATGATATACAATAGATCCACCTTTTTTCATTTTCATATTAAATAAATGCTTCATGAGAAATACCTTATTTGAAGCAGAGGTCTTTTCATTCAATTTTGATAAGGTTTTCGTTAGCTCTTTTGTCATCTTCACTTTTTTAATGTTAAATGTTAGCAATGGTGCCAGGCATAATCGAATGCTTCCAAGTTCCTTTCTATCTAAAATCTCCCATTCCTCATTTGTCATAGTTCCCTAGTTCTTAGTTTTTCCTTCTAATGGCTTTCATAAATCATTTTGATAGAGATAGTCCTCTCTTTGCATCTTTCATAATTGAAAGTTTTACCCATTAAACTTGTCAACCCTCAGCTTACCCTCATCTCGTATTGCTCCCACTCAACCATGAGACATTCATGTAGAGGATTTCTAAAAAATGAAAATGATGATGATCTAGCTAAAAAATTAAATAGCAAAAACCTAGCTCTGATACCACTTCTTAGGATTAACCTTAGATAGACATAAAAGCTACATGCAAATATAAGGTTTCCAATATCAATAAATAATAGACTACACATGAGAGAACACAAGACACCAAGATTTAATGTGGTTCACTGAATCTTTGGGCTACATCCACCAACTACAAGTCCAATATTATTATTATCTAGTGATTACAATCTATAGTACCTTATAGCTCAATACTACCACAAGAACCAATTTTTGCATAACACATTATGAAAATCCCTAACCCTAAGCCTTTTTATACAATATTTTTTCCACTTACACAATTAGGGCTAGAATAATAGAAAAATAGTAGCTGATGCATTTTACAATATAAGGTCATTTTTGACACTACTCTAGGACCTCATAGAGGTATTGCCCATGACCCCGTCTTAGACGTGCTACCCACAAATCCCCGTAGAAATAATATGTATGTTCCACATCACAAAATTTGTCTGTACAATAGTTTGCATGTCATATATCATCACATCAACTTCACATTCTTTGTGCAAGATAAGATCTCTTCTTATACCTCACAAATTAATAATTCTCTACTTATTTGGCCTTCATGTCTTCGTACACTTGACATAATATAAAATCACTTATGTATTAATATCAAAAAATTCATCTCATCATGAATTAGTAACTATTTTGTTACCAAAATAATTCATTAAGCCACATAACTCAATTCTATGATATGCTATATTCTGCTCTGTTAGATACTAATTCTATTATTTTTACTATAACTTAAGTCATACTAACCGTACACATCTATGCACTTAACTACACCATTATGAAATTGTTATAAATCTATCCTCAATTGCACATAATCTAACTCAAATTTTTTTTTCCATACACATCATATATGTCTTTCTACTAGTACAAACTTTCTAACACTTTGACAATTTTCTATCTGTAATTACATGAATGAAATGATCAATATATGTTTCCATAAATGAACAATCACTAGACATCTAATTGACTATATTTCCAAAAATCTCCCCCTTTGGAATTGATGGCAACATTTGGGAAAATTGGCTAAGTCCCAAAATAATGTCATACAAAATAAAACAAATAAAAGTAACTACACAAAAATTTCCTTAAAAACATAACAATTTTATTCATGTTTTGATGAATCGTTACACTCCTTATCACTCACATTTTTTACATAAGTATAATCCCCCCTACATATAAAATTTCTTACATTACATTCAATTTTCATTACATATATTACTCCCTCTTTGACATCAATAGAAAAAGGTGCCAAAAACTATATACAAAAACTAGGTAGCCTATTGTTGATCAATTTGATATCTTGGAAAAATAATCTACATATATAATTCTCAGTATTTCCACTTCCTTCTTCCACTTCTCCTTTACTATATCACAAATACAAATTTCAATGCACATAGTGCATAGGATACCACTTCTAATGTGCTCAAATTAGTATAGGCCAACTTATCAGAGCATGTCTTTGATGCAAGACATTCCTTCAATTGCCATTGAAAAATGCTGATCTTAGGTTATAAGGTTTCTTTTAGTGCAGAGAACCTCTTTACTACCTTTTCCTTATCAGACTCCAACCCTCTAATTATATTATGGATCTTCCCCACTTCTATTTCACATTCTTCAATGATGGCCTTGGGGAGCTGTAACATTATAGTGAGTGTATGAAGTTGACTCATTTGATCATTTACTTGATTCTAAAAATCTATTAGGTACTTGTGTGATAATGAAAAATTTCCATAGAAATGATTTCCCTACTGAATATGTTTCCCTAAATCTTTGATGCATATGTCAAGTCCCTTTAAATCATTTCTTACATTCATGCACACTATGTCAAAAACTGTTGCATCATACTTTTCTTGTGCTTGCATTGAAGCTTCTTTGGATAAAGTTATGAACTCTCCATCAAAATACTTCACCAATTCCTTAGCCTTCATCTGCAAATCTTTACTAGCTACAATTGTAGTAATTTTCTTTTGTAGCCTATCAAAAATTTATGATAACTTCTTCTCCAAATACTTAGCAATTTTTTTATTTTTAAATAACTTGTTCAATGAGCTCATTAACCCTTTTTGGTCATCATCAGATGATATTACTATTGTTGCTACTACTGGAGCAAATGTAAATTCTATAAGTTCTACAATCTTCTCCTCCTCAACTTTCTTCCTTTCTTCTTCTAGTCTACTTACTTCTTTCTTCCTTTCCTCTTCCTCTTGTTTCATTTCCTTTCTTTCTTCTTCTTCTTGTTTCTTCTTCTTTCCCTCTTCTAACCATTTTTATTCTTTCTTCTTTTATTCTTCATTCCTTTTTGCTTCTTCTTTCTTCCTCTCCTCTACATATTTCTTTGTTGCTTCTTCTTCTTCTTCTAAGATTGAATAGGTAGTGATTATTCCAAAAATGGTTTTTTTGAAATCTATAAATGGATTTTCTTTTACATCAATAGTTATGTGTTTATTATCTACTTGCATGGATTTAGTACCCATAACTATGTGAGGTGATGATGGTGCATGTTGTGCCTCTTCAACTTCTTCTTCATCACTGGAAGGTGTACTTTCTTACACATACATTGGGCTCATAGGTTGTTCACTCACTTTTATTATTGGAGATACTAAGGTCATATGCTTAACTATGGCCTCTTGTATCTCCTTTCTCACATCCTCAGAATTTCCTCCCATCAGAAGAATTTCTCTTCTTTTCTTCCTTAGCAAGGGCGCAATACCCTTCAAAATTCTATCCATGTCCTCCTTAGATTTGATTGCACATAATGTATTACTCATTATTTATCTCACCTTAGTGTCTTGTTCTATTACTCTTTCATTTCTGTTCAATAACCTATTATATAGGCCTTCTAGAATTTTATTCTTGATACTCTTGAACCTTTTGTTCCTTAAAATCATGTTCCTCACTATAGCATTCTCTAGCTGCCTTCTCCCTATATTACTATACGAACCACAATACTTATTTAACTATACAAAATTATCATATAATCATTTATTATTTGCATGTTAAAGTTTTTTGCCTTATCTTTCCATGCCTTCTTTCCTACGAGTCAACTAGAGGTTTGCTTGATCCTTTTCTTGGTGGGTGGTATAGTTTCTTTCTTTACCTTCACCAATCTTTTTGACTTCCTCCGCACAACTGCTTAATCAACCTCTAGTTTCCTTTTATGTTGATCACTTTATGCTTTCATTGGTTCCACTTGTACAACTATTACATATGGTACCTATGCACTTGGTTCAACAATAGTTACACCTATGGAAGGTGCTACAAAAGAAATATGTGTTGTTGCAATTACCTCGGATTTCCCACTTGCCTGCATCTCTAGTGCAATCACCTTGACTTTTTTTAATTCCTATAGAACCATGCCTAACTACTTAAGGATATAATCTACCACTTTCCCTACTTTCTTATTGCTTTGCTTGCTTTGAAGTTCAGAATGAACTTCTCTCACTTTCTCTTCATAAGTACCCCATCTAATGTACTTAATGTCCCTTTCCATCTAGAGTATGACTAGTGCATAAACTTCAATGAGCTTTGCACTCATCTCATATCCCATGGGCTTAATAAACTTTACCCTTGGTTCTACTTACTCCATACATATGTCATCAATCTCCACCATGAAGCATAAATCATCTTTGGACTTCTCTACTATGGAAGGAGGTATTCTATACCTTTGTTTCATCCTAGTTTGGAAATTCTTTAGTATTCTATCTATGTCACTATATCTGACACTTTCTAGGCTTACCCTATAACACTAAGTCACTAACTTCATTATAAACTCATTACTTACCAATTAGTCATCCCTAGGAATTTCTTTGTTGCATAGAAAAGCAAATGTTTAAATAAGGATTAAAATATGAATATTGGATTCTTGGTCTTCTTCATTTTTTCAATGTCATCCAATAATTGTACTCTAATTATCTCACATAAGCTTAGTTTTATCCTCTCAACTTCCATTACATAGGTTGAATGTTAAAATCCAGCTGGTATTGAGTTAACCCTTGATCCATGGTTAAACTTGTACCCTAAAATCTTTCTCAATACTTTGACTCCTTTATCCTGAATTGTTTCCACCTTCATATTTCTTCCATCAAATCTAGTAAATAAGTTTGTTTCAACAATCTTCATTACATTTATTTCAATTATAGGATTGTATCCCTCATTACTTAGAACTATGACCTTGTGAATTAGGTCATTGTCAATTATGACATGTGCATGACCAAGCCAAAAAAAATTGTCATGAACCCTACTTAGAATGATTATGGTCGAGTCATGATTATTAAACTCATTATAGAACATATAATTCACTAGGTTCAACTTATTTAGGTGCACGTACTTATATTTCAAAGTTAGGTCATTATTACACATGACTTCTAAATCCTTGTGTATACACTCATCTCCAATACTTTCAAATTTTTAGTGGATATGACTACCAACATCTTCTATGTGAAGCACATTCTTTGGGATTTGCAAAAATTCACCTAAAAAATCATCCACAAGAGGAAAAAATGGATGTTTCTTGTCAATATACCTTGCTCTTTTCACTAACATCATATATTGTCTAACTAGCCATTGAATCATTAATTGTATGCACTGGAAATGTAATTCAAGATCTGTAAAATACCTTAAAATTCTTGTTTAGGTGTTCTACAACTTCACACTTCAAGAACTTATTTTTGCACTTCAATTCTCTCTAGACACTTTCCATGATCAAACTGTACTCATGATCTTTCTTGTGATCTTTAAATCACTTCAAATTGGACTCCAAACTAAATAGGTATCTACCTCAAATTTAAATACAATCATTTATCACCAGTAAGCTTGTTTTCCATCTTACCATTTACTGCAATCATATATTTTCTTGCACACTTGACCATAGCTTCCTTTCTATGCCTTCAACCTTTTGTTCACTATGCAACTTCTCATTTTCTTTCTAACATCATTTTTGACCAACACACACTTTGCCTCTACTGTTAATACTTTAAATCAATTAAGATGAGTCATGAAAAATTGTTGACTTCAATTTCTCATTAGGTGCATCAAAATTCTATTCCTCCTTAACTACATAAGAACTTTTTGGATCCTTAGCTTTCATAAATTCTTCTTTGAATTCATCAACACATTCTTTGATTTCTTCCTTTTGACTATCATCATTGTTGTTATCATTATTTTTATCTTTTCTATTGTTGCTTCTTTTGTGATTTGGATTCCTATTGAAGTTTCTTCTAACCATTCTATAATGACTCACTATGTGTCCAAAGTTATTACATAATTAATATACATATGCTTTCCTTCTCTAATTGGTTCCATTAAAAGTATTAAAAACTATGCAATTTCTTATAATATGTCTAGGATTGGTACAATTGTAACATACAAACTATTTCCTTTCTTCATCAGATCTTCCTCTTTCATTACCTAGAGGGTTAGTGTTCCTAAACATTCTAGTATTTGCAGTATTACCATTAAAATTAGGTTTCTTACAATATATTTCTTTATGACCATAAAAATGACAATTATAACAATATAAATTAGTAATAGGTTTGAAAGAATTACTAGTGCAATCTCTTTTCATATGACAAGTTTCATTGGATATAAAACATTAACCTCTGAATTCATGTATGATTTCCTTGGGTAGTTCATCTTGCTTAGTCTTTTCAACTTTCTTTATTTTCTCATGCTCGTCATGTTTCAAAAACATTTCAACTAATTCAATCTCTTTTGATACTTTGATAGTTTTCCTTGATTCTACTTTACTCAGATTAGACTCTTTAGGGCATTCAACAACTAGATCTGGTTCTTTTCTAATTTATAATTTCTTGGCTAATTTCTCTCCAATAAGACATTCAAGTCCTATCTTATCATAAGAAGGTTTCTAGTGAAATATGTGTTCATCAATTTTATCACTACTAGAATAAAGGTTCTCTAACTATTTCTTAGCTTGTGTCAATTCTCCTTTCACAATGGTATTGTACTTTTCTAAATCTACATGCTCAATCTTAATAGAATCTAACTCAGATGCTGCTTGACCAAACTAGGATCTAAGGTCTACATTCTAAGATTTTAGAGTAGGTTCACTCTTACTACGATGTCTTTTAAGACTCAACTTATGTTCCAAAATTTTCAACTCATGTTTCAAAATCTAACTTTCTTTCTTGAGATTTCTTAATTCATCATTGTCACCAGTTTGCACATTTGATTCCTTACTTGGTTTTAGATCATCAATATTTTCTTTCAATTTCCCAATGTAGCCTTTTGCATTTTCATTCCTATCTTTGAAGTCATCTCTTTCTTTTGTAAGAAGGTAAATTTGTTCAAGAGATTCTTCAAGATATCTCTCTAATTGATCCATATCCATAGGGATCTTACTCAAGATGTTAGGGTTCTTTAGAGTAAGTAGGCTCTGATACCAATTGTTATAAATAGATAATACCAGGGGGGGTGGGGGATGAATCAGCAATGTAATTTTTTTTCCCCATAACTAAATATTGTTAATTACTTTATAACATGCATATGAAAGTAAACTATTAATGTTGAATAGTAAATATAACCATGCACAAAGAGAACTCATAACACCATTATTTTTTAACTAGGGAAACCCTAGCCAAGGGAAAACTATAGTGGGGATGATATCCACTAGATGATCCACTAAATGAAAGAATCCTATTAAGGATATTGACCCTACTAGGAGTCTATGAAGTACATACAGTGTCTCGAGTTCTTGCTAGAGGACTAGGTTCTATTAAAAGCCTCAAACCTTTTAGTAGTTGTTTCAAATCTAGGAGGAGTTTGTAGAAAAAATACAATGTAAGAAAGAATAGCCCACTTCCCTAACATGTAATTATATAATAAAGTTCTTGACAAGAATAGATATACATACAATACTTTCTCACTACTACAATTCATATTTTCTATAGTCATACATTAGATCTTGCATCACATAAGGCTCATATATATTTCAATTTGTCTATACAATAGTTCACATGTCATATATCATCACATCAACTTCACATTCTTGGCACAAGATAAGATCTCTTGTTATACCTTACAAATTAATAATACTCTACCCAGTCATTCTTCATGTCTTCACAGGCCTTACATCATTATGACATTGTCATAAAGCAATCCTCAACTATGCATAAGATAACTCAAACTGTATCATCTATACAGAACATATATGTCTATGTACTACTACAAACTATCTAACACTTAGAAAGCTATGTGTAAATGCATAAATGAAATGCTAAATATATGGTCATAAATGACAACTCACTAGACATCTAACTGACCATATTGTGAACAATAATATCTCTAATTTTCTTGAATTTTCTAAGCTTTACTCTATGGACACTTTAACTCACTTGATACTAGAGTGCTCCACAACCTTATACTTTCTTGGCTTGTAATGAAATATAGACAAGTCCATGAAACCTAACCTTCACTAGATGACTAAGTTGTAGTAATGACTAACCACCTCTCCCTAGAAAATAACAAAGTGTTGCAAACTAATAGGAAACAAGTATTAGATATCAAAAAATTTGTGCGTGCTAGCAAACATTAAAAAATGGAAAAGCCTTCTTCTTCAATTCTAGTAACATCCTCGAATAGTTTACTTGAGGAAGATTTTTGAATCTCAAATTGTAGTGTTGGTTTTCTACCTCTATCTTATAGACATATGAAATAATTTGGAGCTTTTGTCATGTTTTTTTAGCCATATCTTTAATGACCATTTTCTTTAAGACTCCTCTTCATGAAAACAAAGATCTTTCCATTCCTTTTTTCTCACCTTTTGCCTCTTGCAAGTCTCACAATCTAATGAATTGGCAATGATAGATTCATGAACTTCTTGAAGCTTTCTCTTTACTATTTCTTTTTGTTGCAAGATATTTTTATACATAATCTTGTTGCAATGTTCGATCTATTTTTTGATGTAATGCAATTTCTAAGCTACCTGCGATAGTTTGGTACCTTCACAATAAGAGGAACTCACCCACCATTATCTCACGAGAGAGGGAAACTATAGATGTCCAAACCACATACTTTCAAACTTAAAAGAAGTCTTCTATAAATTTGTATTTTGAATATTTTTTTAAAATACTAATTGAACTAGAAAGTGATCTAAAGCTATGAAATTAAGCATCTCAAATGACATGGAGTAATTGCTAAGTTTTCAAGTAAAAGAAACTAGAAATCTATGTAGTCTCTCTACTATTTCAAGAAATTTGTATCTATTATTATTCCTAGTGAACAATCCATTTGAGAGAGATACGTCTATAAACTTATTAGATGAGATGAAGGATGAAAAATATTCCATAGTTTTAGGTGGAGGGAAAATCTCACGCTTCTTTTCTTTCCAAGATGAAATTGAATTGAAATCACCTCTGAGAATAATATGTTGGTCCTCTAGATCTTAGATTTTTTTTATATTTGGTCATTTTTTATATCTAGAAATATTTTTTGAAGATTAGTACCAAAGTTCTATTTTAAATGTATTAATATACATCTAGAACTAGTTTTTATTTATTTTGTTTCTCATGTTGCAATTTTTTCTTTAAATTAATCTCCCACCACAACTCTATCACCTTTGTAATCAAATAATATAATCCTATTAACCTAAATTTATAATAGTAAAAGAATCAATTTAAATTATGTGATGTTACTATTAACCTTTTTCTCATATTCATTTATTCTAGTGGAAGTTAGAGGCCTGATTACTAGATGTATTGGTTATCTACAATACCCCAGTTTGTTCTTATTATGTGATCTTGATTTCACTTTGTTGTCCACTCTGCAAGATATGAAAAAATTACTTGTCTAACCAGCTAAATTAAGAAGGGAAACTAAAGGGAAGTAAAGAAAAAGAGATAAAAGTGGAAATTATGTATATATATTTATGAAATATCAAGTATATGTAATGTAAAGTGAATGAAAAAATCATAAATAAAATGCATGAGCTTACATAGACTGTAATCATACCCAACCACATATCAAATATTATAAGAACAAGTAAATGCATTCATAAAAATAGGAGAAGTATAGGGTACCAAACATTGCATGTGAAAATATTAGAGAGTTTGACCATTTGTTTTGCTCATTGTATCTTGCTAGTTTCCAAATTCTACGTAACCTACATGGTTTCAGAGGAGAGAAGGGAGGGGGGGGAGGGTGGGGAGGTGTTAGATGTTGAAAATATCTAAGAAATTCCTAATATCATAAAATTTGATCAGGTACAATCATGAATACATATATACATTTCTAGAATATGCAATACCCAATTCTCTATATTGAGGACAAGTGTGAAATGATCAAAGGAACCAAACGAAAAGAGAAGAAACACCATATTTTTAATTGACAATGTTTGTTCCACATGTAGGTAAAAGATGATATTTATTTATTCTAATACAATAAATTTCCTTTCCTAGAATATCCAACAATAGTAGACATTAGCTAAGTTGCACTCTCTTCCATGTTGGGTTATTTTGTGAAAGAACACTTACAAGAGGTTTTACTATTGCATCCATGAGATAGTTCCACTACAAGTAGTGAAGTAAGCCTATAGGATCACTATTATTGCAAGAAAATTGATTCATCATGAATTTCATAAGTATTGCCCTATCAAAAAATAGAGGTGCAGGAGATTTCATGGCAACAAGAGCTTTGTAGGTTGAAAATTGCATGAGTGTAGAGTGGTGACAAGAACAAAGCATTTCTCCTATAGAAAAGAGGTAGAGTACATAATGTAGAAGAGAAAAGTGCAACATGAGTTTTTAAAGTTAACATGAAAGTAGGAAAATATTGTAAAGGTAAAATTGACATAAGATAAAGCATGCATCTTGCTTTATTTTTTGTTAGATGTTTTTGGGGCTGAAAATTGACCATTAGATTTTCAGTCATATTGAAAATTTTGAAAAATGAATGCCCTATGGATGCTTTTTATGCATATATAACCGATTGTCAATTTGAGGCCTAGATGGTGTTCGAGAAGCTTAACACTCTTCATTTGACATATGCATTTGATTCACAATGTTATTTTTCCATCCTAAATCATTCAGTGAAGTCCCATTTTGAGCTAGTATCAAATTTTGCAATTCTGCCAAAGTGTCAAAATGCACATAGTAGCCCAGTTTGTCTTTGAATATATTTTACCTAGGAATGTATCATGACCCACCAATTTGGGGATGTGTAGTATGCATATCAATGAACATGTGTTCCAATTTTCAACCCATTTTGAATTTTTTTGTCTAGGTTTTGAACCCCTCAAAGTTGGTCATTTACTATTTCGTGCATTTGTGTAGTTATTCACAATTCTGGGAAGCCCTATTCGACCAATGATATCTTTGACCCAGTTGACCCAAATGAAGAAACTATTTTTGCATTGTGTTTTAGGGGTCAAAAAATTCATATGTTCCAATTTTGAGATCATGAATAATCCATTTGATCAATTTTCTAGCATGATTAAAACCCCAGTTTACATTGTTTTGTTAAGGCTAAGGTATCCAGATTGATCCGTAACCCTGTTCGACACATTATAAATTTGATCAAGTGATTGGTAAGCCTAAATGGATTTTTCCATCGTGTTGTGTCCTAAAAGTTCTTGAAGTATGCCAATTCTCAAGTCATACTTTCTTATGTCCATCTATTTACCAAAAAATACTTTTTGACACATTGCCTAGCTTAAAATTTCCAAGTGCCTATTTTTAGAAATTTGCCAAATTCATCCTCTTGTTTTTCATTAGCCCTAATTATGAATTCTTATCCTTTGAATGGAATACAACCTATACCCTAGTTTTCAAAACCCCAAGTGATCAATAACCCAGTTTATAATGCTGAACCTGAGCCTAGTTTATGTTTTTTAACACTATTTGCCTGTAGGATAATTGAAGTATGGATATTCAGCAGTTAAAATATTTTGACTGGGAATTCTTCATGGGTTAATAATTTTTAGTATGGTAGAGCGGGTAGGATTGAACACTCATGCCAATTTTCATTTCCTGGTTGCTTGAATGAATAAGTTTTTAAGGCTAGCTGGCAGGCCTCTAGATGCAAAAATTATAGTTGCAGAAAGAGGTGAAAAAAAAGCTTCAAAAAGTGCTGGAGACTGGTTGATTCTTCATCAAATCAGTATCAAATTTTATATAGATCAATTTTAGGATCTAGTTGTCTAAAAATGAAAAAAAATTTATCTTGACCCACTCTAGGACCAACTAATTGCATTAGGTTGATAGATATTTGGGATTATGCATATTTTGGGAGATCAAAATAATTGTGACTCACGAAATTTTAGTATCTGATTATTATCAGTTGGATGATCTTTTAACTCATGAAGATAAGGCCATTCATAACAAAGTTAAGGAAAAGTGAATAAAGGTTGAGGTCATTTAGAACTAGAAAAGATAGAGTGCTACGCTAATAAAGAGAGAAGAATTTTTAGATTGAATAGAAGCATTTTTTTTTTTTAGGATTTTTCTTAAAATCAAATTTTAATCAATCTTAAAGTCTAAAATCTTTATATATCAAACATTCATTCTAAAAGGTCGTAAAAGATCATGTGAAGTTCTAAGAAACCTAGTGCACAATATTATTCTCTCTACTTGCAACAAAACATCAATATAATTTTATAGAAGGAAGACCACGTATCTTACTATACAAAGATGGGCCTCAATGATATGGAGGAATTCAAGTACAAGAAACAAGCATAGAATTAGTGTCAAAGGGTAGGCACGTTAAGAGGAGGATCCACAATCTGGAGAAGCCAGACTTAGTGCAATTATTTTTTTAATATTTAGATTGAAATATTGAATGTAGTCATTGTTGCTTGCACTTATAATATAGATTGATTCAGATAAAATATGGGAAGCATTGGCAACTCCCAGAACCTCACAAAAATCCTCTCTATATTGCTTGTACATATTTAGCTATTTTTTTAAGTCACACCATTGATCCCAGATGCAGAGAAAATGTTGCAAAAGGAAGTCACAGATGGAGATGGTTTTCCCATTCAAATGAGAAGAAACTTGGAATCATTGATGTAATTGTGACTCCTAGAGAATTAATAACTAAAGCAAGAACATGGGCTTTAGAAAGTGGAGAAGTCCATGGAAATAGTTAAAGATAATGAAACCCACACAAGGAACATCTGTAGTAGGGGAGCTTAAAACCCAAGCAAACCTAGGCATAAGCAAAAAGAAGCATGTTATGAAAAATAATCAGAAATGAGTTGAAAATAAAGAGAATCTCCACGTGAAGGATGAAAGGGAGCAGCGAAGAGGAGAAAAATGGATTTTTAAAGGCTTTCAAAAAATGGACATATGAACCTATTGGTGGAAAAGTAAATGGAGGCTCTCAACTTGAGCTAGAGGATTGGGTATTAACCTTGTGACTATAGATACAATAATATTATATGATAGTGACTAGAATCTGCATGCAAATTTCCAAGCAATGGCCAGGGATCACCATCTTGGGAAAATGAGCAAGGTAATGATCTATAGGCTTATTACAAGAGGAAGTTTTGAGGAAAACATGATACAAATAAAAAAATGATCCTTGAGCATCTTGTATTTGGTAACTGGAAAGCCAAAGTTATGAATAGTAAACATTAGATGATATATTATGCCATGGAGCAAAAGATCTATTTTTTGATAAAATGAGGAGGCTAGAAAGGCATGTCCATGACAAGCAGAGGCAAAATCACACTAAGGAAATTATCCCACATTTTTTGTGGGGTGGAAATATTTAGTGTTTAAATATTAAAACACAAACTTTATATGTTGCCTTGAAAGACGATGGCTTTTGTAAGCCGTAAGTTTGCATAGGGGCCCCACCTGTGGCTAGGTTGGAGGTGATTGTAAGTAAATTTTGAATGAACCAATGCATGAGCTGATGTGGAGAGATGCATTAAGATGATGCCACATGTCCTCATCTAATGGTGAGCGCATGCCCACAAAAGAAAGTTGCCTAATCATTAAGTGAAGCAAGAATGCAGGAAAGTGACACATGGTAGTGTGAGCTCAGCTAGCAGTGATGTGCAGATGCTAACTGAGTAGTAAGGTGGTGATCATGTAGACATTTAGAAAGTGCCACATGGTGATGAGGTGGTAAATTGAGATGAGGTTGACCAATCAGGTGCTGCCGCATGGCACACTCGGTCAAACTTGGTTTAATCCAAAATTCAAGGGAAGGGAAAAAAATTTAAATGATAAAAAAATTTGATTTAAAATCATTTCTTAGAGCATGGTATGTGCATCTTTTTAAATTTTTTTTGATGAATAGTGACCTTTTCTATTAAGAAAATATACTTAGTTTATAATTCACAAAAAAGGGGTTCAGGGATACAAGATCACCCTGCGAAAGAGTTCACATGGCCAAAGCTAGACTAAAAACATGCTCATAGCCAGAAACATAAACTATTCATAAAAAAAAAACATATAAGGCAACCTCAGGCTACCAAAGTAGTGCTAGCCGAGGGTGGTGGATCATCTTTGTCTTGAAAACCCCAATCATCTTTAGGATTGGGGGGTGGGATAGGAATAGTCCATCCATCATCAACAACAATAGCAATAGTGGTAGCCTCCACATCTTTAACCTCTAGCCATGAAGGAGAAATCCCTAGGTCTAGGTGAGGCCACTTCCCAGATTATGCACAATGAGAACTAGGAGGAGGTACTGGGGACCAACTAGTACCATCATGGGGTGGGGAAGTTGAGTAGTGCCTCCATCCTCCATCACCAACACTAGGAGAGTGGTAGTGGGAAGCTTGGGAGCATGGGGTGTCTGAGTAGTAGCCAGAGGAGTAGTGCCAAGGATGGCAGCCACAAGGCATTGAGGTCTCTGCTGAGGCATCAAGAGGAACTCTAGTGATAGTACAAGGAGCATTGCCCTATTTATTGAGTAACTCTTGCAGGTGAGCTAAGTCTAGTGAAAATTTGTTAGCTTGCACCTAAATCTACATAATTACATTATTACAAATGCATGCCTTAGTATACATAGCAATGTTAAAATCCAAAAAACCGTGTGAAAAGAGCAACATTCCTATCTTTCCATAGAGAAAATAGGATCTCCAACCTAAAGGTATGCTATATCTGGGTGAACTTCTAAGGAAATCTAGGAGAGTCACCCAGTAAACTCATGTGCTAAGAGAATGACTTAGGTCCGAATGGCTTGAAAAAATCATGAATGCAGTGCCAATAATTTTGAGCATGCTTGTAGAACCAAAAAATATGCAAGAAAGACTCTGGTTGTCCATAAAAGGGGCATCTATGATTAGGAACCCCAATGTGTTTGAGTTGAGGCTCTAGGGGAAGACCTTGGAAGGCTAGGCACCAAGAAAAATGCACAATCTTGGGTTCAATAATAGCATTCCATATGGTATCAAAGTGCTTTCTCCATTGAGAAAGAGAAGATTGCAAATGCCATCTGTGGTTTAGCGTATCCACCATGGGAAGATGAGGTGAAAGAGATCTATAACCCAAAATTAGCTTGTAATTAGAAAAAGGAGTGGTAGGATACCACCTCCAATCAAGCCACCAAGGCTGAACAGATTGAATCCCCACTTTATGAACTAAGTGAATAGGGATTGAAGAAAGTATAAGGTCAAAAATTTGTTGGTCTAAATGGACAAGGCGATACTGTACTTGCATATCTTCCCAAGTCCTAAAACTCATGGTGACCCATGAAAAGAGGTCCTTAGGAGTTTAATGCTACATTTGAAAAAATGCAGAGAAATAAGCCATTGATTCTTGGCGAGGGGAGTATCTAAATGGAAAACAGGGGAGACCACCAAATGTTATGTTGATTCAAGGAGAGACCATTGCGAAAATAATCTCCAGCCCATCAAAGCCAGGGATTAATAGCCTCCTAGGCTTTCTAGATGCTCTTGATGATGAATGAGCCCTAAATGACCATGGGCTCATGCATAATGAGAAGGGTTTGGAAACCAATCCCCTTTCAAGCAGGCCTCTTGATAGGAAAGCTGAAAGAAATGCAGTGCCAAACCAAAATATTCTAAGCTTCATCTCCTATGATATCCCTAATAATCCATTTTGCACAAAGAACAAGGTTTTGTTTCTTAGTGGAAAGCAAGCCAAGACCACTAGACTCTTTTGGGAGACAACAAAAATCCTAGGCCACTATATGAAAGCCGTGGTGATCATAACTAGAGGCCCAGAGAAAATCCCTAAGCATTCTTTCAAGCTTCATGTAAGAAGCTTTGGATGGAGCCTAGAAGGAGCAGTAATACACATGAGTTGCTGCAAGAATCTTAGAACAAATGTGGAATTTTTTTGTGAGGGAAAGAGGCTTTATGATCTAGTAGTTGAGATTTTTGCTAATCTTGGCCAGCACAACATTCCAAAGTTCCATAGGCGATGCCTAGAACATAAAAGGAATGCCAAGAAAGTGCAAGATTTCTCTGTGAGCAACCAATTTCCATTCAAACTAGCTGAGCCAAGGTGGAGCTAGCAAAAATGACTAGCGAAAGTAGAGCATTTTATGCCGTAGAATGGTAGAACTAGATGCTTGACAAAAGGTGTCCAAGCAACTTAAAGAATTATTGATGTTTTCTTCATCCTCTAAAAGAGTGAGAAAAGAATCATCAGCAAAGTGTCCATTGACTAATTGGGAGGATGATTCAGGCAAGGAAATGCCATGAACCAGTCCTGAGGACATAGAATGTGCAAGTAAATATCCAAAACTTTCTAGAGCAAGGACATAAAGCACAGGAGCTAGCGAACAACCTTTTCTGATGGAACGAAAAATGTCCAAAAGCTTTAGATTGTGAATTGTCGTTGGTAATGCAAGCATTAGCATCCCCAAAGAGCATCTCTATGGACTAGAGTAAGTTGGGGCCAAAACCCAAAGCCTAGAGCATAGCCAAGATGAAGGGCCATTCAATGCAATCATAGGCTTTAGCAAAATCTATCTTTAAAAAGATGGCCTTCTGATTGGACTTGCAAGCCCATTCCATTCACTCCCAAATAGTAATGATGTTGTCAAGAATATATCTGGACTTGATGAATCCAATTTTCTTTGGTCGCACAATTAAAGGCAACATGTGTCTAATTTTGAGAGAGAGTGCCTTGGCAATGATCTTATATGATGTAATGCCCCACCAAGGGATCCAAAGCATTAACCTAAAGTTTCACTAAGTTTGGTAGTTTTTTTTTTTTTTTTTTTAAACATGAAAGTAAAACCACTCATAACATTCACGGAAGCAATAGTAACAATACAAGTGAAAGTAAACATAGCATACATGACAGGTTACATTCTTCATGGATCCCTTAATGTTGAGTTACATCTAAATTAACTATTAATCTAACA
This sequence comes from Cupressus sempervirens, assembly GCA_028749045.1. NCBI lineage: Eukaryota > Viridiplantae > Streptophyta > Pinopsida > Cupressales > Cupressaceae > Cupressus > Cupressus sempervirens. The sequence goes on along the minus strand of CM053791.1, from coordinate 137,126,220 downwards.
TCACATCCTCATGAATTAATAATGATTCCATCTAATACTACATCCACATAAAATAATAATGAAAAGTCCAATGTTGATAAATTACATTTTTGATTGCTCAATCATCCATTGTACATGACACAGGGTATGAAAGGCTTAAAAGAATATACATATGTGAAATAAAATACATCATCATCCTAATTCTAATCCATGATGTGACAATGTAAAGGTAATCACATGTCATACATGATACATCATCATAAAAGATAACCATAAATCATCAAAAACAATTAACTAAGTGCATGGTTCCTCCCAACCATAAATAGGATCATTAGACCATTGTGGGTCCTAGCCATCCCTCCGTGTGTAACATCCCAAATCACCGAGGAGATCATCACTATTACAATAGTAGGAATGTCACTCCTAAACCATACTACATTATACACAGAAGTAATCTAACATGCAAAATAAAGCATAAGATAAGTAAATAACATCATCTATCACATGCTAATCATCAATGTAAGGATACAGGTCCATCATCATAGAGAATGTATCAGCCACAATGTCTCAAATGGATCTCAAATAATAAGAGTGAAATAGCACTACCACCTGACCGCGTGGAACCTAAATTGTCCACTCCCACCGCGTTGAGGAGATAATCTCAAGTCCCAAATAGGTTATCAAAATCACATAACACAAATACTCTCTAAGTACAAGAATCCTAAAAGTATACTCACTCAAAGGTTCCAATCAAAAATCGACATCTAATCCCAGAGGCACACCAAAAACATGTAGGAAACCTACTATCCAAGTGGGAAAGTGTCATCACATGGATAATGCTAGAGTTACCATGGTAGTCTCCCAATAGACCCCAGCTCCCTAGTGATCCCTATAGGGCCACTAGTATCCTCTCATATAGATGAGGCATACTATGAAATGCAAGGTCACAACCAAGTGTTCTCTCTACTCCCATACTAGTCTGTACAAGCACTCGAGGCATGGGTGAGAACAAAAAAATTATCTTTTTAGGTTCATTAAGTCAGTATTAGGTGTCAATGTTTTCACTTATGAAGATAACTTACAATGAGTTACCTTGGTAGCCTCTTAGGGCCCCGACCCCCATTGCAAGCCACTTCCTGACACTACAAGTAGATAACCTACCCTAAGCTCATGGAATCATAAATCTCAAAATCACAAAAGATAATCCACAATATAAATATCAAATCTCCATGAGCAAAAGAAAAGCATCCATAGATAATCATGACCACAATAGTTCTCTATTATCAATTGAAGGTATCCCTGATAATCACAATAATCATTGGTTCTTAATAAGCAACCAAAAAGTATCTCAAAGTAATACTGATCGAAGACTCCAAAATGGTTGAGTCAAAACATGTCACAACATGACATCATCAAGATTAGATAAACAATTTCAATTTCAACAAATGACTGGAAAGTAACCCAAGTATAATTAATTGATGACTCAAATGGTTAAGACAAATGTCTCATACATAAGAATCTCAGCTTCACACAAGAAGACTAGAAAGCAATAACAATCAGTAAATACAAACATCTCATAGAGCATACTATCATATAACCATGGTTGGGTTTATAAAGATTGAAATTCAAAATACATCATCATGACATCACAATCATAACCCCTGAGCCTCTGGTAGATGTCCTATACTAGTCAACGGGTAAAAGCATAGATCTGTGTCACCGTTTGTGATACAAAAACCTATTTTGGTCAAATCTCATTTCTCTATCAAAACTCAATTTTAAAAAAAAACTAAAAATACCCTTTTATAGATTTCAGATTCAATATCATCATTATATAAATTTTTGAGTGTTTTGATTAGTTATAATATGCTATAATCTAAAATTATTATAAGTCGATATTTCAACATTTCAGAAGATGCTCTCTCAAAAAATGAAAAAAAATAGTAAATCATATCAAAAAAATTTAAAAAATATATTTATCATTAGAGGAGAGAATCCTCTTCATGAATATGTAATTTTTTTTCAAGAAGGTATAGATTTGATAGGGAAGTTTTTACGGGAGGAAAAAATTGTTGGATTCTGACAAGGTCAAACTTGAGTACTTATAACAAAGAAAGTATACATCAAAAATAATTATTTCTTTTTTTGTGCACTAGCTATACATGTCATCTATAAAATATTTTCAAATCATAACAAAAAAAGATGATTTGCACATACTTGTTTGATGGGAACTACATCCTATATTTTTTACAGTTAAAAATGGGACTTCAAAATATAATAAAATGAATATATTCTTAGTCAAAAAAATAATAAAAATTATAGGCATAAAATTCATACAATTCTACACATTTCATCAGTTTACATCATCTTCATATTTTAAATGCAAAAACCATTTTTTTTGTCATTAATGTTGAACTGTCACATTTTGATATCACTTTTCTTTATAAAAGGTGACACAGGTTTGTGCTTTTACCCCAACACTAGTCAACCTAAAACAAGAAGCATAGAGTAAACACAATGCAAGCACATGTTTTGGTTTGCTAAAATCTCATAATTATACTAAGTGTGGAGGTCTCAGTTTTCATTTTCCAATTAGATATTGAATGGAGGAACATTTTGTACATTTTTCCTAACCAATGTACTATTTTGATGGATTAGAGTTTTTCCCTCTAACTCTTAGAATTTCAATTTTCTAAATGTTATATTGTTATACAACATTATTTGAAAATGACCCCCATCCAATTTAAATTGTAAATTTTTGACATTAGAATTTACCAATTCTTTTCATTATCATCTTTTCTTCATAATTCAAGTCAATTAAAAATAATTAAATTGAACCTATATTTTTAGATTATATATTATTATAAAATAATTTATCATTTTTTAAAGAATGATCCATTAATTTAAATAATTTTTAAATATAATAGCTATTTATTATTAATAACATATATACATATATACTTATATACATATATATACATACATAAATACATATATATATACATATATATATATATATATACATATATATATATATACATATATATATATATATAATTATAAATATTTAATAATAATAATAACATTTAAAAAAAATTGAAATATAAAAATTCGATATCAATATTGTCGCAAGTACCCTGCGACCTACGATGGCAGATTGACGTCAAAGTCAGTGGTGAGCATGGGAGGTTTAAACATAAATGTGCCTACTTATATATAATGGTCGTAGTTTATATTAAATCCCGCAGACTATATTGAAAAAGGTCATGCGGCCCATGGGTCACAAGTACCCTGTGTACACATGGGTACTCTACGAATCATGCAGAACACCGTCGGAAGTTGGGGTACGGGGGTCCCTTCCCCAAAACTTTATATATATATATAGCTTTTTTAAAATGCTTTTCTCAAATATGAATTGCGATGCGATTTTATAAAGTTTCTCACTGCGATTTATCATCCGAACTTTCAATTAAATACATATATACATATGTATGTATATATATATATATATTCATATATATAAATGTACATATGTATATATATATATATGTATATATATGTATATAAATAAATGTATATATATGTATGTATGTATGTATGCAGATCTGAAAAATATATAAACATGTATATTTCTACAGAGAACATATACATAATTTTTTTTAAAAAGGGCTTCCAATATAAGAATTTTCCTATAAAATATTTGTTTCCTAAATTTACCCAATAATGCTTCTAATGGGTTTGGCTATAAATTTTAATCCCTAGCCCCATAATTTTTTCAGATCTATGCATATGAAAGTTTCATGTAACCAAGATATAAAAATCTTCAGAAAGCATTTAGAAGACACGAAGAAGACAAGAAGTGCAGGAAGCAGAAATAACATAGGAAAAATCAAAAGTGACTACCCGGACACTGATGCTAATTCACTTTTCCTCAAAAACTGCAAAGCAAGCTCCTTCCTTCTCTCACATTCCCGGGTCCTCCAAACATGCTCTCCAAACGCTCTCCCTAAGCTTTTAGGAGTGCCTGAATATAAAGAACTCTCAGGAAGCACCTAGAATGTCTCTAGAAACAACCATAAGGTGTTGACAACTAAGCATGAGTCTTTTTCAACCTTCTAGATGAGTCATAAGGTTGTAGACACCATGTGCTTAATTTGTGCACTAACCCCTGTGTTGTTGACATATGTGCAATCAATAGGTGTTTTTACTCCTAGGAAAGCTTATAACTTTTATTTTAATTCTTTTATTACTTTTATTATTATTATTTATTTATTTATTATTATTATTAATTTTAATTTCTTTTATTTAATTCTTTTCTGAATTAATTCTCATTTAATTAGTTATAATCAAAATACCAAAAGATCATGATATAATATTAATTTTTCCCAAACAATTAATTTATTAATTAAATCTATTTATTTAAGAGTTAATTAATAGAAAATTCACCATAGACCTCCAAGATAAAATATGAAAACCCATCATAGAACAATCCATACAAAATAAGTCTAAAGGGTTAAAAATCATGAATTATATCATCTGACACATTCGAAAGGTAAAATATCTAGATACTTGTCCTACCTCACTAGGAAAAATGGTTTAGGGGTTTAGGATTTGGACTTGAGAATTTATCTCCCTTCTCTTACCATTGAGATAGTGTGATAAAGTACGCTCATCCTAGCAATTCAGGGAAGTCGATACATGGTACCTACAACCTGCATAAAAACTATGCATATATATATATATATATATATATATATATATGCTAAACTAAACAAGCAATGGAAAGAAGTGGTGCATTGTGTAGATCTCGACTAGCGGGTGACTACGACTCCCTTCCTTAACCACATCAAAAATGTCATACATAAGAACAAACATGCACACCATACACATGCAAGTATGGGGTAAGTATCCATAATAAAATACATGTGATAATAACCCATCTAACTAGTCATCATCAATAACTAAAAGCAATGTAATAATCATCATGCATATATGAAATGTAGAGTCTAAGTAATCACATCATATATCAACTGAATCCATAGCACAATATTTGATAGTCTCAAAACAATACTACTAACTATCAAAACAATACTACTAACTATCAACATAAAACTAGTCTAACATAGTCTGACAATAATAGCAATAATATGTCCAAAAAAATGTGAATGAGGGCAAGCACTACATCCACCCCCCCTTGGATTAGGCTTACTCTTGGAAGCTTACAAATAAATAGGGATATAACTCCCATAATCTAGCTGCATCCTCCCATGTAGCTGAAGAATCATCAGTAGGGTCTCATTGGACCCTTACCTGCTCAATGGTTCGACCCTTGAGGGCCAAGTCCCGCTGCTCCATAATACGAACCAGCTCCAAAGCTAGCTGCTTTTCCTCTACCTACAATACATTCCAATCAAGAACAAGTACAACATCAGGGATATAATGTCTAAGTACTAAAACATGGAAAACATGATAAATGTGAGCTAGGCTGGGTGGTAGAGCAAGGCGGTAAGCAATTGGGCCAATCCTCTCAAGAATCTCGAATGGTCCCACAAAGTGAGGCACTAGCTTTGAACCCTTTCCGTATCGGATTGGACTCTTCCATGGACACACTCTCAAGAAAACATTGTCTCCCACAGCAAACTACTTATCTATCCTATGTTCATCAACATACTTTTTCTGTTTTTCATGTGCCATAGTCAAGTGCTCATGGATAAACACTACCTATTGTTCCATGTCACGAAGCATCTCAGGACCCAACAAGATGCGATCCTCAAGAGTGTCCCAACTCAAAGGTGTATGGAAAGGATGTCCATATAAAGCCTAAAATGGTGCCATGCCAATAGAACTGTGAAACCCGTTGTTGTAAGAAAACTCCACCAGGTAGAGATAGTCCTCCCAATGTGCCTGCCTATCCATCACATACATCCTTAACATGTCTTCCAAAACCTGATTCACCCTCTCTGTCTAACCATATATCTCTAGGTGATATGCCAAACTGAAATTCAATTGAGCTCCAAGCTCATGCTATAGCGATGTCCAAAATGCGGATGTGAATACAAGGTCCCTATCTGAAATGATCTTTCAAGGAATACCATGTAGTCTCACAATGTCACGCATGAAGACATTAGCTATAGAAGCTATCATGTAGGAAGACCTGATTGGTGAAAAATGTGCCACCTTAGTCAACCGATCAACAGTGACCATGATAGCATCATGATGATGAACAATCATAGCTAGTCCTACTATGAAATCCATAGAGATGATGTCTCACTTCCATGAAGGAATGAGATTTGGTTGCAAAAGTCCTGCCAAGTGTTGGTGTTTTTCCTTGGCTCTCTAAAACTTAAGACACTTGGCCACATAATTAGCAATGTCTCACTTCATCCTGGGCCAATAGAATAAATGCTGCAAATCAACATGCATCTTCTTGACACCTAGATGTGCCGACTAGGGTGTACGATGGGCCTCTGCTAGAATCAAGGTGCCAATCTCGTCCAGTAACAACACATAAATCCTTCCTAAATGTCTCCCAAGACCATCTGATTCTCAGACATAGCTTGCAAACTTACCCTCCAAAGGTCTTCTTGAATCTATCTCTTTGCACACTTCCTGGTACCAAGAATATGTAGGAAGTGCCTGAAGAATCAGACTCCTCAAATCAACACTAAGAGTCATAGATGATAACACATGTCTCCTGTGACTCAAAGCATCTACCGCCATATTCTCCTTTCCTTGAATTTACTTTACCTCAAAATTATACTCACATAGAAATTCCATCCATCACCTCTAGCGAGCATTCAAATTAGGCTAAACGAAAATGTACTGAAGATTGCGAAGATCACTATGCAGCTCAAATCTGTGCCCCAACAAGAAATGTCTCCACCTTGTCAAAGCATGAATTACTGTGGCTAACTCAAGATCATGTGTAGGATAATTTAGCTCATGATCCTTGAGCTTGCATGATTCATATGCAATCACCCGTCCATTCTGCATCAAAATTGCTCCAATCCCTTCAAGGGAAGCATTTGTACAAACCATGAAATCACCCTCTAGATTGGGTACTGCTAAGATTGGTGCATTGGTCAAAAGTTGTTTGAGCTTCTGGAATGCTTCCTCACATTTCTTTGTCCATATAAACTTCTTTCCTTTTCTCTGAAGGGAAGTGATAGGATGCATTATTCTGCAGAAGTTTTGGACAAATCTGTGATAATATCCAGCTAGACCCATGAAACTACAAATCTCTAACACATTAGTCAGTGTAGGCCAATCTACTATTGTCTGGATCTTTGAACAGTCCACTAAAATACCATCACCTAAAATGACATGCCATAAATACTGAATCTCATATTTGAAGAATTCACACTTAGCCGCATTGGCATAGAGCTGATTGTCTCTTAAGCACTGTAAAACCAATCACAAGTGTTCCTCATGCTCCTTCTGAGACTTAGAATATATCAATATATCATCAAGAAACACAAGTACAAACCTGTCAAGGTAAGATCAAAACACCCTATTCATCAAACTCATGAAAACTAATGGAGCATTAGTCAACCCAAAAGGTACCACTGTGAACTCATAATGCCCATAGTGAGTTCAAAAGGTGGTCTTGTGAATGTCGAATTCCTTAATGTGAAGTTGGTGGTATCTTGACTTATGGTCAATATTAGAGAATACTGTAGCTCCCTTGATCTGATCAAATAAGTCATCAATCCTAGGTAGAGGATACCTGTTCTTAATCATCACCTTATTCAACTGTCTGTAATCAATACAAAGGTGCAAAGAACTGTCTTTCTTTTTCACAAAAAGCATTGGAGCTCCCCATGGTGACACACTAGGTTGAATGCTCCCTTTCGCCAAAAGTTCCTCTAGCTGAAGATGCAACTCACCCAATTCCTGTGTAGTCATATGATAAGGAGCTTTAGAGATAGGCTCTGCTCTTGGAATTAGGTCAATGCTAAAATCAATGTCTCTCTTTGGAGGCATGCCTAGAATCTCACTTGGAAAGACATCTGTGTACTCCTATAAAATCAAGTGATCTAAAGTCTTCCTCATAGGATCTTCCTCATCAAGATCATTTACCATAATAGAAAATATCTGACATCCCTTATGGAAACTCTGCTTTAGTTGCATGGTAGAAATCATCTGTAGAGATATAGGCCTTGGTATCCTAAGTATCTTCACATCATTCCCTTGGTCATCTTGGGACATTATAATCTTCTTCCTACAGTCTATACTAGCCCTATGAGATCCAAGATAGTCCATACCCAAAACAACATCATAGGAACCAAGTGGTATAACCTGAAGGTCAACTATAGTATCAAATCCTCCTATGCTTAGCCCACACTTAGGAACTATAGAATATGTGGAGACCTTAATGCCTGAGGCTAGTTCCACTTGCCAACCATGATCTTGCTTCACCACATCCAGCTTACACCTAGCAACTATAGATGGAGAAATAAATGAATCTATAGCTCTTGAATCAAACAACATTGAAAGAGATGTACCTCAAATAGCTCTTGTGGTTTCAACCATTTTTCCTTGATGATTTGCCTAATGGTGATGTACTACTGCAAACACTCTGTGAGCTCTTCCTAGATCTCCAACTGTAGGCTCGGATGTTGTTGGCCTAGGGTCTAAAAACTAAGGTGCTCGCTATGGAAAATGAGCTACAAAACGTCCAATCTGCCCACATGAAAAACATCCTATATTTTTGCTAGATCCTCTTCCCATAGGTGGTGCATTTGACTGTTGACAACTATTCTTGCTAACAAAAGACTAGCTGCTCTGAGCTAGCTGATTAGGTTAATTCCATTTATTGTGCTGAGCATTGCGGTTGTTCTTCGAGTTAGAACCTTTTCCACCATCTTGAGCCTAAGAATTTGGTCCCTTTTGCTACTGTGTCTACTAAGACTACTGCTGATATTGTTTCCCTTTAGAAAAAGGAGGCTTCCTATTTCTACCTGAGTTGTAGTTGCCTTTAGATCCTTACATTGTAGGTGCTCCTACAAAACCTCCTTGACCAAGGTTAATGCTTTGTTCTACAAGGGTAGCTCATCGTACCACATCTTTGAGGGTTTTTGGCTCAAATACCTTGACACCCCCAATTATACAGTTTTTCAAACCCCTAATAAAGTGCTCCATCAACTGAGCTAAGTTTTCACTGAATCTTGAAAAGGACATGAGCTCATTGAATTTGTGCTCATACTCTGTCACAATCATAGAATACTTCTTGAGATTATGGAACTCATCTACCCTTTGTTGTGTCCATTCCTCTAGTAGGAATCACCGTGAAAACTCTCTAAGAATAGTTCCCAAGTGAAACTGCTCATATCTATGCCTAGTTTCTTTTCCTCAATTGTCCACCAAGTGGCCCAAAAATTCTCCAGATTGGTAATCACAAATCTTGCCTTAACATTACTATCAAAGTCCTGCATAGCAAAAATCCTATCAAGGGCAATAAGCCATTGTTCAGCCACATAACCAGAACCTTGCCCATTAAAGGGCTTGACCTTGGCTCTTGAAAGGTCCTTCATCTGAGTAGATACAATGGATCTCTGTCGATCCTTCTGAGGGCTCCTAGAACTGGGTCTATGCTATTGTTCTATCTGATGTACTCTATGCTGATCTTGAATAGGAGGTAGATGGTCAAGAATGGTTTGCATCATCTATCTCAAGTTAACATCCTTAGACTTAGCTTTGTCCTCTCTACGGCTCTCTTCCTGCTGCTTACTAGCATGCTCTTCTCCACTCTCTTCATGAGCAGATCCTCCATGAATAGACTCATGGACATTGATAGCTCTGCCATGACCACAAGCTCTACCATGGCCTCTAATAGAAGACCTAGTCCCAGATACCATCCTACAACAATATCCAGAATATTATCACAACCAAAAGGCATGCTACAGTATAGCATAAAAGGCACATGTTCTACAAAAGAATAAGTCCAATTTTAGTTTTACATATGTTTAGGTTTAAGTAAAAATTTTTGGTTTGAAACCTAAGTGTTGAAGTATGAAAAATATGCAAGTAACAATTTTTAAGTTCTATTTCAGTTCACCTAGTTTCAAGTTTGAAAAAGTTACACATAATAGTTCAAAGTCCTAGTTTGTTCCAAAATACCTAGAGCTCCCAATGTAGAAACTTGGGCTCTGATACCAAATGTAACACCCTGCCAAGGGATCCAAAGAATTAACCTAAAGTTTCACTAAGTTTGGTAGCTTTTTTTTTTTTTTTAAACATGAAAGTAAAACCATTCATAACATTCGCGGAAGCAATAGTAACAATACAAGTGAAAGTAAACATAGCATACATAATAGGTTACATTCTTCATTGATCCCTTAACGTTGACTTACATCTAAATTAACTATTAATCTAACATCACATCCTCATGAATTAATAATGACTCCATCTAATACTACATCCACATAAAATAATAATGAAAAGTCCAATGTTCATAAATTTTATTTTTGATTGCTCAATCATCCACTGTACATGCCATAGGGTATGAAAGGCTTAAAAGAATATACATATGTGAAATAAAATACATCATCATCCTAATTCTAATCCATGATGTGACAAGGTAAAGGTAATCATATGTCATACATGATACATCATCATAAAAGATAACCATAAATCATCAAACATAATTAACTAAGTGCATGGTTCCTCCCAACTGTAAATAGCATCATTAGACCATCGTGGGTCCTAGCCATCCCTCCATGCGTAACATCCCAAATCATCGAGGAGATCATCACTATTACAATAGTAGGAATGTCACTCTTAAATCATACTACATTATACATAGAAGTAATCTAACATGCAAATTAAAGCATAAGATAAGTAAACAACATCATCTATCACATGCTAATCATCAATGTAAGGATACGTGTCCATCAACATAGAGAATGTATCGGCCACAATGTCTCAAATGGATCTCAAATAATAAGAGTGAAATAGCACTACCACCCGACTGCGTTGAAACTAAATGGTCCACTCCCACCACACTGAGGAGATAATCTCAAGTTCTAAATAGGTTATCAAAATCACATAACACAAATACTCTCTAAGTCCAGGAGTCCTAAAAGTATACTAACTCAAAGGTTCCAACCACAAACTAACATCTAATCCTAGAGGCACAAAAAAGACATGTAGGAAACCTACTATGCAAGTGAGAAAGTGTCATCACACGGATCATGCTAGAGTTACCATGGTAGTCTCCCAATAGACCCCAGCCCCCTAGTGATCCCTGTGCGGCCACTAGTATCCTCTCATATAGACAAGGCATACTATGAAATGCAAGGTCACAACCAAATGTTCTCTCTACTCCCATCCTAGTCCGTACAAGCACTCAAGGCATGGGCGAGAAGAAAACATTTATCTTTTTAGGTTCATTAGGTTAGTGGTAGGTGTGAATGTTTTCACTTATTAAGAAAACTTACAATGAGTTACCCTGGCAGCCTCTTAGGGCCCTGATGCCCATTGCAAGCCACTTCCCGACACTACAAGTAGATAACCTACCCTAAGCTCATGGAATCATAAATCTCAAAATCACAAAAGATAATCCAAAATATAAATATCAAATCTCCATGAGCAAAAGAAAAGCATCCATAGATAATCATGACCACAATAGTTCTCTATTGGCAACTAAAGGTATCCCTGGTCATTACAATAATCATTGGTTCTTAATAAGCAACCAAAAAGTATCTCAAAGTAATACTGATTGAAGACTCCAAAATGGTTGAGTCAAAACATGTCACAACATGACATTGAATCAAGATCAGATAAACAATTTCAATTCCAACAAATGAGTGGAAAGTAACCCAAGTATAATTAATCGATGACTCAAAAGGTTAAGTCAAATGTCTCATACATAAGAATCTCAGCTTCACACAAGAAGACTGGAAAGCAATAACAATTAGTAAATACAAACATCTCATAGAGCATACCATCACATAACCATGGTTGGGTTTATAAAGATCAAAATTCAAAAGACATCATCATGACATCACAATCATAACTCCCGAGCCTCTAGTAGACATCCTATACTGGTCAACACTAGTCAACCCAAAAACCCAAAACAAGAAGCATAGAGTAAACACAATGCAAGCACATGTTTTGGTTTGCTAAAATCTTATAATTAAACTAAGTGTGGAGGTCTCAATTTTTATTTTCCAATTAGATATTGAATGGAGGAACATTTTGTACATTTTTCCTAACACATGTACTATTTTGATGGATTAAAGCTTTTCCCTCTAACTCTTAGAATTTCAATTTTCTAAATGTTGTATTGTTATACAACATTATTTGAAAATGACTCCTGTCAAATTTAAATTATAAATTTTTGACATTAGAATTTACCAATTCTTTTCATTATAATCTTTTCTTCATAATTCAAGTCAATTAAAAATAATTAAATTGAACCTATATTGTTAGATGATATATTATTATAAAATAATTTATCATTTTTTAAAGAATGATGTAGTAATTTAAATTATTTTTAAATATAATAATTATTTATTATTAATAACATATATATATATATATACTTACACACACACACACACACACACACACAAGCAGATATATATATATATATATATAAATATATAAAATTATAAACATGTAATAATAATAACATTTAAAAAAAATCAAAATATAAAAATTTGATATCAATACTATCGCGGGTACCCTGCGACCTACTATGGCAGACTGAAGTCAAAGTCAGTGGTGAGCATGGGAGGTTTAAACATAAATGTGCCTGCTTATATATAATGGCCGCCATTTATATTAAATCCTACGGACTATATTGAAGAATTTCGTGTAGCCAGCGGGTCGCAGGTACACTGCGTACATGTGGGTACTTTGCAACTCATGCAGAACACTGTCGGCAGTTGGGGTACAGGGGTCCCTTCCCCAAAACTTTATATATATATATATATATATATATATATATATATATATATATATATATATATATATTATAGCATTTTTAAAATGCTTTTCTCAAATATGAATCGTGATGCAATTTTATAAAGTTTCTCACTACGATTTATCATCTGAACTTTCAATTAAATATATATATACATATGTATGTATATATAAATGTATATATGTATATATATACACACGCAAAGTTTTATATTACAGCATATATATATATATATGTATATGTATATATATATAAATATATATACACGCAGAGTTCTATATTATAACATATATATATGTATATATATATGAATGTATATATATATATATATGTATGTATGTATGTATGTATGTATCTATGTATGTATGTATGTATGCAGATCTGAAAAATATATAAACATGTATATTTCTATAGAGAACATATAAATAATTTTTTTTTAAAAAGGGCTTCCAATTTAAGAATTTTCCTATAAAATATTTGTTTCCTAAATTTACCCAATAATGCTTCTAATGGGTTTGACTATAAATTTTAATCCCTAGCCCCATAATTTCCTTATATCTATGCATATGAAAGTTTCATGCAACCAAGTTATAAAAGTCCTTAGAAAGCATTTAGAAGACATGAAGAAGACAGGAAGTGGAAGAAGTGGAAATAACATAGGCAAATTCATAAGTGAGTACCTGAACACTGATGCTAATTCACTTCTCCTCAGAAACTGCAGAGCAAGCTCCTTCCTTCTCCCACATTTCTGGGTCCTCCAAACACACTCTCCAAATGCTCTCCCTCAGCTTCTAGGAGTGCCTTAATATAAAGAACTCTCAAGAAGCACCTAGAATGTCTCTAGAAACAACCAGAAGGTGTTGACAACTAAGCATGAGTCTTTTCCAACCTTCTAGATGAGTCATAAGGTTGTAGACACCATGTGCTTAATTTGTGCGCTAACCCCTGTGTTGTTGACATATGTGCAATCAATAGGTGTGTTTACTCCTAGGCAAGCTTATAACTTTTATTTTAATTATTTTATTACTTTTATTATTATTATCTATTTATTATTTTATTATTATTATTATTATTATTATTATTATTATTATTATTTACTATTGATAATTTTAATTTCTTTTATTTAATTCTTTTCTCAATTAATTTTCATTTAATTAATTATAATCAAAATACCAAAAGATTATGATATAATACTAATTTTTCCCAAATAATTAATTTATTAATTAAATGTATTTATTTAAGACTTAATTAATAGAAAATTCACCATAGACCTCCAAGATAAAATATGAAAACCCATCATAGAACAATCCATACAAAATCAATCTAAAGGGTTAAAAATCACGAATTATCTCATCTGACACATTCAGAAGGTAAAATATCCAAATACTTGTCCTAACTCACTAGGACAAATGGTTTAAGGGTTTAGGATTTGGACTTGAGAATTGATCTCCCTTCTCTTACCATTGAGATAGTGTGATAGGGTACACTCATCTTGGCAATTCAGGGAAGTCGATACCCGATACTTGCAACCTGCATAAAAACCATGCATGTACATACTATATATATATATATATATATATATATATATATAGAGAGAGAGAGAGAGAGAGAGAGAGAGAGAGAGAGAGATGCTAAACTAAATATGTAATGGTAGGAAGTGGTGCATCATGTAGATCTCGACTAGCAAATGACTATGACTCCCTTCCTTAACCACATCAGAAACACCATACATAAGAACAAACATGCACACCATACACATGCAAGTATGCGGTAAGTATCCATAATAAAACACATGTGATAATAACCCATCTAACTAGTCATCATCAATAACTGAAAGAAATGTAATAATCATCATGCATATATGAAATGTAGAGTATAAGTAATCACATCATATATCAACTAAATCCATAGCACAATATTTGATAGTCTCAAAACAATACTGCTAACTATCAACATAAAACTAGTCTAACATAGTCCGACAATAATAGCAACAATATGTCTAGAAAAATCTGAACGAGGGTAGGCACTACATATGACACATTGAGAAGGGTAATGGGTCTCCAATTACATATGTCCTCTAGATCACTAGCTTTAGGTATGAATTTGATATTTTCTTTGTTTATAATGGTTCCTAAGCTTTTAGAGTGATAGGTTTCAAGATAAACTTTGTGCAAATAAAGAACTATATGCTCCTAGAGGTGTTTGTAGAATTCACAAGGAAACCCATCATACCCAAGGGACTTTTCATCCACCATGGAGTAGACTACATCTTTAAGGTCTCAGAGGGAAAGAATTTTCTCACAAAAAGTGTGTTGCTCAACTGTTAGATGGTTTGACGTAACATAAATACACTTTTTGAGAGCTTTCACCTGAGTAAGATGGTGGGGAGACTAGACAAAACAACATTTTCTTGTTTGATTTTTTTAATCCCAACATTGGTATGATGGGAATGAAGAGCCTAGAAAAACTCCTTTAAGGCTTTGTCGCCAACCTCCGACCAGTTGAGACAAGCTTTGATTTGTGCTCTTCGAGTAGCATAATTATTAGCAATTTTTTTGTCATGGAAAATCCTGAAAAGTTGAATTTATAAGTCCACATCAAAGGAATTCAAGGTGAGGGCCTCAGAGGATTTTTTAAAGGCAAGCGTGCTAGCTTCATATGACCATTTACGAAACATAGCCAATTGTCGTCCATAAATGCACAGGAACTAAGCAATTCTGGTAATGGCATCATTCCACCATTGAATCCATCCCCTTTGAGAATGTGGCCATGGTTCCAAGTTCCAGATGTGTAGGATGTGCAAAATGGTGGAATCATGCATCAACATAGATGTGTCGAGGAAGAATCGAGACTTGCCCACCTTCGGGATAGATATTTGCCAAGAAATGACAAAATAAATGGGGTAGTGGTTAGATAATGTCACATATGGTAGGGGAATGATAAGCAAATCTTGATCCTTAGAAAAAGAGAAAAAAGATTGCACAGTGATCATAGCATGATCAAGGCATTTTAATATGCGGGTAAAGCCAACTCGAAAGTTGGACCAAGTGTGCCAAACCCCACTATCCTGGCAGTAGTTGGTATTGGGATAAAAAAGGCCAAATGTATTGCACATTTAATACCATGCTTGTCTTTCTCCAGTTGTTCAATGAAAAGATAGAATGCCATCTTTGTCAAAGGCCACTTCAACCATATTAAAGTCTCCACACATAACCCAAGTAGCTTGAGGCAAGTTGTTAGCCAGCCAGGCCCACATCTAAGATTTTTCCATAGCATCATTGGAAGCATAAAAATTAATGATTCTAAAAGAATGATTGTTAATGGAAAGCAAAAGCCAAATAATTCTATGTGTGGGGTCAAAACCGTGAGAAATAATAGCATAATGAAGGTGAGGTGACAGGAGAGTAACTACACCACCTTGGTCAACTTTGTGCTGGGAAGAAAACATCATGCCATCTTGCCAAATTACATGTCATGACAAAGAAAGCATGAAACCAGATATTATAACTTCTTGCAGATAGAGAAAATCTAAATTGCCAAGTCTATGATAGACATTCTGAACATAGTACTTTCTAGGGAGCTCTGTGAGACCTTGAACATTCCATGATAGGAAGTTCATGAGAACTCTTACATATCATCTTCATCCTCCAAAGAGGAGTAGCTATTCTATAAGAAGATAGAAACATGGTTGAAGTCAGAAGGAAAAACTACTAGACTTATAGTCTAAGGTTTCACCTCTGGTATCTCCATGCATCCAAGAGGACTATAAGAATGCCACATCATTGGTGATGCTATGAAAGAAGTATCAAGAGGAGAATGCAACCCAACTAAGGCAGAAGCCCTGGTGGTTGCCTTAATCCCCTATGTGCTAGAAGGGTGTGAAACCTACAAAAATTTGGGAGTAGTTCCTTTGTCTGCTACTTATGTTCCTACGTAGGTAGGAATTTATGCTCCTATGGGAATAGGAGGAACCGTGGCGACCACAACATAAGACTGCTTGGGGGGTAAGGGATTCAAGGGAGCCTTTCCCTTATGCCCAATAGAAAGCCATTCTTCTTTTTTCCCTTTAGCCTATTTGGCAGGAACTTTTTTAGGTGGTGGCTTAACCCTAGGCATAACTAGAGGGCAGTCCTTGACCTTGTGTTCCACGAACTGGCACCTATAACCTGGGTGTTGTGGAAATTCAAGTAGAGAACCTTTTGGGAGAAGGTCTAAGTCCCAATCTAAATTTTCATAAAATCCTTAAGATCCTTGGAAATGTCCACCTCGATGCAATTGCATCATTGCAAGTGAGCATTAAAAAAATTCTCAGGCTCCTTGGTAATAACTTTGCCAAGGGTTTTGGCAATGGACTCAATGAAAGGCCAAGATGGCAGGGGTAGACCTAGGAACTCAACCTGCACAAGAACCCTAAGATTTTTATCATCTAAGACTATAAAGTCTCATGACCATTTTTGAAAAAAAAGCAAAGAGGAATGCATAGACCAAGGTCCATTGTTAAAGATCACATCTACTTGAGACAGGTTAGCAAAGTAAAATAAAAAATACCTTTGCTAAGGTTTTTCATAGCATCAAGGCGAACTCCCTAAGGAGTCCATCTCTTGTAAACCCATTCTCTAAGCATAGCTTTAAGAGGATTCCTACCCACAAAATAACCTATCAAGGTGTGTTTTTCTAACCAGTCACATGCAGCATCAAATTCTTGCAAAGGAAGGATAATATTAGGATTAATTCGTGAAATTTTTTTGGGACAAACCTACATGGGCATTTGTTCTAAGGCAGCACCATGGGAGACCGAAGTAGTAGCGTGAACACTAGAAAAAACTGGTTCACTACTGGCCAACACCATTATATCCTAGCCTTAAAAACTACCACAATAAATGTGGTGTGACAAGTGGTGCTTACAAAAGGAAAGTTCAGACAAAAAGCTGTACACAAAAAATTGGCAGTTCATATGAAGCAAGAAACCCTAGCAGAGTGAAAAACCCTTTGTTTTCTATCTTTTTAAATTTCAAAATGATATTTAATAAAGTTTCAACATTAGATAAATTTTAAATTTTTTAAAATTAAAAATTACAAGCCAAAGAAGCCATGCCGGGGGAGTATTTTTTGAATTGAGATTTAGGGGGCTTTCAAGAGGCAAATATAGCAACATTATATATTGCCAAAATTGAGAGAAGACGAGCTTTCTAATTCTAAAGTTAGTTTTTGCACAAGAAGCAGTTTGTTCAAGCTACAGGAGGTTTTGTCCCAAATTCCTAACTTGCAACTGCATTCAGGTATCCAAGTTTAGTTGTGGTTTCTAGTAAGGTAATGACCTAAATATGGGTAAAACATGGTAAGAATGTAGTTGGGGTCAATTTTGGTCACCATTATTTAGTTTAAACCCAAGTTTTTACCAGAATTTCATGATGCCGTTTAGATATTTTGGTGACACAAAAGTTTTCATCATTTTAGTAGAGATATTTTCAAATTAGTTACAGGATGATGATGAAAACCATATTAGATCAGATGGGTAGAAAGAAGAGAGAAGCTATTCAGTTGTAGGGGATGGAATTCTAAGTGGACACATGTCATTCTAAGATCAGATCTAGGAATTCATCTTTTTTTATAGCTTTCATTCTTTCATCCATTGTAGGCGTTCTAGTCTTCAGAGAAAAACCACTCATTGCTATGATACCATGTTTTGGTTCCAATTTTGATGCATTCCCATTCTATGACACCATTTTTCTTTATCAAATTCTTCTTGTATGAGCAGTAGTAATGAAGAGAACATAGATAGTTCAGATCTTGTAGGTGTTTCTATGTTTTGATTACATGCATATGAATGTATTAATTACAAGGAAATTAATACAAAGAATAGTAGGTTGAGTTTCATCTTAAATCTTGCCTCCTTTATTAGTAATCTTCAATGTTTTTTTATCTTTGAACGAAGAGCCTAGGTCATAGTTGTAGTCCCTTAAGGCTATATGTTGTTTCATTGTTGTTTATAAATCAAGGGGTTATGTAAATGCTTCAAAGAAATCAATAGGGTTGTAAGTTTACTAATGGGGATATCAAGTAAGAATGAGATTTAGATTGAACATAGATGTCTATTTACAAGGTGAATGGATAGATAAGATATCTAAAGATACAAATATGTCTCAGGTACCTATATGTATGTACTTGATTATAGGATCACTTGTTCATGCTGCTACACATTAGGTGTTTTCTTTAATTCAACATCATTTATCAAATGTTATTCCCTTTCATGTTGAAGAGCCAAAAAGTCTAACCTATTGTCAACTTATGAAGTTCATAGATTTGCATCTAGCTACTATAGATCTATGTAATCACATGAGTTGTTAGGAGATAAAGGGGTTTTCATCTACAATAAATAGGTTCAAATTTATGTTTTAATTGCACTAGTACCATATATTAGAACCTCAAGTTTAACTTGCCTAGGTCTTGTAGAGCCTAAACTGAAGAAGGGTCAAGCCTTATAGTTGGCCCAAGACTACAGTTGAGTGTATCTATCATAGGAATTTTCTAACCTTAGATGCATTGGTCTGGTTTCTTGGTCATTTTCAAAACTATTAAATCAGGAGCCAACAAAATGGCAACTCTATTTGGGAGTCTATGATGGAATTCATTTATAAGGAGCTGAAAATGATTGATATATTTTGCATATTCAGTTTTGTATGTAAGGTTTTGTGTTCCCCAGTTAAGCATAATGCTTGAAAAATAGTAGCTTTGAAGGATTGAATGCAGATTGTGTTGCTACTAAGTTTTATTTTTAATCAATCTAGCTGATTTTGGTTTCCAAAGTGTTTTTGTAAATTCAGAGTCAAAATTTTTCAACAATGGTTTCTCTCTTCTAAGTGTTTGACAGTTTGCAAATTCTACAAATTGAAAATCTAGTTTAGATCTGTCATGTTATAAATCATATTTTTAAAAATTTTCTCATAATTGTGAGTGGTGATTCTCTAAGAGATCTTTGAACTAGTGTAGATCGATTACATCTAAATGTTTTCAAGATTTTTCAATTCAATTGTGTAGATCTAAAAGTTATGATAAGTTTTGAGAAAAAAGAGAGATATGTGAGTTCTTGAATGATGTGTTTTAAAGTTTTGTGTTGATTTAATATCATAAGAAATTTGAATGTTAAAATGAATCATAGTAGTGCTTTCACTTTGTTCTCCTCAAGGAGATGGCAACACTATAAGAATTTGATCGATGGTGTAAAGATTTGAAATCAGCACCTATGCCAATGAACAGGCCAAAGGTTTCATTTAGCGACACTAAAGGTATTTTAAATGTTCATGCGATTTTGTTTCCATGAAATTAAGCTTCACAAAAGTTTCTCTGTCAAGTGGTTTTCCAGTGCTAAATAGGAGAATGGTTTAATACATTTCAACATACTTTATGAGAGACAGATTCAACAAAAGTGTTTTTATATTTTGAAGTATGTTTGAAGTTATGAATTGGTACAAATAACTCTAGATCTATTGCAATTAATAAATTTTGAGAGTATTTATGATGAATGAGTTTTAAGTCTGAAGAATGTCAAATTTCCCTTCATCAAGTATGCATCCAATTAGTGATAATTATAGATCTATTTCTACCAAGAGATACATGCCATTATTATTTTTATGGCATTCATGGTTTCCTGAATACTATGTCATATAATCTCAGAAAGTATTTGCCTAAATTCAATGGGAACTATGAAGATTCGACCAGTCAGCATGTTCAGATGTTTAGTGACTTGGTTGGTGATTTTAAGATTGCTCATGAAGATGTTCTTATAAAGTTGTTTGTTCAAACTTTAGAAGGTAATGCTAGGGATTAGTTTTCCTTTCTACCGACATGTTTGATTTCATCTCGTGATGAATTATTTTCAGCCTTCCTAAAGTAGTTCAGGGAAAGAATAACCATATCTGATTATTTTGATAAGTTCTTGAAAATTGAAATCAAGAATAGTGAGTTAGTCCCTAAATTTAATATCAGATTTGCAAAGGTTTTAAATGACATTCCTAAGCTGGATGATCAAGTGTGTTTAGTGATTTATCTTGGTGCATTCGACAAGAAGATGAGTTACTTGTTGAGAGATAAAGAGCCTGGGACTTTGCATCAGGCATTCATGATGGCAATAGAGATTGAGAATAACATAAAATATGGCATGACTAGAAGTCATTTCTCTAAAAGTGTTTGTTGGCAAGATGAGGTGCAAAAGAAAAATCAATGTCAAAAGGAGTGTTTATTTTTAGATCAACAAATATTTACCCCTACTGTTGTAGATAATTTTGTTGAAAAATCAGAAATACAAACATGTAAAGATAAAGTCTCTTTGTTGCAAAGAAGAAATGATTCCCTTCTTGCTGAATTGAATGCACACGTTTATAATATCACAAGAGTAGATGATAAAGTTACTTCATTGGATCAGTTAAATAGGCAAGAAATAAATTCAATTGTGTCTTCTCCTAATGATAATATGCCTTTTGTTGTGAATGTTGTAAACTTTGAGGTTGAAGGCTATTCATCTCAGTGTGAGGGTGAAGAAGCTGTAAGTGTTGTGTCAAGTGATGAAGGTGAATTTTTTGATCTGACATATCATGAAGGAGCATCATGTGAAGACAATGTTTAGAGTTATTGATCGAGTCAAGAAGAGGAAAATGATAGTACATATGTATCTTCATATGAATTAGATGCAAATTGGGAAGAAGAAAGCAATGATGGAAGTGAGTGCTCTTATGCAAGTAAAGGTATCTGTACTATTTCTAAATCTGAGGGTGAAATTCTAGTTCAGAATCATGTAAATCAGTTCAAAGTTGAAATTTTTGAAGAAGATTTTTCTACACCATATGAGGACAATGGGATTATCTATAAGGATAGATTACCTAATTGTCTAGATAAATGTCTTGAGCATGTGTGCAGTGATAATTAGCATATAATTGATTTTGAGAATAATGCTTCAACACCTATTGATAAGATAAATGATGATTTTTTTCAAGACATTTGAATCACCTTTATGAAGACAATGCAACTAATATTGATCTATTTTCTACATGCTTTGTTGATGAAGTAAACAGTGTATCTTCGGGTGATGATTCTAATTTTTCTTTACATACTGAAAATCTCCATGAAAATGAAATGGGTAATGAGTTTAAAGTGTATGATAACACTTTATATGATGAAAATTCTAATGATGATCAGCCCATATTTTGTCAAAACATTCAAAGAGGATTGCTACGTGGAGTTCTCAACCCATTGTTTGAAGAAGACATGGAAGGTTCAAATTTAGATGAGGATGAATTTAATGACGATACATTGTCTTGCTGCTGCAAGATAACATATTTTTCTTCTTTTGAGTTTGATAGTGAAAATGATGATTATGTTGCATCTCATGATATGAATAACAAGGTTTTTGACAAGGTTGTTAATGAAAATCAGCATGTACCTTGCAATGAGTTTTATGATGAACTTTCTAATACAAAGACTAATTTGTTTTCTGAATGTGAAGAACCATTTGAATATTATGGATTACTTTTAGATTTTGACATTGATGATGTGTGTGAGTAAAAATCAGAGTGTTCATTTGAGTACAATTCGGCTATCCATAAGGATACACATTTTCAAGGTATGTGTGATCCCTTTCCGTATGTTGAATATGATGCCTCCATATTCGAGACTGGTAGCATGCATGATTCATTTTTTAGAGAAGGTCTTTAGTTTTAGCCTGATATTTTTGAGCATGTTGATCAGTACTTTCATAATGAGCAAGTTGTTGAAGAAAGAGAATTAAATTGATATATGCATTGTGAAAGTCAAGGTTTAGATTCAATTTTGTTGAGTGAGTTGATTTAGGATGTTAATATGATTGGTGAAACTAATAGAAGAAAAGTTTCTAGCTTACCTCATGAGAATTTAGATGAGAATTAGATTTATGAAAGAGGTAAGAGGTCTTGTTGAAGTTCGGTGGCCTGGGGTCATCACTTGTACATAGTAGGTGAAGTTGTCTTTTAATTTCAATAAAGTTGTTCGAGATAAGTTTTTGGGAATGGTCTACTTATTCCACAGATCTGAACCCTTTCCATGCTCACAAGGGACATGCATCCCCAGATAGAGCTACTATTGGGACTTAAAATTGACCATGTGAATTATAGTCACATATTAAAATTTTTGAAAAATCAATGTCATATGGATGCTTTTTATGCATATGTAGCTGGTTGTCAATTTGAGGCCTAGATGGTGTTTGAGTGGCTTAACACCTTTCATTTGACATATGCATGTGATCCACAATGTTATTTTTCCATCTTGAATCATTTGGTGATGTCCCATTTTGAGTTAGTGTCAAAATTCACAATTCTGCCCGAGTGTCAAAATGTGTACAGTAGCCTAGTTTGTCTTTGAATATCTTTTTCCTAGAAATGTGTCATGACCCACCACTTTTGGAATGTTTATTATGCATATCAAAGAACGTTTTTTCCAATTTTCAGCTCATTTCAAATCTATTTGACTAGGTTTCAAACCCCTCAAATTTGGTCATTTACTGTTTCATGCATTTGTGTAGTTATTCACAATTCTAGGAAGGCCTGTTCGACCAATGATATCTTTGACCCAGTTGAACCAAATGAAAAAATTATTTTTTCATTGTATTCCAAGGGTTAGGCACTTCAAATTTTCCAATTTTGAGATCATGATGAATCCAGTTGATCAGTTTGCTAACATGATTAAAATCCCAATTTACATTCTTTTGTTATGGCTAAGGTATCCAGATTGATTTGTACCCCTATTCAACACATTATAACTTTGATCCTATGATTGGTAAGCCTAAATGGATTGTACCATTGTGTTGTGTCCTAAAATTCCTTGAAGTATGCCAATTCTCAAGTCATGATAAATCCATCTGCATACTTTCTTATGTCCATCTGTTTACCAAAAATTACTTTTTCACATAATTCCCAATTAAAAATTTCCAAGTGCCTATTTTAAGAAATTCACCAAATTCATCCTATTGTTTTTCATAAGCCCTAATTATGGATTCTTATCCTTTGGATGACAAAGAATCTATACCCTAGTTTTCAGAACCCCAAGTGATCAATAACCTAATTTATAATGTTGAACCCAAGCCCAGTTTATGTTTTTTAACATTGTTTTCCTATAGGATAAGTGAAATATGGATTTTTGGTAGTTAAAATATTTTGAATGGGAATTAGTCATGGGCTAAGAATTTTCAGTATAGTAGAGTAGGTAGGATTGAACACTCATGCCAATTTTCTGGACTGATTATTTGAATGAATCATTTTTTAAGGTCAGCTGGCAGGCCTCCAAACACAAAAATCATAGTTGCAGAAAGAGGTGAAATAAGTTTTAAAAAAAGCTTCAAAAAGTGATGTAGATTGGTTGAATCTTCATCAAATCGATATCATAAGTTCTATAGATCAATTTGAGGATCGAATTGTCCAAAAATGATTTTTTTTTTAGCCAGACATGTGGAATTCTAAGAAACCTAGCACACAATATTATTCTCTCTACTTGTACTAGAATAGCAATATAATTTCATAAAAGAAAGACCAAGTATCTTACTATAGGAAGATGGGCCTAAATGATGTGGAGGAATTCAAGTACAAGAAACAAGCATAGAATTGGTGTCAAAGGGCAGGTACATTGAAGAGGATCCACAGTGTGGAGAAGCTAGACTTAGTGCAAAAAAATTGTTAACATATTCAAATTGAAATATTGAATGTATTCATTGTTGCCTAGGCTTACAATATAGATTGCTTCAAATAAAATATGGGAAGAATTGGCAGCTCCCACAACCTCACGCAAATCATCTCTATATTGCTTGTATGTATTTAGCTATTTTTTAGTGGCATCATCAATCCCAAATGCAGAGGAAATGTTGCAAAAGGAAGCCACTGATGGAGATGGTTTTCCCATTTGAATGAGAAGAAACTTGGAATCATTGATGCAATTGTGACTCTTGGACAATTAATAACTATAGGAAGAGCATGGGCTTTAGAAAGTGCAAAAGTCCATGGAAATAGTTAAAGAAAATGAGACCCACACAAGGAACATCTACAGTAGGGGAGTTTAAAACCCAAGAAAACACAAGCATAAACAAAATGAAGCATGTTATGAAAACTAACCAGCAATGAGTTGAAAATAAAGAGAATCACCTCATGAAGGAGGAAAGGGACCAGCAAAGAGGAGAAAAATGGATTTTTAAAAGCTTTCAAGAAATGGACATATATTGGTGGAAAAGTAAATGGAGGCTTTCAACTCAAGCTAAAGGATTGGGTATTAACCTTGCGACTATAGATAAAGTAATACTATATGATAGTGACTGGAATCTGAATGCAAATTTCCTAGCAATGGCCAGGGCTCACTGTCTTGGGCAAATGAGCAACATAATGATCTATAGGCTTGTTAGAAGAGGAACTATTGAGGAATACATGATATAAATAAAAAATTATCCTTGAGCATCTTGTAGTTGGTAACATGAAATCCAAGATTATGAATCAGGAAACATTACATGATATATTACACCATCGAGCAAAAGATATCTTTTTTCGATAAAATGAGGAGGCTAGAAAGGCATGTCCATGACAAGAAGATGCAAAATCACACTAAGGAAATTATCCCACATCAGTTGTGGGGTGGAGATATTTAGTGTTTAAATATTAAAACACACATTTTATATGTTGCTTTGAAAGATGATGGCTTTTGTAAGTCGCAAGCTTGCACAGGGGCCCCCACTTGCGGCCAGGCTGGAGGTGATTGTAAGTAAAATTTGAACAAACCAATGCACAAGCTGATGTGGTGAGATGGATTAAAATGATGCCACATGTCCTCATCCAGTTGTGAGCCCATGCCATCAAAAGAAAGTTTCTTGATCATTAAGCGAAGCAGGAATGTGGGAAAGTGACAAATGATAGCACGACCTCAACTGTCGGTGATGTGTAGATGCTGACTGAGTAGTGAGGTGGAAATCATGTAGCCATTTAGAAATTTCCATGTGGTGATGAGGTGGCAAGTTGAGATGAGGTGAACTAATTAGGTGTTGCCACATGACATGCTCATTCAAACCTTGTTTGACTCAAAATTCAAGAAAAGGGAAAACATTTAAAATGATTAAAAAAAATTGATTTTAAATAATTTCTTAGAGCATGGTACATGAAACTTTTTAAATTTTAAAAGGATATTTAATAAAGTTTCAACATTAGAGAAATTTTTAATTTTTGAAAATGTAAAATTGTAAGCCAAAGAAGCCATGCTAGGGGAGTATTTTTCGAATTGAGATTCATGGGGCTTCTGAGAGGCAAATATAGTGATATTATATATCGCTAGAATTAGGAGAAGATGAAATTTCCAATTTTGAGGTTAGTTTTCACATAGGAAGTAGTTTATTCAAGTTATAGAAGGTTATTTTCCAGATTTATAACTTGCAACCGCATTCAGGTATCAAAGTTTAGTTGTGATTTGTAGTAAGGTAATTACCTAAATATGGATAAAACATGGTAATAATGTAGTTGGGGTCAATTTTGATCACCATTATTCAGTTTAAACCCAAGTTTTTACTAGCATTTCATGATGCAGTACAAAATTTTTGGTGACAGAAAAGTTTTCATCATTTCA
Source organism: Cupressus sempervirens (assembly GCA_028749045.1). Taxonomy (NCBI): domain Eukaryota; kingdom Viridiplantae; phylum Streptophyta; class Pinopsida; order Cupressales; family Cupressaceae; genus Cupressus; species Cupressus sempervirens. The sequence goes on along the minus strand of CM053791.1, from coordinate 137,099,696 downwards.
GTAGAGATATTTCCAAATCAGTTATAGGACGATGATGAAAACTATATAAGATCAGATGGGTAAAAAGATGAGAGAGGTTATTCAGTTGCATGGGATGGAATTTTGAGTGGACACATGTCATTCTAAGATCATATTTAGGAATTCATCTTTGTCTATATCTTTCTTTCTTTCATCCATTGTAGGGGTTTCGGTCTTTGGAGAAAAATGACTCACTGGTGTGATATCATGTTTTGGTTCTAGTTTTGATGTGTTCCCATCCTATGAAACCACTTTTCTTTACAAAATTATTCTTGTATGAACAATAGTAATGAAGAGAACATAGATAGTTCAGATCTTTTAGGTGTTTCTATGTTTTGATTGCATGCATATAAATGTATTAATTTCAAGGAAATTAATACAAAGAATAGCAGGTTGATTTTCATCTTAAATCTTGTCTCCTTTATTAGTAATCTTCAATGTTTTATTATCTTTGAACAAAGAGCCTAGGTCATAGTTGTAGTCCCTTAAGGCTATATGTTGTTTCATTATTGCTTATAACTCAAGGGGTTATGTAAATGCTTCAGAGAAATCAATAGGGTTATAAGTTTACTGATGGGGATATCAGGTAAGAATGAGATTTAGATTGAATATAGATGTCTATTGAAAAGGTGAATGGATAGATTAGATATCTAAAAATATGAATATGTCTTAGGTACTAGTATGCATGTACTTGATTCATAGAGTTGCCCAATGGATTAGGCACTGGTTAGTTACAAGATCACTTGTTCATGCTGCTGCATATTAGGTGTTTTATTGAATTTAACATCATTTATCAAATGTTCTTCCCTTTCACATTGAAGAGCTGAAAAGTCTAACCCTCACTCAGCTTATGAAGTTCATAGATTTGCATCTAGCTACTATAGATCCATGTTATTACATGAGTTTTTAGGAGATCGAGAGGCTTTGATCTACAATACATAGGTTCAAATTTATGTTTTAATTGCATTGGTACCATATATTAGAACCTCAAGGTTAACTCACCTAGGTCTTGCAAAGCCTGAAGTGAAAAAGCATCAAGCCTTATAGTTGGCCCAAGACTACAATCGAGTGTATCTGTCATAGGAATTTGCTAGCCTTAGATGCATTGGCCTAGTTTCTTGGTCATTTTCAAAACTGTTAAATAAAGAGTGAATAGATGTCTTATAGAGAAACAACATTTTTAGCATACTGATAAGATAATCAAAAGGAATAATATGTATTTTCTTTCATAAATGCACCCACATACGCAAGTTACAAAAATAGATATGAATACGTGCATGTTGAAAAGCTAATAATTGATGATTTTTTTGTTTCCTTATAAGAATAAAAGCATGTTAGTAAATCAAATACAATGTTGAAGGTACAAAGCAAGATACCAATACAGCCATTACCATAAAAGTAGCACACTAGAAGTATGTATCATAAAGTTTATAACATGAAATCATGGAAATAATAAATAGTTATTTAGAAATAAATATGATGTAATAGAAAATATATTGTCATGAAGATTTGATATGACTTCATCTCTAGAAATAACAAAGACATAGATTCTCCAAATAATGAAGGCATACTATTTCTTTTTAAATATAATATGTCATGAAAATAATAACAATAAAATTCAATATGTAGGCTAAACCTCCATTCCATCCAAATAAAAATAGAGCAAGATAGAAAAAAAATCTCTATAGTTCCAACTCCCATAAAGGTAGTAATAACATAGCATGCATGATGTCCTAGGCTCCACACAAAAGTTATTGGTCATTCAAATTCCCTTTTTATAGAAATATGATTGAATAGATCATTATTGAGAGAAAATATTGAAAGAGGGAGATTGCTAAAGAAGATTATGTGTTACAATCATTATTTTGTCACTAATGTCAAACTTGTTATTTGATGGTATGCCAACTACTTATAAGATTCAAGTACTATCACTTAGTTGATTGATGAAGTGGATTTGATTAATAAGAGCTAACAATAACACCTAGAGGAAAGGTTGAGTTATGATTATGTAATGAAGTACAAGGATTAGTTAAGATAGTGATGGCATGATGTATTCATAATCTACATAATGTTACAAAATGCTAGCTATACTTAGAAAGTTTAGAAGAACAAGTTACACAAAGGTTTTCTACTAAGCTTGACCAAGTGGATAGTAGGTGCCAAGAAAAGTTAGTTCAAGCCAAGAAAAAATTCAGTTGGAGCTGAGTAAAAGAAAATTCTAGTGGATGCCAAGTAAGAAAGTTGATGCTGAGTAAAGTCTAGTTGATGCTGAGCATCGGTAAACTTTAGTTGACACTGAGTGATTTTATAGTTGATGTCAAGCAATATGGTATGTTTCAAGCAACACAATATGTTTTGGAGAAACTTGTGAACTAGGAGGATGATAAGGTTGATGAGATGGTGGCACCAAACTTGATGTAAACCATTATTTAGGAAAATTCAAATGGATTCTAGGAGAGGTTTCTAGAAAAGACAAGATATGGGGTAGATACATTATATCCTACCTAATCTATCCAAAACCCTAAATTGGATGATAGAAAATAAGTAGGAATAAATCATAATTTCCTATTTATAGGAATATCTAGTCATGAAGCAAAAGTTGTCATGTGCAAGAACCTAAGGAAGAGAAGGAGTTAAGGGTTGTGCTTCATCAAGTGACCCAAGAGAAGAGTTTGCAATGGCATATTGAGAAAAAAGGTTTAAGGAGATGAATGCTTGAAGGGTGAATAATGTGTAAGAGCTACAAAGTATGAAGGCCAAGAAAAATTTAGTACTGAATAGAGATCTATAATCTGTAAGAGAAATTTTCAATTGTATCAGATCAAAGCTCTACTATTACTCTCTAAAAATTGTATCACTCTAGGGTAAATCCTTATGATTAAGGTTGACCTAAGAGTCATTTGTAAATCATTTAATAGGTGGCATTCCAAGTGAATGGCCTAAAGTCCTCTAACAAGGCTCACTTCTAATAGGGTGATTGAAATCCCCTAAGTCACATTTAATAGTGTGTATTGTAACCTTTAACAAGGTATGAATTTCATAGGGCATTAGTTTAGAAGAGTGAAAAGAAGTAGCATGTTACTGTTGGTTTCTCCCAAGTTGGGTTTGTACATAAATCATTGTGTCAAGTATGCTGATGAATCTATTGTGTTTCATGCTTTATATTTTTGCAAGTTGATTTGATAGTAACATACAAGTTTTAGTAATTGCATAATGGATGCATGGATGGGTATGAATGTTTTATGGCTTCAATAAGTTGTGAAAAGTTTTATTTATATATATGGACCTTGGATAACTAATTCACCCTCCCCCTCTTAGCTTTTCTAAAGTATTCTAAAAATTGGTATCTGTGTCATCTACTTAAAAGGATTAGTTTCAAGGTACTAGAAGCACAAAGATCAAGATATCAAATAGAGAGGTACTCATGAGCTCAATAGAGATAAATTTTTTTGCATGGAAAAGTTTGATGAAACTACACCTTGGAGGACCTGGAGATCATGCACAATTTACCATGTTTGTGGAACATGTTTATCTAGTTGGAGCCTCAACTACTAAAGATATGAAGAAGAGGAAAGAACACAATTAGGAAATGTTAGAGATTGCCTCTACCCTAAGTTATGCTGAATTTGATGATATCAAAGGTTGTGACACTACAAAGAAAATGTGGGATGCCCTGCACACAATCTATGGAGGAGATAAAAATGTTCAAAGAGCTAAATCTGAAAGTCTCATAGGTAAGTTTGATGATCTAAGAATGGAAGAAGGTAAAAATATTGCTCAATATGTTATCAAAATAAAAGAAGTTGTTAGTGCAATAAGAGGAGCTATTTTTCATATAGATGATGATAATGTTTTAAGAAAAGTCTTGAGAACATTACTGCATATTTATACTATTAGAGTTTTTATATTCAAGAACTGAGATGTATTCTAGGAAATTATTTAACCCTTGAAGGTCTAGTAGGTAGACTCACTGCTTTTGTGCAATCTAAATTTGATAATTACAAACCTGAGAGTCTTGAATATACATTCAAAGCTAAGCTATTATTAAAGGAATCTAATAAGGTAAAGCAGAAGGAGAAGAAGAAGAAGAAGAAGAAGAAGAAGAGAAAGATAAAATATGTATCTAGTGATAGTGATACAAATGAGGAGGATGTTGAATGATTAGAAGCACTACTAGCAAGAAGATTTCATAGAGGTAAAGGCAAGTTCAAAGGTATGTTACCCATCATTTTTTTCAATTGTAATGAGGTTGGTCATATTGTTGCAAGATGTACACAGAAGAAGAATTATAGAGATGGAAACAAGTACAAGAACAAAAGAGAAGATGATTGTAGCAAAGACTACAAAGACAAAGGAAAGAAGTCATGCTACATTTTTGAAGAAGAAATTAGGGATGATTTTGATGAACATGATAATGAAGTGGTGTATGTTGTAATGAAGAGGGATAAATCTAATGAAGATGAGCAACTGCACTTATGACTTGCATGAACAAAAGTGATAGATGAATCATTGACAGTGGATGCTCACATCACATGATTGTAGAAAAAAGTAAGTTCATTACCTTGAATTATTATAATGGAAATAGTGTAGGATTTGGTAATGATGCACCATGTTTGATAAAAGGAAAAGGTTCTATCAAACTCACATACACGATTTTATATGATAATGCTTACTATGTTGAAGGACTAACTATAACTTGTTGAGTGTGTCACAATTGAATAATTTGGGATGCAAGGTTGAATTTGGAAACAAGACTACTAAGATATATGACACAAATGGGAAACTAATTGGAAAAGGTGATCAAATTAGAAGTAATCTATTCTATCTTGATATAGAGGATGCTACTTGTCTTGATGTAAAATTTGATGATGTATAGCTTTGGCACAAGAGGTTATGTCATGTTAACTTTGATAACTTGGTCAGTATTAGTAACATGAAGAAAGTTAGAGGTTTTCCTAAGTTTAAGAAACCTAATAATGTAGTGTACAAACAATCTCAGCTAGGGAAAATGACAAAGTCGAGATTTATGATTAAAGCTTATAACTTTAAAGAAATACTAGAGATTGATCATACTAATTTGTGTGGAGAAATTGAAGTGCAAATCTATAGAGGAGATAAGTACATAATGCTATTTGTTGATCATTATTCTAGAATGCTGACAATTATGTTTTTGAAATAGAAATCTAATTCTTTTCAAATGCATGAGTCGTACTTGGAAAGAGTTGAGAAAGAAATAGGTAAAAGTCTGAAATTCTTGAGATCAGGTAGAGGAGGAGAATTCATGTCAAATGAGTTTTTGATGTTCTATAATGACAAAGGAATCAAAAGATAGACATCTGCTCCTAAGACCCCTCCACAAAATGGGATTGTTGAAAGAGGGAATATGTCTATAATGGACTATACTAGAACACCTATGATGTAGAAGAATGTTGAGAAAAATACTAAAGTGAAGCTAGAAGTATTGCTATATATATATACCCTAAACCATGTACAAATCAAGAAAGGTACTCATTAAGTACCTTTTGAACTATAGTATGGATATCCATCCAATGTAAAATACTTTAAGGTATTTGGTAGTAAGTGTTACATTCTTAAAGCTATTAGGGATGAAAAGCTTGTTTCAAAAAGTGAAAAAGGTATATTCCTTGGCTACTCCACAAAAAGTAAAGCCTATAAGAATTTAAATACTAACACTAACACAATTGTGGAAAGTGAAAATGTAAATTTTGATGAATATACAGAAGTACATGAGGCTAAACCTATAAATGAACTAGAATAAGACAAATCATTTGTATACTTTTATGAAGGAATTCCTACTAAAGAAGATGCTACAAATCAAATTACAAATCAATAGAAAGTTTCAATAACCACTGACTCACATCTTGTGAATGTCAAGTTACATTTAGGAATCTATCTACATTTAGATGTTGAGTAACAGAATGAAGAAGATTCACATTTTGATTCTAAAGATAGTACACATGAAAGAGATGCTAAGATACATGACAGAGAGATACATAGTGATTCTAAAGTTGAAAGACAAAATGAAGAAACAAGAGCTAAGGTAAGATTATCCAAATATGTCAAAAGACATCATCCTCTTACTCAAATAATTGGAAACAAAGATGTTGGGCCAATGATAAGAAATAGATTGAGAAGTGAATCATGTTTTCTAAACAATAAGAAGCCCAAAATAGTGAAAGATGCATTAGAAGATGTGGACTAGTACAAAGCCATGGAAGAAGAAATTGAACAAATATAGAAGAATAAAGCATGGAGTCTAGTTCCTAGAATAGAAGACAGAAATGTGATTAGCACCAAGTGGGTATTTAGAAATAAGCTAGATGAAATTGATGAAGTCACAAGAAACAAATAAAAATTAGTTTGCAAAGGATATGCACAAGAATAAGGAATTGACTATGGGGAAACATTTTCTCCTATTGCTAGAGTGGAAGGATTAAGAACTCTACTTGCTTGTTCTACATACAAAGGTTTTAAAGTTTATCAGATGGATGTTAAATCTATATTTTTTAATATAATACTAGAGGAGGAAGTTTTCATAGAATAGCCAAAAGGTTTTTTTGATGATAACAATAAGAACATGGTCTATAGATTGCACAAAGCTCTATATGGCTTGAAATAAGCACCAAGAGCATGGTGTGTGAGACCTGATACTTATCTTGTGAAAATTGGATTTGATAGGACTGATGATAATAAAAATCTATACATAATTATAAAAAAAGGAAAAGTTAGTTTTTTGTTTGAAACATTTGTTGATGATATCATCTTTGGAGGTCAAGATTCTTTATGTAAGGATTTTGCAAATTAGATGAAGCAAGAATTGGAAATGTTTATGTTTGGAGAAATCAAAATTTTTGGGAGTTTGCAAATTTATCAGATGAACTATGCTATATACATCACTTAGTCAAAGTATACACCTATGGTGATAGGAAACAAGTTGTCAAAGAATGATGATTCTACTGAGGTGACTCAAACATTATACAGGTCTATGGTTGGAAAATTGCAATATGTAGACATAGTAGACCTGACATTGTGTTATCTATATTGATAGTTGTAAGATTCTCTTCTAATCTAAGGGAGAATCATTTAATGGCTATGAAGAGAATAATAAGATATCTGAGACTAGTTACATGGACTAGTAAGAGACAAAGTTGTACTTCACAATCTACTGCTAAAGTTGAATATGCTACTACTATTGTAAACTGCACAAACATTGTATGGATCAAATAGCTACTCAAAGGAATGAAGGAAGAAATCATAGAACTAGTGATAATTTACTTTGATAATACAAGTGCTATTGATATATCAAATAATCCAGTGATGCACACAAAGACAAAGCACATTGCAATCAAGTATCATTACTTGAAAGAGTTAGTTCAAGATAAAGAGGTGAAGATGGAATTTGTTAACTCAAAGGAACAAATTTCTGATATCTTCACAAAACCATTACCCAAGGATGCTCATGAGTATGTAAGAGGTAAACTAGGGGTGATACCCCTATCAAAGCCTATCTAAGAAACAAGAGGGGTGTCCTGCATCAAACAAGTTGATATTCATATATTATACATTGATGTAGAGGATCTTACTTTAGGAGCTACCTAAAGTAATCATAGAGCTAATACTTCAAAACAGTCATAAAAAGGTGATATAGGGAGAACATGTTTTAAGATGACAAGTTTTTGGTACATGTCTTAGGCATTTTTGTAAAAGAGGGAGAAAGTACATTAAATTGATAATTATGAGAAAGAGAGATCTGTTGATCAGAAAGGAAGAAAGTATATCAAAAAGAGACAGTGTAATCAAAGAAAGGAGATATTGATTAGAGAACCAAAATGTATAATCATAGAGGGAAATATTCTTTATAAATTTTGAGGGAGAAAGTACAAGAGATTGTTGTCAAAGAAGTTGGAGAAGCTACTTATCTTAGAGGGAGATTCGATATTTGATGATGTTTCTGATTAGAAGAAGACACATGTATGTAAGAAAGAGGGAGATACAAGAAGGAACTTAGAGGGAGTTATAAGAAAGAGTTCTGTAACCCAATCAAAAGATGGAAGTTACTAAAAGAGGGAGCAATTTGATACAAGTTTTCTTTTTGGTATTGTCTTATTGTTTTAACCCAATCATATTAGTTGAACAATATGTTCATCATTTGAGTGACTTGGTTGATCAATTTGGTTTATCATCAATGCCAAAGAGGGAGATTGTTGAAATATGATTGAAAGGATCATTATCTAGAGAGGCTATTGAAAGAGGGAGATTGTTGAAGAAGACTATGTGTTTCAATCATTGTTCTATCATTGATGCCAAACCTACAATTTGTTGGTAAGACAACTACTTATAAGATTCAAGTACTATCACTTAGTTGATTGATGAAGGGGAATTGATCAATAAGAGGTAACAATAGCACTTAGAGGAAAGGTTGAGTTATGATTATGTAATGAAGTACAAGGATCAAGTAAGACAGTGATGACATGATGTATTGATAATATACTTAAGGTTACAAAATGTTGGCTACACTTAGAAAGTTTAGAAGAACAAGTTACACAAAGCTTTTCTACCAAGCTTGACCAAGTGAATAGTAGGTGCTGAGAAAAGTAAGTGCAAGCCAAGCATAAAGTTAGTTGCAGCAAAGTAAAAGCAAATTATAGTGGATGCTAAGCAAGAAAATTGATTTTGAGTAAAGTCTAGTTGATGTCAAGCATTAGAAAACTTTAGTTGACACTGAGTGGTTTTATAGTTCATGCTAAGAAATGCAGTATGTGCCAAGCATCAAAGGATTGACAATGTCAAGCTACTACATTATGTTAAAAATCAAAGATTCACTAAATCTAAGCTAACAAGTTTGTTTTCTTGAAACTTGTGAATCAAAAGGAAGATAACGTTGATGAGCTAGTGGCACAAAACTTGATGTAAACTATTTTGTAGGAAAACTCAAGTGGATTCTAGGAGAGGTTTCTAGAAAAGACAAGATATGGGGTAGATGCATTGTATCCCACCTAATCCATCCAAAACCCTAAATTGGACGATGGAAAATGAGTGGAAAAATATCCTAATTTCCTATTTATGGGAATGTCTAGTCGTGAAGAAAATTTTTTCATGTGCAAGAACATAAGGAAGAGAAGGAGTTAAGGTTTTTCTTCATCAAATGACCTAAGAGAAGAGTCTACAATGGCATGTTAAGAAAGAAGGCTTAAGGAGACAAATGCTTAAAGGGTGAACAAGTTGTGAAAGCTATAAAGTATGAAGGTGAAGTAGAATTGAGAACCGAACAAAGATCTATAATCTACAAGAGAAATTTTAAGTTTTATTTAATCAAAGCTCTATTGTTACTCGCTAACAATTATACCAATCTAGCATAAATCCTTTGGATTAAGGTTGATGTAATAGTCATTTGTAAATCCTTTAATTAGGTGGCATTCCTAGTGAATGGCCTAATGTCCTCTAACAATGGTAACTTCTAATAGGGTGATTGAAATCCCTTAACTGATTCACATTTAACAATGTGTATTGTAATTGTTAATAGGGTTGGCCTTTCATATGGCATAACTTCAGAAGAGTGAAAAGAAGTAGCATGTTAGTGGTGGTTTTTCCCAAACTAGGTTTCCATAAATTGCTGTGTTAATTGTACTAATGAATTTGTTGTGTTTCATGCTTTACATTTCTACAAGTTGATTTGATAGTAGCATTTAAGTTTTAGTGATTACATAATGGATGCATACATGGGTATGAGTGTTTTATGGGTTCACTAAATTTTGAAAAAAAAAATTCATACATTTGGAATTTTGATAATTGATTCAACCCCCCCCCCCCCCCCCTCCTCTTCATTTATTCTAAAGTATTCTAACACTTTCCACCTATATTTAAAGGAAAAAATTGATAAATTTATATATAATTGTGATCTGCATTCATACGGGGTTAGAAGCATCATATGAAGGATGCTACCCTAGCCTTATCATTCATCTTTTGCTCATCATATACAAAACCTTATTTAGTAAAGGAAATGTGAAATAGACACACATCTCTTCATAAAGGATACAATAGAGATGGAAAAATATATATATAGCCCCTGCCATATCAGAGCCATTCCCAACAAACAATGAACATATATATGAAATCCTAATTTGTAGGTTGTGACCTTTACCAAAATGCACAGCTCAAACATATAGAAATAAAAGGGAAAAAATTAGTATGAATAACACATGTAGCCCACAGCCTCCATGTTTATTAGATTTCAAGGGTAACATAAACAACATGAAAAAAATCATGGAAATGAAATAAAAAAGATGTAAAAATGTAGAGCAAGCCATGGAATCCTTCTATTTTGATAGTAGATCAACTAAATGGAGAAAGTAAAGTCAAATGCCAACCTGTATGTATTCCATGTTCCTACTATTTCCATAAATGATGCTAAATGAAGTTGATTCATCTCAATTCCACAATGGCAACTTTCACCAAATACTTAAATGCTACAACATAACTGGAACTAGGGCATGAGTTTTTAAAAGACTTGTATTTTTTTTCAAGAGTCATGGATAAGATTTCTTATTTTCAATATTAATATATGAATAATATATTAATGTATTAATAGAGGAGGTGTTCTTTTTAATAGGCCAGATGTGGAATTTTTTTTATTTTGTCAAAGTGTTGGAAAAGGGGGGTTATTTGTATTTAAGGTGGTTATTGTAGTAAATCAAGTCCTTAGTATGTGTATGAATGGGTTTTAACTTTTTTCCATATCCTTTAAGTGTAATCATTTAAATGAATGATGTCCCTATGAGCCATTCTATTTAAATGTAGGATTAAAATGCAAAGGTAGTGTAGTTTGTTTTGATTTAATTATGAAAATTTCATGGTTAGGAGGATTTTCAAAAAAGGGGCAAGTTACATACACCTATGAGTATTTTTTTGGAAAAAATCAGTTTTTAGATTGAACATGATTTGTGAGGGTGGTAGATTACATTTTTCAGCTGATTTGATGTAAATCATATATTGGTTATCAATTTAGAGGATAATGCAGATTGTGGGTTTTTGACATATTTATATCCCATTCTTTAGTATTACTCCAATTAGTTCTTTCATCCTATCTCATTATAGGAGGTTTTTTTCTTTCTCCTTGCAATGATAAGCTTATTTGTAGCTCATGTCCTATTTTGTGATGTAGCTTTTGAGAATTTTCTTCTTCTGGATATGAAATGGTAGTGATCATCTTTGGCTATACTTAAAAAATTTCACTCTCTCTTAAGAAGTTTTAGTTCTGAGTTAGGGTGTTTTAATGAAATCTAGGCTTAGGTTAGGTTTTTGAGAGAGATTTTAGAGATAGTTTTTGAGTTAAATAATTAAAAAATTGTATGTAACCCTCATTTGAAAGTTTTGAACAAGTTTCCCTCTTTTAAACCCCACACCTTTTTACATTTTACGAACTTAATGTTAGTAGTATCTTTCTATGATCAAGCTATTGTATTCATTTGTAGTTGTGAGTTTTCCATTGAAAGTTGTATTACCCTTGTTATTTTTGTGAATCACCTTTATTTTAAGTTAATTTTATATTAGTTGTTATCTCTCTCCCATTTTCCTACCAAGTTCAATTCTAGTTTTATTAGGTGATTCAAGGAAAGTTGACCCTTTGTATTAGAGGTTGATCATTAACATGGCATACCCACAGGCTAGGGATCATCTCATGTTTCACTATATTGATAAAAGTTAAACTTCAACACAAGGATGCAATCTAGGTGAAAAAATTTACTTTTTCCTCTATTACATCATCTTATAAGTATCTATTATAGCAAGAAAATTAGTTTATTCTTTCTCTCAATTCTCTTCCTTTTTGTTGAGAAGATTAAGGATTGATATTAACTTCTCTCCTATCATTAAATTCTTCTACAATGTGGTTTCTTCATAGGGATATAAGTTTCAAGATAATAGCAAGGTGATAATAAATTTCTTGATGAAAATATATTTCCCAAGATTAGAGTCCATATTAAAGTTAGAGTAGATAATGAGACATGTTTTAGGTCAAAGGAACTTAATTCCTTATAATCAACATAATATAGTCAAGTTGAACCCATACATAATAACATATTGAAGACAATACAAATGATTCTTTACAACAATAAAAAGGTTTGGAACTCTAAGTTAAATTTAGTACAATAGGATGATGGCTTGGAATTTCAAAAGTCCGCAAGATATGGACCACATGAGATAGTTTAAGGATAGAAAGAAATATTTCCAGTTGACAATTTTTTACTTGTATATCAATTTGTCATAAAAGAGGAATTTGATGATATAGATTTCATATAGGACAAGATTGAATAGTTGTCTAACCTATTGGTAGGACATGAGCGGTTAGCTTTATGAGAGAGTTAAAAGGGGAAATATTGGTACCTTATGCTATCAACATTTGTAACCAAATTTCTTACATAGTATAATTAGTACCCCTTTATCATGGGGTTATGGGTTTGATTGGGAAGAACTTTAAATAGGTGGTTGTAGAGGGCGATGCCATTACTATTATTAATATTTTTTTTAAATGTGGCAAGAGTTGGATGAAAGATAAGTGATGTTATTAGTACCATTATGTTTTTGTTGGGTTATGTTCATGAGGTATCATTCTTTCACACATACCAGGAGGAAACCATGATGTAGATAGGCTATAAAAGATGGGATGATTTATAGAAGGTTTCAAAGCTTGGAAAAATGTCTTTTTTTTTCCTACGCTTTTGAGGTGATTATTCAAGATCTCAATTAACTTTATCACTTATGATGTTGACATAATTTATCATTGAGGCTTGCACTACCCTAAAATTTTATTGGGGTTTGAATGTTATCTTTCCAAACACATTTTTAAGCCTAGTTATCAAGCTTAAGATGTTGGGGTTATTTGTTTTCACTTAGTATTTGTTTACCATTGAACAACAATGTTATCTATTTTCTTAGTTAGTTGTTTGGTTATGTAGATGAGGTATCATTCTTTCACACATATGTAGAGGGAAACTATGATGTAGATAACCTATCAAATATGGGAAGATTTATTGAAGGTTTCAAAGCTTGGGAAAATATATTTTCTATGCCTATGAAAGCATTTAAAGTGGTTATTCAGGATTGCAAATAAGTTTAAAATTTATGATATGGAAATAATTTCTTGTTAAGGCTTGTGCTAACCTCTATTTTTATTGGGTTTTGAGTGTTATCTTGTTGAACACATTTTGGAACTTGATTGTCAAGCTTTAGAATTGGGGTTTATTTGTTTTTTTCCAGTATTTATTTGGCCCTATTGGTACTTTTGAGTGCTATGAGAGGAATTAAAGAAAGTGAATGAATATGTGGGGAGATTAATTTCAAACTGATCTAGATAATCTAGAAGAGTATAATAATGAATCTAAACTTTGAGATACCGTAGAGTAGTGGGGGAGGGTGTTGTGGTGGAGAATGACCAATCATATTATGGACATGAAAGTATACAATATGGGTCTTTCTATGATGATTTCTCTATCTTGGAATGGAGGAAGTGTGAATAAGGTGTGTGTTTCTTTTGTTATTATAAGTCTATAAATGATTGCAGTAATTAATAACATAAGCATGTAGGGCATTAAGATTCTTTGGAACACAAATATATCTTTCAAGCTTGTTGATGTTTTTTTCTATATATAAGTGAATATATTTTTGTATTGCATTTTGGGTTCAACATTGAACCTATCTTAGGTGTGTGGAAGAAAGTGAAAGCAATACTCATCCAATTTATTACCTCTAAAGATAGGTATTAGTGCTTTTCCTCCCACATGTTTCCTATGCTAAACCATTGTAGAAGAAATAATATTTTTAATTATTGTACTAGATTTCCTCTTCTCTTTCCATTTTTGTAGAAAAATTCAATGATAAATAATTTTCAATAAGTGTCAATGGATATTATATAGGCTTTATGAGTTTCTTAGAAATTTGGTACCCAAGGACTCCAATCAATTGGTTGTTGAATTGAAAAACCTAGTATTCCTATGTATTTCTTCTTTGATGGAATAGAATTACTCCTAAAACCTCCTCTAGACTTGGTATGTGTATTCTCTATCCTTATAAGGGTAATGAAAATAAAGAGGACCTCTCTAAAGAGTAGGAGAATTTTGTGAATGTGGATGTTTCTAAGAATTCTACTAAAGGCTTGTCCTAGGCTACAAAGTAAGAATGAAATGCTAATAGTTGTACCTAGTTCATCATTCCCTTATCCCTTATGTATACTCAGTCCCCCACTCCCTCCCTACCTATTTTTTATACCCTAAATATCTCAAATTTAGAGTATTTTTGTCAAGTCCTATTCCTAAAATAGATGATGATACTGTGGACTTTGATACTCTAGACTTATAGTTGAATTAGATGGCCAATTATTATAATAGATTAAGGCTAGTTTCTAGATGGTTAGTGTTTGCAATGCATATGGTTCGTAGAGAAATAAATAAATTTGAGCTTATTACAAAAGAAGAGAACAAGATGAAATATTTGACTATAAGTCACAAAGATGAAGCTTGGTCAGAGGTAGGTCGCAAATTAGGTTACGGATTACATACATGGTAACAAATAAGGAAGAAGGTGCTTGTTATTTTCAAAAGGTGTCATCAAAAGAAGAAAAAAGTGAGATGTGGATGACCCTAAATGATATGAAGATAGCCTAAGATCATCTTTGCGATCAAATTAATGACATTTTATTATATAAAAAGTTTGTTCATGCTAAGATGTAGGCTTGTTGGAAATATTCTAGACTATGCTAAGTTCTTGAGAGGGGAGGGGTAAATCGATAACTTCTAAAACTTCAACAATTTAACTCTTTATCGAATAGTCCAATTAGCACTTAATTCTTGACATATAATCTGATCTAATTGCATGCATAAAAAACTAAAAACATGAAAGCATTCATAACACTATGACATAAAGATTTGGTGACCTAGAAACCTTCTAAATAGAAAGTAAAACTAGGGTGGGGATGATACCCACAAGCTTTAGTACTGTAATATAAAGTTAGCCTATTAAGGCTTACATTGATCACTTCTAATGATCTGTCCTATTAGGATCAACAAGGACTACAAGGTCCATCTTGTGAAAGGATTTACAAACATATAATGAAGTATGCAATCGGTAAAGAGATTTATAAAAGACTGTTAGGTCTACCTTCCTAAAGGATTTGACTGATCCAATAGTTAGGATGAAGTAGTAGCTAATCTCTGATTTACAGCTTAGTTATCTGAATGAGATTACTTTATGTACTAATCACCTTGCTATGGTAGATAGGACTTTGTTGCTCCGTATATTATTGTTGCCCTTGTAATTTTCTCTTTTTGCTCTTCTCTGAATATATTCTATTACATTGTATCCACATTCACATTTTTTACACTCAGTTATGATACAATACATTACATATATATATAGAAATCCAAATATATGGATTACAAAGTTGGCCATAATACAAGTTTACACAAATATTACAAAGTTGGCTCACATGAAGACACTTGGGCTCTAAGGACTAACTCGGTGAGGTTTTGAAACTTTGCATCCACTATCAATACTTGACATCATAATGCAATTAGTAGAATCTTGATCCATACTAGTCACTTCCAAGTAATCTTGAACTCAATTTGCACTAGTGACTTGATAGATACTATGAAACTCATCATATAAACTGAATCACTTGTTTACCACTGGATAGCCCAGCAAACACTATGACCTCAAGCTTAGTATAGATTGAGCCACTTGGTTAACATTGAGTAGCTTGGTTAACACTAGACTCCCATCACATAAACTATGAACTTGGTGAACACTACATATCTTGGTTTGCACTGGTAAACTCGACATACACTGAGATGCATGATTTACACTGCTGATCTTCACTATAATTGTAACTACTCAATAACCACTAGGTTTTGTCCAAAGGACTCAATAGCAACTATAGAAATTGATGACAACTAAAATGCTTGGCAAACACTGCTAGTTGTAGAATGAGCTTAGTAACTATATACAATTTGAATAAGTGTGTGTCACTAATAACAAACTTGACTTTTATGACAACAATCTCCCCCTTTGGCATTAGTGTAAAAAACACTTATCATCCAATTCTAAATTAAAAAAGTTTCCTAAATACCTTATATCCATCACCTTGTGATACCAGCTTGATAAAGTATATTGATTTTGAGATTTTTCAAAAATTTATTTTGTAAGACATATATCTGTACATGTTAAGGGTCTTTCATATAGTACACTATACATCTTCTTTCCATATACAAACTATCTTTGTATACATATTTTTTTCCCCTATTGTTGTTACACCTTATTACATTTTCTCCTGCATAACATGTATCTTTCTCCCCCTTTTTGTCATTAATGCCAAAGATTTATTTTATTTATTTACATAGTAACACCAAAATTAAAATTATGAATTTACTTTAAGAATTATTGCAAAAGTTTTATCCCAATTGTCTTGCAAGAATTTACATGTGTGAAGTACAATTTGTACTTCTGCTAATAATTCTATCATATGGTCCACTATGGAGAAGTTACTGTCATGGATGAGAGTTTTTGAATGTGCAATATGTTTCCACTATGCATCCATGTTGGGAAGAATAATGTTCTATATATCTATCAATGTAGATCTAATCCTTGCTTCTCTAAGAAATTCTGCTTGTATATCTATCAAAAATCTTATCTTTTGAAAGTGTGTAGAGCTTGAACTAGGGTCTAGTTGAAATTTTCAAGTGCTTAACTTAAGATCTTCATCTATTTTGGATAGTCTATCCTTTATTTCCTTGGTAAACTTAGAAACATTACATAACTTACCAAAAAGTAGTGACACATTTGCACAAGATGCTTCCAAAGAACCCAAAATTGTAGAAAGTTCTACTTGATAAGTAGCAATTTGTTGAGCAATGTGCTCTAACAATTTATTACCAAGTTTCTTTTCTATTGTCTATACTATCTTATCTTTCCCATTAGTATCTCCGTTAAACCTTTGAACTGCCTCTACTAGCTGATACAAAATTGGTTGTGAACAATCAACCTCAATACTAATGGCCTCTGCCAAAATGTTCTTTGCATCCTTAATAATCTTAAATTCCTTATCTCTTTCCTTTCTTAATCTTTTTTTTTTAGCTTTTCCTAGAGGAGTTTGTGAAATGACTACATTTGGTCTGGAGTAAGCTTTAAAATGTCCCAATTAGGGATTACAATTTTCTCATCTAAATTTATTTCTTCCCAAATCTCTTTTCCTTTGCCCAAAATTTTTGTGCTCGATTGAACCTTGGGCTCAATTGTCCTTATACTTATTGCTTGTGTACCCAAAATAGAAATAATTGTAGACATACTAGGAATAGCTATAAAAACTAATACTACACTTATTGAAGGAATATTAATAGAAATACATGAATAATCTAAAATTGATGTAGACATGTCCAAAACTATTGTGCTCAAAACTGAAGGAGCCAACTCGATAGTAGAGAGAAGTGTCTACAATCTAGTAGATGAAGTGGAGGTAACTTCAATCAATGATGTACTAAGTTGAATGGGAGAACAGAGTGATTAGACATTGGTATTCACACTGGTAGTCACAATCAAACTTGTTGAGGTGATCTCCATGCTTGATGGTGTCACTGGTTTGCTTGGAGAGTGAGGAAGTGAGGCAATGACTATAGGGGTGAGCTTGAAATCTGGTGCCTTCCATTCCACTCCATGAACCGACATGTTTGAACCTCACTTTGTCTTACTACTGCTAGATCTCATCCTCACTAGATAGGGTCTTGATAGAATTCAAAAAATTTCGCTAACAATTCTCTCAAATCGCTTGAATTCTTTGAAGATTGCACTTTGTAACAGCTCTTCAAAAATTTCATGGTAAAAATGACTTCAACTTCATGCCTTTTGTCAAAATTTCACCATAAATGCTCAATAAAAAAGGTAGATTGATTGACATAATGTTGACGCACTGTCATCCACTTCTTTGTATTGAACACCTGGCAAAGTATTCATGACTCAGTAACCATATGCATCTTCATTACTCTCGACCTTGCTCCATAGAGTCTATGACCCAACCTCACTCGGTAGAGAAGGTCATTTGTAGAGACTTGTTCTTGGTGATCCCTTTGTATCTTGAATATAGATTTGGATCATTTTGTTCTTTTAATCTAGAACTATTTAGATGTCTTCTTTGATGGCCTAATTCTAGTTCTCCTTTGAAAACCTAAGTTGAAATGGTAGAGTCACCCAATTCTTGAGTGACTTGTTCAACATTTCTTGGACTTTCATTCTTGGTAGACTTTGGAACCCACTGTCTCATTTGTTTTTAGATGTTATCAGCTTTTTCCTTCTTCTCATCTTCAATTCTACCAGTATTCATGTACTTCTTGGCAAAATGAATAATTTTTTTACAAATGAAACATCTTTTAGTAGTGTCCCTTTTCCTCAAATGATGTTTTTGCATAATTCATTTCAATGTGTCCAAATTCTACACAATAATGACATTTTCACTAGGTGTTGTAGTCCCAAACCAAATATTGCTTTCATAATTTTCTCTACTAGATTTAGTATCTTGGTTTTGTATTATGATGACTTGTGTCCATGTTTCTTACATTTGTGACATTTTCCTTCAGATCTTGGTTTCCTTTTGCATTCATTATCCTTATAACCATGTTGATTGCAATTGTAGTACTTTCCATTGAATTTTTCTTTTCCATTGCTCCAACATTTGCTTGATGTATGACCTATCTTACCATAGTGATTGCAAGTAGGTCTTTTATTCTTTTGAGCTCCTTTCTTGGATGATTCTCCTTCTTCTATATATCCAATTCCTACATTTCCTTTTTGTCTTTAGAGATTTTTCTGATTCAATTGATAGATTTCTACTTGGAATTTCATCATTCTTTCATTGATTTGCCTTTCAAAGTTTAGATCATTTCGTAATCTTCCATTTTCAAATATTAGGCTTATGATTTTCTCATTAGCATTGGAGAGCTAATCAATAAGGTCTACTTTCTAAAGGAATTGATGATGGATTTCATTGTTCCTTCCATCTATCTCTTCTTTTATCTTATTTTTCTGTTCCATGATTTCACATAGCCTTACTAACAGAATTTTTTATTCTCTTCTTAGTGTTCTTACTTCTTCTTGTAGGGAACCATTCTTTTCTAGGAGTTATTTGATTGCTTTATTGGCCTCATCTAAATTTCTTGAATGGAGGTCTTTAATTGTTTCTTCAATGTAGAGATGATCATTCATTTGAATTACAAGTTCTTTTCTCCTTTTTAGGGATTGAGAGAGTTGCTCCTTTGCTTTCTTAAGTTGGGCTATAGCCATTTCCAAATCTATCTTCTTATTGTCAATAGCTTTGTCAAGTCTGAATATCTCCATGGCCTTTGATCTTTGCTCAAGCTATTAAACTTTCTCTTGAGAACCACAATGCTCTGATACCAATTATTGGAAACATTCTAGACTATGCTAAGTTACTAAGATGGGAGGTGTGAATCAGTAACTTCTAAAACTTCAAAAATTTAACTCTTTATCCAACAGTCCAATTAGCATTTAATTCTTCACATATAATCTGTTCTAATTACATGCATAATAAACTAAAAACATGAAAGCATTCATAACAATGTGACACAAAGATTTGGTGACCTAGAAACATTCCAAATAGAAAGTAAAATTGGGGTGGGGATGATACCCACAAGCTTTAGTATTATAGTATAAAGTTACCCTATTAAGGCTTACATTAATCACTTCCAATGATCTGCCATGTTAGGAGCAATAAGGATTGCTAGATCCACCTTGTGAAAGGATTTACAAACATACAAATAAGTATGCACTCGACAAAGAGATTTACAAAAGACTATTAGGTCTACCTTGTTAAAGGATTTGATTGATCCACCTATTAGGATGAAGCATTAGCTAATCTCTAATCTACAACTTAGTTTGCTGAATGAGATTCCTTTATGTACTAATCACCTTGTTGTGATAGATATGACTTTTATGCTCCTTATACTATTGTAGCCCTTGTAATTCACCCTTTCTGCTCTTCTCTGAATATATTTGATTACATTGTATTCAAATTCACATTTTTTACACTGAGATATGATACAATACATTACATATATATACCAATCCAATTATACAAATGACAAAGTTAGCCACAATACAAGTTCACACAAATATTACAAAGTCAGCTCAAGTGAAGACACTCAGGCTCTAAAGAATGACTCGGTGAGGTTTTGATACTTGGCATCCACTATCAATTCTTTACATCATCATGCACTTGGTAGATGTAGAAGCTCGGTCCATACTAATCACTTCCGAGTAGTCTTGAACTCAATCTACACTAGTGACTTGGTAGATACTGTGAAACTCATCATATAAACTAAATCACTTTTTTACCATTGAATAGCTCAGTAAACACTATCACCTCAAGCTCAGTATAGACTGAGTCACTTGGTTAATATTGATTAGCTTAGTTAACATTGGACTTGCATCACATAAACTGTTAACTCAGTGAACACTACATAGCTTGTTTTGCACTGGTAAACTCGATATACACTTAGATGCATGGTTTACACTGTTGACCTTCACTATAACTATAACTACTCAGTAACCACTGGGATTTTTCAAAAGACTTGGTAGCAACTATAAAGCTTGGTGACAACTAAAATGCTTCGTAAACACTATTAGTTGTACAATGAGCTTAGTAGTTGTATAAAATCTGAATAAGTGTGTGTCACTAATAAAAAACTTGACTTATATGACAACAAGGCTGAAATTGGTGATCTTAATCTCTAGATGGAAGAAATAAAGGAGAAGAGAAAAAGAAGGGAGGAAATATTGAGAAAATAGGAGATAAATCTAGAGGATTCTCATAAGATGAGTAAGGTGTGGTTCAACCACATCAAGTTTTCCTTTGTAGACAAGTTCAAGGAGCTACACAAGTATCATTCTATTATTTTTTCATATTTCCTTGAGTGGCATGTACGTGATGCTTAGTGTTTAGTTCTTGATGTTGGAGCATTTTGATTATTGTTAGTTTTTTTCTAGTTTCATGTGGTTTATGTAGTGGTTTTTCGTTAGTGCTTGTTGGTTCAACTTTTTTAGTTCTCCCAATTTTTGTTTTGTGTTATGACTAATTGGTCTAATTTTTTTGAGCTTAGTTGATACCTCAATTTTTATTTTCTTTCCCAATATGTTTCTATTTCCCTATTTAGTGTTTATAGTTATTATTGATTAGTTTCTTTCTAATATGATTAGTAAGGTGCCTTTGTGCATGACACTATCTCTTTGTCTTTGGACTCAATGTTAATTTTGTAAGAGTCCAATACATGTCACACTTGACTTATTTAGAAAAGTTGACTAAACTAGAAGAAAATTAGAGTGAATCTTAGAAGAAAAATATTAAAAGACAAGAAGAAGTCAATTTCTTGCATGAAAAAAGTAAAAGAAGAAAAGTTTTCATGGAATGGGAAGGGATGTTAAAGTGGAATGCTAAAAAACAAGATATTGGAAAACATGGAAAATTTGAAGTACCTTGGATGGGACCATGTGTTATTGTTGAGAAGGGAGGTCAGAAGAATTACTTATTTAAATATTCTAATATAAATATCTAGGAAATCTTTGTAAACAAGAAGTAATTATTACATTTAATCTCTTAAATAAATTTAAGGAGGATTCATTTTTGTAAATATTTAAATAGATTTATTTGTCCTGTTCTTTTTACTTTTTTATTTTCTAACACTAATAGTCTAGTGTCAAGAGATGAATGAAATCTTACTAAGATCAAATGGAGCATACATTGCTCTTGCTAGTTTCTAATTTAAAAGATTTAAAATTAATACCAGGGAAACAACAAATAATAAAATACCTAGGGTTTAGCTACTTGTCATGATTGGTACATTCTATTTGGGCCTAGATGAAATTAATAAACAACCTATGTTTTTTACTCTTTAGGCTCTATGAAGCCAAGGTGGGGTCAACCTAAGGATTTTACAATTCTTTTAAACTATTCTATATTGCAAACCCTTTATGAAAGATTTGACCTTGAAACTTCTTGAAATTGCAAAAATAAATGACATGTCAATACTAGCCAGTAACAAACATGAAAAATTATTGGAACAATTGATGACAAATTTTATATTCCATTCTGAAAAATAATTCTTAATGATTTTTTATCTATATAAATGTATTCTTACTAAGATAAGATGGATTTTCTTGATTTTACAACTAAAGAACCAATGATTTAATCCATTGCAAAAATAGAGTCAACAGTTAATATTAATAAATCTATTTCATTTTCTTGAAATTAAATGTATCAACTATTGACCTCCAAATTTTCTACTTATCATATCCCTTTCATACCCTAAATGACCTATCATTCCATAGAACCATTTACTTAATTCTTTGAACTCAAAGAAACTCTAAAATAACATACAACTCATTAAATTGCATTTGAATAAAATTAAAATTGTTAATTCATTTTCAAAATCATAAAAGCATGAAAATAGAGACCAAATTTTGAGACATGGATATCCTACAACACGAGTATTAATCTCTTTGTGAATGATACATAGTGGTTAAAGTTGCAATTGTTTTTTTGTCATTGATGTCAAATCTACTGATGAGACATGTTTCTATATGATTTAAATGTCATATTTATTTTTTTTGATGAAGAGGAATTGAGAGTTTGCAAATAAAAAAAGGACCTATATGGAAGGTTGAGTTATGAAGTGGAAGTTACAATGGGCATTTGATTAGTTAGACCCTGATAAGACAAAGTGATTGTTTGTATCATTGATTTAAATCTTAATCAAGCAATTGAGTAAAATGTAAGGAATACAAAGTGATGCTAGTGTCAACTAAGCCACTGTAAGTGTCAAGAAAATTTAGTTTTGAACAAGCATTAGTATTGTTTGAGCAAGATATTTGGTCCTGAGATCTATAACAACTGAGTGATTAATCAATGAATAAGTTTTAGAACTTAGTAGCTTATGAGTAATAGTATCTTGAATGCTTTTGAGGAATCATGATTTCTAGCTGACCAGTTGATTTCTTGGGATATGGAGACTATGTTGAAGATAAGATTGGTGTTGGAAATAGCAATGGAGAAAGTAAACTCTAAGAGGCGGGGGAAGGCGAGGGGGTGAATTAGTATTTTAACACTCTAACCATTAAAATATTCACCACACATCCATCTCACAATTTGTATGTAAATTGAAATGGAAAACTAAACATATTCATCCATAAAATGAAAAAATTAACACTTATGACACAAGATATTTGGTTATCTAGAAACCCTCCAATGAGAAGGTAAAACTTGAGTGGGAATGACACCCAAAAATCTTCACTACTACATTTGTAAAGTTTATCTAATGAAGGTTACAATTGGTTGATCATAAACTATGATCTACCCTATGAAAGGTCTACCCTGTCAAACAATGACAGGAGGCCTAGTTTTCATTTGAATATCTTGCACCCAGAAATGTTTCATGACTCAATACTTTCATAGTGCTTGGTATGCATATCAAAGAACCTATTGGTTTTAATTTTCACATGATGGAAGTCCTCTATCTAGGAATAGAAATTTTAAGATTGTGCCCATTAATAGATAATAGGGTTTCTAGATAAGTTGTCCATTTACAAGCCTTTGAAAGTTTTATGAAAACACTACATTTCTTTCCATTCGTAAATGGTCAGGTGCAAAATGTTTGAAATTTTAAATCAGGAAAATATTTTGTTCCCTTTATATCTTCCACGCCCTGAGCTACTTTTCCTCCTAGATTCCCCAGCCATTTGATCTAAGTAGATCAACCATTGTCATTTCCTCACTATGAAAACATGGGCACTTTTTATGTATAGCGAGGTAGCGAGTGCCACAAAGTTGTAATACGAGACCACAAGATGAAGACACGATAGTCAAAAAATTATCTTCTAACTGATCATTCAGTCACGGATACCTGGAAAATGCTATCAGAATAGGAAAAGGGACCTAGTTGGAGAAAATAAAAAATCGGCATCAGAATGATGATTTTTTCGATGTCTCGCTATCTCAGTATCAGAAAAGTTTTCCATATCACTGTTAGCAAAGTAGTGAGGCTCCATGAAATGAACATCTAGTGGGACCTCAAGTGATGTAGATGGTGACTAAGACTAAAGTAAAAGATTTATTGATCGCCAGTAGTGTAGAACTTCCTACATCATCAATGCCTTAGATGCACACCTCACTCATAAAGCATTCAAGAGACCCCAATCATCTGATCAAGTTTCAATCTATGATCCTCGCCATTTTTCTATAAAGAGTTGCATGATTTTTAGTCTTTGCAACATAGCGAGTGTAGGACCCACTATTCCTTAGGGTACTTGGTGCAATTTCTCCACCTTTGATGTAACCTCAGATCACCGGCCATTGTTGTCTCACCATAAAAAGTAACTCGAACAGTATGTATAGCAAGATAGCGAATGAGGGCCCACCACTATCTTCTAAGAAATACAAGAAACATATCATCTGCAAGATCGAGAGTGAATCAATGGCTATCACTACTTTGCTATGGCAATGTGCTCGTTCTTTGTGTATGGCAAAGTAGTGAGGTGTTGACACGTATCCTTGGTCACTAATGGATCCAAGCGGATATGCCATCAATGAAAGAGTTATGATTGTAGGAAATTTTCATTAGATTAGAGGGCCAACTTGTCGAGTGCAACAACTAGTTGTCTTTCTCTGTACCCAATGATCATATGATTTTTAAGATTGACAACAAAGTTTTCAATACTGAAGGTGGTGGCACTCTGCACATTAATAAGATGTGAAAAGTTTCACATGTGAAGTTAATAACAAAGTATAATAGGCAAGATTTTCCCAATTTTACCTTACGAGAATAAAGATTTTGAAATCTTTTCTGAACGAAGATAATTATTGCAAGGATTGAGATAAATCTAGCATGAGTGTGAAGCAATTGGTTCAAAGATAAATTACAGACTTACGAAGAGAAAAAAACTCCAAGTAAGCTCTCATGACATAGTTTTTGAAAAAATTTCAGTTTTGTATGGTTTAATCAAAGGATGGTTCTAAAGAGTTCATTAGATCATGGGTTGTGGATAGTAGAGGGATTACTAGGTAAAAATACTTGGGCCTAGGATTGTAATATCCTGCATACTAGTTCAAACTGGTTTGCAAAAAAGAAGTGGTTGTCCCGTATAGAAGTATATGGATTTTTGATAGAGGAAAACTAGTAATCCTGAGTGTTTTCTTAAAGTTTCATCTCTTTGAAATTATGGTAAGATATTGTAGTCAAGTAACCAAGGTTTTGAGAAGGATAATGAATGAACCTGGTAAGATAATAGCCCTCTCAGTGGTAACATCATCCTTTCAACAAATTTTCAAGATATCATAGCCTGATGCACGGGTAACAGAAATGTGTGGGATCTTGTGCATAGTTTTTGAGGAAGGTGGAGAAGATTTCATACTCACGGGTATGGTCATTCTTGCTTTATGTTAGCATGCACCTTTTTTGTGTCAGTGGATGGAAAATTTTGGTCAAAAGGTGGTTAAGAAAGTAGACATGGCTGGGAATCAAAAGTTACCCATTCTATTATATTTGACAGCCACATTGTCTCCCTGCTCAAGGGTTGCACACTAAGTAATTTTTCCAATATTTCTGAAGCCTAGCATGATCAGTGAAGAGTGGGAAGTAAAGCTGAATTTTAGAAAGTAGTTATCTTGACAAAACCCACAGGTCGAGGATAGAATGCAATCATTAGAATAGATTTTGTTAGGGACAAGCTTAGCAGTTACATATACGACAGAATCACCGTTGGAAAAAAATCAATGAAAGGAGGTGATAGATAGAAGCCCGCAAGAGAATGTGTGATTGGAAAAACTTCCTGTTAGTCTTTTTTATTATAGATGTATGTGTTTTCCTCTTGTAAGGACATCTTTCAGTCACATTTTCCCTTTGCTTGTTATAACTCACACCTATATAAGTGAGTTTTCAAGGCAATGTGAGGGTCTGAATTCTATTTTTCTAAGTGATATACTTAGTCTACTTTTGGTCCATTGTTTTGAGTGAATTGGTGATGTATTTTCTCTATCAAATCTTGAGAATACATGAATATAGAATGAGTTGTGTTTCTTCTAAAGGTCATTCTGAGTCTATTGTAAATTGTATACAATTTTCAAGGAAAATGAATACAAATTATGAACTATCCCCATATTAGTTCTTTCTGAACTTTGTCTCCTTTTCATTACTTGGCTATCTTGATGTTGTATAGGTAAAGGCTTGTGCAATTGAATGCAATCGAGTTCAGTTGTATATTTGTTTATCACGGGTGTTAATTCAATGGATTAAGTAAAAGCTCTGACAAATATGATAAGATTACTATAGTAGGGGAAAGGATTTTGAATGATGAGTTCTGATAAGAATTGTTGATGAAATTTGTTGTAAGGAAACAAATTAGATCTAAGGATTTTCTATAGACTTTGAACCCCAATGGATTAGGCACTGATCAAAATTTGATCTAGCTATAAGAGAAATGTGTCACAAATAGTTTTCAAAAAATGTAGAATTAAATCAATTTTACTTTATTTCTTGTAGATCTTAAAATTTGGCCAATACTTGTCTGCATGGAATATTTTAGCTTCAATTAGCCACTATTGCTGAGAACATCTACAGATCTATAGAGGAATTTTTGGCCATATCTGTTATATGGGATGTGTTTATCAAGTTATCAAGAATTGTGTATGTATTTGAGGATTTGAGATGAGAATCAGAATGAAACTAAAAATAATCCTCATATAGTTTTCACAGTCTTGAATCATCCCTAGGTATACCCACCCTAGTTTTACAGAGCCAGAACAATAGAAAACCACCCTTCATTTTGTTGAAGTTGGGCCCAAATGGTTTTGCACATACAATTGCTAATAAGAATTGGCTAATCTTTAGATTGTGTGAGTATTATCATCTTGGTGTTAGGCATTTTGTTTCTTGGTAGTTTTAAAACACCAACAAAATGGTGACTCTGCTAGGGAATGATAGTGAAGTAAATCACTATTAAAAGGACAAGAATCTCTGGTATATAAGTTTAATATTTCAATCCTACTCTCAGTTGGGTTTGGCCCATCCGAGTCACCAACAAAATGGTGACTCCACTGGGGAGTTGCATATAGAAAGAACCAAAATCTTTGCCATGAAACAGATTGGATATAGAAAACCTAGAGCAAGATGTGTTGTTTTTTCCTTGTTGTAGTTTCATGTTCCCCAGTGCCCTTATTCAGTGATAGCAGTAATTTGACTAAATTGAAGAAATTGTAGTGCCAAAGTCATTTTGCATTTGACCAAGTTGCTATCAGATCAAAGAGTTATATTGTTTGCTTCAACTTGTCAAGTATTTGGCATTCCACCTTGCTGATCAGTATTTTCAAATACTTGTTATAAATTTTGGATTGGCTTGTAGTTTTGTGCAAGCTAATGTATTCTTTCTCACTAAGTGAGTGGCGACTCTGAGTCAAATCTCTGAACCAGTGTATTTTGAGATTCATGGTATGATTGAAAAATATAGCAGTTGGAAAGTATCTTGAGAGATTTTATCTATGGTTCTTGGCAATGGTTGAAGAAACTATGTGGTGTTTAGTTGCAAAGAGACACTAAATTGCAGAATAAATTTAAATCTATTGTTGTTTCCAGCATCAAAGTTGTTTGCAGCCACCACAGTTTAGGTATTTCTAGTTTCATGAGATGTTCCTTGCATGAAAATAATATTATTCAGAGGTATTCTCCATTTGGTGACCAGCACTATACATAGGAGAATTTGTTTTATGAGTTTTCATATTCTTGAATTCAGATTTTGAAAAGAATATGGTTGAGTGTGAAAATTGGTAGGGAGAGAAAATATTTACTGGGGAGTGTATTGAATCTATGTGATGGATAAATCTCGAGAAGGTAAAGATGATTCAATACATCATAAAGAAATTGTTATAGCAGTGAGGTAATTGTGATGTTCAGTCCATTTTCCTTACTAAACTGTTATGCACCCCAATACATTTTATCTAGTTGCAATAGTATTCTTCAAGGTTGAATGTAGATTGTGTTGATTAAGTGTTATTTTCAATCCATTTAGTCAGTTGTTGTTTTCAAAATACTATTGGTAATTCAGAGTCAAAATTGTTAAAAAGAAGGTTTCTCTCTTTTAAGTGTTTAAAGATTTGCAAAGTTGTCAAAGTAAAGTTTTAGCTCAGATCGGTGATGATGCAAATTATTTTTTAAATTTTTCTCATATAAGTGAGTGGTGACTCTTTCTAAGGGATCTATGAACTAGTGTAGATCGGTTACTTATAAATGCTTTTAAGAGTTTTCAATTGAAGCAGGAAGATCTAAAACTTGAGTCAAATTTTGAATAGAAAAGAGGAGTATATAAGTTTCTAACTGATAAGTTTGAAGTGTTGTTTGATCTATTGTCATAAGTTTTTGAAATGATAAAAGGTGAATCACTATTGTGATTCCATTTTCCTCTTCAAGGAGGTGGCGACTCTACAAAGGACTTGATCAGTGGTGTGAAGGATTCATATTAGCACCAAGCCAATCAACAGATCAATGGTTTCATGCAGCAACACTTGAAGTATTTTATGCTTTTATATGATTTCTTTTCAATGAAAGTGAGTTCCACATATGGGTTCTCTGTCAAGTGAAGTTTTAGCACTAAGAAGAGGAGAATGATTTGATAAGTTTTATGCACTTCATTGGATCAATTTTTAGTTGGTTGTGTTTTTTTTTATTTTAAAGTGGTGAAGTGTATTTCAAAAGTTGAAATGGTTAGAAGGATATAGATTTGTTACAAAATATAAATTGGAAGTTGTTCAAGCTAAATGAGGTTTAAATTTGTTAAGCATGTCAAGATTCATTTCATCTAGTATGCAACCAGTTAATGAAATTCCTAGATCCATTTCTACCAAGCAGTATATGCCATTAAGTTTTAATGGTATTCATGGTTTCCCAAATGTCATTCCCAATGATGTTAGAAAATTTTTTCCTAAGTTCAGTGGAAACCATCTTGTTATAGCCAGTCACCATATTGAGTCGTTTGCTGATTTGATGGGTGACTACAAAATTACTCATGAGGACTTGCATATGAATTTATTTGTTCAAAGCTTAGAAGGTGATGCTAGAGACTGGTTTTCTTTTCTGCCAGCATGCTCTATTTCATCTTGGGGTGAATTGCATTCTGCCTTCATGGGGCAATTTGGAGAAAGGGTAAGCATATCTAATTCTTATGATAAGTTCTTGAAGATTCATATTCAGAGTGATGAACTTGTCTCTCATTTTAACATCAGATTTGCAAGAGTTTTGAATGAAATCCCTGAGGATGATAGACCCGATGATCAAATGTGTTTAGTAGTGTATTTTGAGGCATTTGACAAGAAAATGAATTATCTACTAAGGGATAAAGAACCACAGACATTATATTAGGCTTTTGTGACTGCTAGGGATATTGAAAATAACTAGAGAAATGGATTGACTAAAGGTCATTTTTCTATGTATGACTGCTGATATAATGTATTTGAAAGAAAGGATGAATGTGGTTTTGGTGCTTCAGTTTCAAATAAGCATATCCATACCCCTACTGTAGGTTTTAATCAAATGGAAAATTTTGATCAGAATATGTGTATAGGTAAGGTTAGCTTGGTTACAAATGACAAAACACATGTTCATGATGCTAAAACAATAGGATGTATCTCAGACTTTGATAGGGTTCAACAATGTGTTGATATTAAAGATCAAGAATTAGTTACATTAGTAGGTTCTTGTGATGTTGATTGTATATATGATCTTTTTGCTAATGAAGTTGCTACACCTAGATCTTAGTCTTGTTCAAATGAGAAAATTGAGAGTTATCTTTCTAATCATGGACCTAATGTTGCTGATCCAATGGACCATGAAGAGATAACACGAGATGATAAGGTTGATCAAAAAAACGTGCAGGAAATGAACTATCTTATTGAGAGATGGCATTATGTTGAGAATGTTTTAAAAATTGAAATGGAAAAATATGCATCTCAACATGAGGATGAAGAAGTTGGAAGTGATTTTTTAAATGATGATAATGAAATTGTTGACCTAGTGTGTTATCAAGATGAATTATATGAACGAGATGATGAGAGTGGTAACTTGAATCACAGTGAGGAAAATGACACAATATGTCAACTTCATATGAGTTTGATGCTGAATGGGAGGAAGAAAGTAATAATGATAGTGAACACTCATTTGAAGATAAGGGTATGAATTCCTCTTTTAAATCTGAAAAAGAAAGTGCAGCTTAGTTTTTGTGTTATACAAATTAGTTAGCAAATGAAAAATATGAAAGTGATTTATCTACAAAGTATGAAGATAAAGATATGGTGAAGTCAATTGATGCTAATGAGTTTGAATATGAAGATTTTAGGGAAGAATTGTTGGGTGTTTTCATATTAGATGATAAAGATTCAGCATGTAGTGAGATGTTTTAGAATGAATCAGGATTTATTTGTAATATTTATCCTAAACAAGCTAGTGAAGAGGATGTAATTATGGACACTATATATTTGGTAGAAGAAATAGACAGGGAGTCTTCATATAGTTCTAACTTTTCTTCATACGATGAAATTTTCCATGAGAATAAAATGGGTAGTGAATTTAAAGTATATGACAACATTCTATATGATGATGCTTGTGAGGATGAGCAACTCATGTTGTGTCATAATGTTCAAAAGGGATTAATGCATGGAATCATTAACCCATTGTTTGAAGAAGACCTAGAAAGTCTAGATTTAGTTGAGAATGAGTTTAATGATGATACATTATCTTACTATTGTGAGAGATCAGATTGTTCTACTTCTAGATATGATGGTGAAAGTATTGATGAGATGGCATCTTATGAAATTGATGACAAGGTGTTTGATGAGGATGTTGAAAATCAGCATGCACCTTGTAATGAATTTTATGATGAATATTCTAATGAGATGACTAACCCACTTGCTGATCTTAGAGAATCACTTAAAGATCTCAGATTAGCTTCGAATTTTGATGTTGATGATATATGTGAGTACAAGTCTAAGTGTTCATTTGAATATCATCTGGTTATGCTTAAGGATACATAATTTGAAGGTATGAGTGATCCTCTCCCTCAAGTTGAATATGAAACTTTCATATTTGAGATTGACAACATGCATAAGTCATTAAATGAAGAGGATTTTCAGTTTGGCATGTCTGAGAATGCTGATCAAAACCTTTATAATGAACAAATGGTTGCAAGTGAATTTAGTTTTTGTATGCATTATGGAGGTGAAGTTGTAGTTTCAGTTTTATCAAAAAAGTTGATTCATAATACCAACCTGATTGGTGAAATTGATGAAAGAAATATTTTCAGTTTACCTCATGCATGTTCAGATGAGAATCAGATTTATGACAAAGGTAAAACTTTTGTTGAATTTTGATGGCCTGGGGCCATCGTTTATGCATAATCCTAGTGACAACTTCTTGCTTTTGGTAAAGCTATCTGAGAGGAAAACTTTTGGAGTCTGTGTGTGGTCTGCTTCTCCCAGAAATTGTGTGCCCTCATTTGAATCCAAAGAATTCAATGTCCCGAGAAATAGCCACTGTTGGTTTGAATTTTCACATGATGGAAGTCCTCTATCCAGGAATAGAAATTTTTAGATTGTGCCCATTAATAGATAATAGGGTTTCTAGATAAGTTGTCCATTTGCAAGCTTTTGAAAGTTTTATGAAAATCCTACATTTCTTTCCATTCATAAATGGTCAGGTGTGAAATGTTGAAATTTTAAATCGGGCAAATATTTTGTCCCCTTTATATCTTCCATGCCTCAAGCTACTTTTCCTCCTAGATTCCCCAACCGTCCGATCTAAGTAGATCAATCATTGTCATTTCCTCGCTATGAAAACATGGGCACTTTTTATGTATAGCGAGGTAGCGAGTGCCACAAAGTTGTAAGATGGGACCACAAGATGAAGACATAGTAGTCAAAAAATTATCTTCTAACTGATCATTCAGTCATGGACACCTAGAAAATGCTGTCAAAATAGGAAAAGGGACCTAGTTGGAGACAATCATAAATCAGCACCGGAATGATGATTTTTTTGATGTCTCACTATCTCGCTATCAGAAAAGTTTTCCATATCGCCATTACTAAAGTAGCGAGGCTCCATGAAATGAACATCCAGTGGGACCTCAAGTGACGTAGAGGATGACTAAGACTAAAGTAAAGGATTTGTTGATTGCCAGTAGTGCAAAACTTCCTACATCATCAATGCCTCAGACCCACACCTCACTCATAAAGCATTCAAGAGACCCCAATTGTTTGATCAAGTTTTAATCTACGATCATCACCATCTCACTATAAAGAGTTGCACGATGTTTAGTCTTTGTGACATAGCGAGTGTAGGACCCACTATTCCTTGGGGTACTTGGTGCAGTTTCTCCACTTTTGATGTAACCTCAGATCATCGGTCATTGTTGTCTCACCATAAAAAGTTTGTCGAACAATATGTATAGTGAGATAGCGAATGAGGGCCCACCCCTGCCTTTTAAGAAATACAAACAACATATCATTCACAAGATTGACAGTGAATCAATGGCTATCACTGCTTCACTATGGCAATATGTGCATTCTTTATGTATGGTGAAGTAGCGAGGTGTTGACACGTATCCTCAATCACTAATGGATCTAAGTGGATATGCCATCAATGAAAGAGTTGTGTATGTGGAAAATTTTCATTGGATAAGAGGGCCAACTTGTCAAGTGCAACACCTAGTTGTCTTTCTCTGTACCCCATGATCGTATGATTTTTAAGATTGATAGCAAAGTTTTAAATAATGAAGGTGGTGGCACTCTGCACATTAATAATATGTGAAAAGTTTTGCATGTGAAGTTAATAAAAGAGTATAACAGGCAAGATTTTCCCAGTTTCACCTTGCACGAATAAAGATCTTGAAATCTTTTTTGAACAAAGATAATTACTGCAAGAATTGAGATAAATTTGGCATGAGTGTGAAGTGATTGGTTCAAAGATAAATTACAGAGTTATGAAGAGAAAAAAACTCCAAGTAAGTTCTCATGCCATAGTTTCTGAAAAAATTTCAGTCTTGTATGGTTTAATCAAAGGATGGTTCTAAAGAGTTCATTAGATCCTGGGTTGTGGATAGCAGAGGGATTACTAGGTAAGGGCTTGGGATCGTAATATCCCACATACTAGTTCAAACTGGTTTGCAGAAAAGAAGTGTTTTGTCCCATCTAGAAGTATATCAATTTTTGATAGAGGAAAACTAGTAATCCTGAGTGTTTTATTAAAGTTTCTTCTCTTTGAAACTATGGTAAGATTTTGTAGTCAAGTAACCAAGGTTTTGAGAAGGATAATGAATGGACCTATTAAGATAACAACCCTCTCAGTGGTAACATCATCCTTTAAACAAATTTTCAAGATATCATAGCCTGATGCCAGGGTAATAGAAATGTTTGGGATCCTGTGCATAGTTTTTGAGGAAGGTGAAGAAGATTTCATACTCATGGGTATGGTCATTCTTGCTTTTTGTTAGCATGCACCTTTTTGTGTCAATAGATGGAAAATTTTGGTCAAAAGGTGGTTAAGAAAGCAGACGTGGCTAGGAATCAGAATTTACCCATTTTTTAATATTTGACAGCCACATTGTCTCCCTACTCAAGTGTTGTACACTAAGTAATTTTCCCATTATTTTTGAAGCCTGGCATGATCAGTGAAGAGTGGGAAGTAAAGATGAATTTCACAAAGCTTTTATCTTGACAAAACTCATGAGTTAAGGATAGAATGAAATCATCAGAAATGATTTTTTTAGGGATAACCTTAGCAATTACATATACAACAGAATCATCGTTGGAGCAAAATCAACGAAAGGAGGTGATAGATAGAAGCCCACAAGAGAATGTGTGATTGGCATAACTTCTTGTTAGTCATTTTCTTTTTGAAAGATGTATGCATTTTCCTCTTGTAAGGACATCTACCAGTCACATTTTCCCTTTGCTTGTTGCAACTCACACCTATATAAGTGAGTTTTCAAGGCAATGTGAGGGTCCAAATTCTATTTTTCTAAGTGATATACTTAGTCTATTTTTGGTCCATTGTTTTGAACGAATTGCTGGTGTATTTTCTCTATCAGATCTTGAGAATAAGTGAATATAGAATGAGTTGTGTTTCTTCTTAAGGTCATTCTGAGTCTATTATAAATTGTATACAATTTTCAAGGAAAATGAATACAAATTATGAACTATCTCCATATCAGTTCTTTTTGAACTTTGTCTTCTTTTTATTACTTGGTTATCTTGATGTAGTATAGGTAAAGACATGTGCAAATGAATGCAATTGAGTTATTTTGTATATCTTTTTATCACTAATGTTAATTCAATGGATTAAGTAAAAGCTTTGATGAATATGATAAGATTACTGTAGTAGGGGAAACGATTTTGAATGATGAGTTCTGATAAGAATTACTAATGAAATTTTTTGTAAGGCAACAAATTAGATCTAAGAATTTGTTGTAGACTCTAAACCCCAGTGGATTAGGCACTGATCAAAATTTGATCCAGCTGTAAGAGAAATGTGTCACAAATGGTTTTTAAAAAATGCAGAATTAAATTAATTTTACTTTATTTCCTATAGATCTTAAAAGTTGGCCAGTACTTGTCTGTATGGAATATTTTAGCTTCGGTTAGCCACTATTGCTGAGAACACTTGCAGATCTATAGAAGAATTTTTTGCCATATCTGTTATATGGGATGTGTTTATCAAGTTATCAAGAATTGTGTATGTATTTGAGGTTTTGAGATGAGAATCAGAATGAAACTAAACATAATCCTCATACAGTTTTCACAGTTTTGAATCATCCCTGGGTATACCCACCCTAGTTTTGCAGAGCCAGAAGAGTAGGAAACCACCCTTGGTTTTGCTAAAGTGGGGCCCAAATGGTTTTGCACATACAATTGTTAATAAGAATTGGCTAATCTTTAGATTGTATGAGTATTATCATCTTGGTATTAAGCATTTTGTTGCTTGGTAGTTTTAAAACACCAACAGGATGTAGTCAAGATAACTATAAAAATCTAGGATAATAGAAGGGTCTAAAAAGCTTGGAAGGAGAGATGAACTCAAATTGTTCAATCCTAAGGAAAATAAGAAAGAAAGAGATAAGCCTTTCACAACCAAAAATCTTGAGGAATATAAAATGGATCAGGTCTATAACTTGGTAAAGAATTTGAAACCTCTAATGAATAATGCAAATAAGACTAATACTAGTGAAATGTTATAGTTCATTAAAAACTATACTAGGAAAACTAGAATGAAAAATTATCCGTATAGCACACAATGGAAAGCCCATTACTAATCATTTACAAGGTACAAATGATAAGAATACACCAGATCCATTGTAGAGAAATTCTATAAATATGATTGAAGAAATGCCTTGGTGTTTTATTTGTCAATATTCTCATTCTCTTGATTATTGTGCAATTTCTCAATCATTCTCTACACCTCAACAAAATTAGATCAAAGAGGGGGAGGAAGAAAAGAATCATGATGATATGTCTTACAACATGATTAATTTTTTTGATAATTATCATGAATTTGATGAAGAAGATTTTGGAATTGATGTGAGCAGTCAGTGAAATATCTATTAGATACACCATCAAAAGATCTTCTTAGATAATGAAAATGAATTTGACAATAAGACATGCAACATGATTTCATGGGTTGAACACATGAATCTAAGAAAACCTTCCAAGGAAGAAATTGATAGAGTAATTGCTAAGGTTGTTGCTCAAGTTCATAGTACTTATAATCTAAGGAATACAATAGTCAATAATATCGTTGGAATGGTTTCAAGTATTTTGATTAAGATATAACACATAAAATGAATGATGAGAATAGAGAAGAGGATCAAATGGTTATCAAGATTAAGGGTAGTAAAGCTAAGAAATTAGAATCCAAGAAGAAGGTGCAAAATTAGGATGTGATATAGCCAAGACAAAGACAAAAGAAAGAAGGTTAAGTCCTAATGCTATTAAAAAAATTGAGGATCCTCATTGTCAAGTACAAGTAATCAAATGTAGTTCATGTAAACCCCTTATTTATGACCCTATTGATATGATATCTATGTTGTCACCAACTACTGTCAAGGTTCCTTTATCTAAAATGTTTAGGATAGAAGAACATAAAAGAAAAGATCTCTCTTAGTTAGGAGTGATTTCAATTAGTAAATTCATTAAGGGAGACTCATCATTAGGATAGGAGGTACACATTTCTTAAAAGAAAAGAAAGATAAATGAGTCATATCCCAAATACCCCATATGTATTTGGATAATTCATCTACAACATATATAGAGAGAATATTGATCCTTTATTCCTTATCATAAATATAAATGGAAACAACTTGAATAATTGCATGACTAATTATAGAGCTTTAATATTTTCATGCCTTTTAAAATCATGGAGTTCATCAGTCTAAAATTAGATACTAAATCTGGTAGATTTTGAGCCATGGATACAAGAGAAGTCCATATTATAGGTACCATCAATGCATTTCCATATAAGTTAGTTGTTTATCCTGATGTTGAGTTAACCATGAGTGTCTTAGTAGTTGATATTCCTCCTCTGTATGGAATATCACTCTCAAGAGAGTGGAGTGTTGCAATGGGAGGGAGCCTACAATGTGGCTTTTTTTTTTTTCTACATTTCACATTAATGAAAAATCTATAAAAGTTTATAGGGAACCAAGACTAACTCATATTATCAAAGGAACCATTGATACTAGTTCTAGATGTTTCTTAGATACATAATTAAATTCTTTTAGGGATGAAATTACTATCCTAGAATTTGGAAAGGCAATCACACTAATTT
Source organism: Cupressus sempervirens (assembly GCA_028749045.1). Lineage (NCBI taxonomy): Eukaryota > Viridiplantae > Streptophyta > Pinopsida > Cupressales > Cupressaceae > Cupressus > Cupressus sempervirens. Next base: position 137,062,758 of record CM053791.1, on the reverse strand, counting down.
CACTAGAAATAATAAAATGTATAGTTTCTCAGATGGTCTAGACAATGCATTTTATGGGGCTAGTTCCAAAGAAGGGTCAAGGGCTGGTGTAGTCTTTATTTCACTATTAAAAAGAGAATTAAACTTATCCTTTACCTCAAACTTGGCCTAGGCCAATAATTTAGCAAAATATAAAGCACTTTTACTTAGGTTACAAGTAGATAGTAGTCCCAGTATTAAAAGGTTACATGTTATTGTTGACTCTGAGTTAGTATTATCTCATATTAACTAAACTTATTCTTCCAAGAATAAATAATTGGAACAATACAAAAATGTTTTATGGGAGGAGATTGAGGAATTTGATGCTTTTGGAATCATTTGGATGGATAGAATTAATAATAAAATGGTTGATTTTCTAGCTAATGTGGACATCAAATCTGATGATATATCTTTTGGTTGGGTCTCAAATATTCAAGTTCATAATAGGCCCTGAATTCCTTATAATATAGAGAATTGGAAGGCATTTGAAGATGACAGAGATATTCTAAATTTTCTTTTGAATAAAGAAAAATATCATGGTTAGGAAGTAGATTGTAGTACCTTGGTTGAGAACATAAATGAAAATGATGGTATTTTTGGTCAAGAGATATTGTAGTTCAAAAAAAAGATAAAAATTACCTAAAATGTTAGTAGTATTGGAAAGTGTTTTTGAAAATTAAGACATGGTTCACATAGAAGTCAAAGACAAGAAGCCAAAAGAACTAAAATAAATCAACCTTGGAACAAGTGAGCCTCCCAAAAAGGCATATATAGGTAAGACTCTTTCCCCTAATATAAGAAAACACTTAGTTGATATATTAAGGAAGTTTAGACATGTATTTGCATGTTCTTATTATGATTTGAAGGCCTATAGGGAATAATTGTTCAAGCATGTTATCCCATTGAAAGAAATGATAAACTATTTAGATAGAAACAAAGACTTATTAATCCCACTCTAGCTCTAAAAGTGCAAGAAGAATTAATGAAACTTAGGGATGGGGGAATTATTAATCCTATTAGATATTCCATGTGGCTATCAAATCTAGTGCTAGTTAGAAAGAAAAATTATGATATCAGGCAATGTGTAGAATTCATAAATCTTAATATTGCCTCCTTAAAGGACAATTATAGTTTACCCAACATGGAAGCTATGTTGCAATAGGTTACTAGCTCTTAGTTGATGTCTACAATGGATGGATTCTCTAGTTACAAAAAAGTACTAGTTGATGAAGTAGAACAACTCGAAACTACTTTATCACACTGTGGAGAATATATGTGTGTGTTATAATGCCTTTTGGCCTAATTAATGTTGGGGCTACTTTCCAAAGATCCATGGATCTGGCCTTTGCAGAATATATAGATAAATTCTCTATGGCTTACAAAGATTATCTTATAGCTTATTCCAAGAAAGTAGAAGATCATTGCAAACATTTAGAAAAATTATTTTTAATGTCTTTGGAATATGGAATTTCCTTGAATCCAAGAAAATGTGCATTTGGAGTCACATAGGGAATTCTTCTAAGCCATATAGTAACTAAGGATGGAGTGAAAATTGATCCAGAAAGAGTTGCAGCCATAGATAAAGTTCCCAAACCAAGGAATGTCAAAGGTATCCAATCTTTCTTTGTCCAATTCAATTTCTAAAGAAGGTTTATAACCTATTTTGTTAAGATTAGTAGATTCCTATCTAAGATGCTTAAGAAAGGGGCATCAATCAGGTGGGAAGGTAAGCCATCAGTTTCTTTTTAGGAAATAAAACATGCAATAAAGAATGCTGGCATAATTAGGACTCCATATTACACTAAGCCAATGCATACTTTTTCATTTACATCTTTCCACACCATTCCAATAGTCCTACTCCAAAAGAATAAAGAGGGTTTTGAATAACATATTTCATTTTTTAGCAAGTCATTGCAATTTTTAGAGTTAATATATGTCATAAATGAGAAGCAGGTCCATGCTCTTGTAAAAGTTCTCAAAGCTTTTAGATTTTATCTAGTTGGTGCTATTGTTGTAGCTTTTTTTCCTAGTGTCGATGTGAAGGAAATTTTATCTCAAAAAGAAGTATCTAGTAGAAGATGTATATGGATAAATACGAACTAGGAATTCAACATAGAAATCTAGATTACAAAATTAATAAGAGCCAAGGGTTAGCAAAGATGATGGACCAACCTAACTTGGATGATAATCAAATAAAAATTGTTGATGAAAATCATAGACCCAATATTTGTGATATGGATTGTTGTGAGTGGTATACTAATGTCATTTATGATTTGCAACATATGGAAGCTCCATCTAATTTGACTAATATTAAAAATTGATCTACAAAGTTATAGGCAATCAAATATTATTATTGATAGGAAAATCTAGTGGAAAAACCTTACAAATATTAAGATGCATTAAAGAGTTTGTGGAGGTCATTATATGTCCAAGAACAAGGTGACGAGAGCTAGTTTTTGGTGGCTAGATTTATTCAAGGATCCTCATTTTTAGGTCAAAAAATATGACCCTTCTCAAAGGTTTATTGGAAAGCTAATTTTTTTTAGGAATACACCTTTGAAGCCAGTAGAAGTCAAAGCAGCATTTCATCAATGTAGATGGATTTCATAGGAGAGATAGCAAGTAATTCTAACCTTAGCTATTCATAGATTCTTGTAGCAACTAACTATTTCATAAAATGGGTAGAAGCCATTCCTACCAGAAATACAACTAAAAAAGTTGTGAATAAATTCACCCTAAATAATATAATCACCAAATTTGCATGTCCAAAAATAATTGTAACTGATAATGCCATGTGCTTATTATTAGATGAGTTCATGAAATTTTGTGAGAAATATGGCATCACAAGATCAAAATCATTTAAATATCATCCACAAGGAAATAGGCACGATGAATGTACAAATTAAATTTTGCTAAAGATTATCAAAAAAACTCTAGATGACAACAAAAAGGTACAAGATTCCAAATTACCTCTAGCAGTTTGGGCCGATAAAGAAACAATCAAGAAAGTAATAGGAGTCTCTCCTTTTGATTTGGTATATGGAATTTAAGAAAGAAACCCTTAAAACACTTTGATTGGTCTGTATAATTACATCCAAAAATATGATGAATATGTCATAGATGATATTCAAGAGAGGATGGATGAACTAGTTGGATTAAATTAGTACATAAGATAAGCCTCTGCCAAAAATGCTAAATTACAATTACAAATGAAACATTTGTTAGATAAGAAGGCTATAGACAAAAAAATTGAGCCTAGAGACCTAGTATTAATATCAAAATTAAAGAATGGAGGATAAAGAGAAGCATGGTAAGTTTGAACCTATATGTCTTAGCTCATACTTAATTTAGACTTCACATGGGGTGAAGATTCATATATCTTAAAAGGACTCATTAGAGATATTATGAAAATTCCAATGCATGGACATTTCTTGAAAATTTACTTCTCTTTCAAAGAAGTATTTTTCTTTTCCATGAGTAGTAGTTAAGGCTTGTCTATATGTTGTTTTTTGTATATAGGTGTATTTTTTCCTATCATGTGGGCATTCCTTTTTGTAGTAGTGTCAAGTATGTGGTCTTCTTATTCTTGAGTTTCTAAGACATTATATGAATAGAGATTGTTTGTCATACCTAAACAAAGCCACTATTAGCCCCCTTTTAAAGCCCAATCATTTTAAAGTGTTTTGGAAAAATTTTGAATTTTAGGGGTAGTACCCATTGAAGTGGGGCAGGAAATTTTATAATAAACCCTAAATGCAATGTGATTCTTTTGCAAATCCTCATATTAGTTTGAATCTTTTGATAGGTTTGTTTACTTAATAGGTTTTATTTTTTGAAGAATATAGTTAATTCTTTTGATTTTTCCATTTTACTTTACCCATGGTTGCATCTTGGTTAGTTCACATACTAGTTAAATATGTCTTTTTAACCTAAGTGATGAGATATTCTCAACAACCATCATTCTACCTTACATCTACGACTCTCTTTTTCCACTTTGTGAAGGTTTTCTCCCTTTATTTTATGCAACAATGCAAGCTTCTAACACATGTCCAATGGGACTAAAGAAATGCAATAAACCTCATGATTAATTTCAACCCTCAGATACTATAAAGTTCAACACTTTTCACTTTGTACTTGAAAAAATTTGTGCACACTTTAACAACTACACGATAGAAACATATTTATGCATGGATAATGTGGACCCATAGAAAACTCTTAGAATTTCTTGCAATCATATGCCAACTATTATGCCCTAATTAGTTCTCAACTATGGCCAAGCATATTTCCTTGTAATTTAATGATTGTTGATCAAATTGAAGATCAAAGAATTTTGGGTTCTTTCTATTGGGAAGTGAAGCTTTAAGAAATGTGAGAATATGAGAGGGTTCCACATGTTCCTATAGGTCCCAAAATGATGGAGAAGTATGCAAAAAAATTAGTCATTGATCAGAAGCAATATCAATGAATGTCACATTATCGTGAATTCAAATTGCGTGATATTTAAAAGGTTTGACAAAGTGAGATTTCAATATGTGTCTGATGGGACCACCTAAGTGAAATAATATTTATATAGAACACCTACCATCAAATGAAAGAGGGATCTATGGTAGTCACTAAATTGCTAAATAAAAGTGAAAGGTATTTAAAGAAAATGATTATGCAACATGATGATACATAGACATTATAGGACCAAGTGTATTGAAAGATTCAAAAGAAATGATGTCATCATGGAGCACCAGGTGGTACGTCATATTTTTCTTAAAATTTTACCCTTGTATTATTAAGGTGTTGTTCCCAACTGTCAAATCAAAAAATGACTAACAAACACTGCCATGTCGCTATAATGAGATGCTTGAGTTTTAAGACTTGCGACAAAGCAAGGAATCACCATTTGTCATTATGGGACATTATTATAACATATCAACAGGAAAAAATCATGACCATCCAATATCCAACATATTAATGGATGGAACATAATCATAAAAGAAATAGGGAGGGTGATTAACTAAAGTGAAAATGTGATAAAGTGATATGTGTATGTAGTGGGCCCTCTTTCGAAAAGAAATACTAAGAAGATATAATTGTTCTTGATTGTCTGATGAATAGATGATCAATGGTTGTTGATATCCCACTAATGTAAGATGCATAAGATTTAGCAAAATTTACAAAGCTAGGAGATGTGTATGACCCACTAGATGAAAAGATGACTCAATATCCAATTTAAATCACAACTATCAGATTCCTTTAAGATCAATGACCAATTTTCAAATTTTATTATGTCATATGTAAAATTTGACTGTTAAAGACATTAATGGTGAGTCAATACACCCCTTGTGCAAATAAATTCAGCATAAAGTATGTAGTTTAATTGTCATGTGGTACAATGTATAGAGAAGACAGAGTTTATACTCCTAAATTTTTAGATTCCAAGTGTTGTAACTAAAGTGGATTTTGTAGAAATCATAATTGTGCAAATCATGTTGGTAGGTATTTAATTATTTTTGTAGAGGAATTTCATTTAAAACTTTCTAATTATATAAAATTCCTCCACAAAGGGATTTCTCTACAAAAATGGATAACTAGCATATGAATGTTCATGATGATTTTCTCAAACAACCTACCTCTAAAAATGAAATTGGAAAAGGAAAGGAGTTGGTCCCAAAAAATCCCTAGGCTAAAAACCAAGGAAGGTTTCTACAATAGAGGCAATTGGTTAAGAGATGCAAAGACATCTACAAAAGGGTTAGAATTCTTCTAAAGATGGTTTTTGTATAAAAACCATGATACACCAATCAACAACATTTGAGAGTTTGATTTTGGGAAATTGGTCTACTAACATTGTTGGCCAAGTGTTATGACCTAGTGTTGTGTTTCATGAAAAACCATCCTAGGGATAATTTGTTCAAAGTTACAGCTGAAGGAATCAGAGAAGTCTTTATGTTGAACCTCAATATTGTCCTACATGAGAAGATTGAATTCAATGACTTGCAAGCTAGATATGATGTACAAATAGTATATCTTTGACATGGACCACTGTAAGAACATTTTTTAAGAGATAGATCATCTAAAATTTGTGGCAATGTCTACCCCTAGAGATCTTATTGAAGAAACATTTCAGTCATAGGGCACTTGATCTGTATATTTCCCTTTGTAAGATTTTTGGCATGGATGAACAAGAACATATCCCATCACCCTTAGTTTCTACGATGACACAAATATTGCAATATGGAATGAGTTCCATATTTAATTTTTCTTCCCATTTGTCCAAGGAGATGCATAATGGTTTGATTGGAATTAGCTAGGGTAAAGTAGACAAGCCCTTTGTCTTGTACTCTTTTCCCATGTACATGTGTTTTTTCAAAGGTGTTTCTATCTTTGGAAAGGACATGCAATTAGAACAAAAAAGACATGACAAGAAAATACCAATCCAATTATTGAGCCTAGATATGACTTGGGAAGTTATTGAGTCTAGTTTTGTTTGATTTGATAGATACTTTGCATCAAAGATGAGGATGTTGTTACTTCAAGAAAACCCTTGAATTCCTAAATCCCTATTAGAGTTGATCAGACCTAAAGATCATGCTAAAGGTCTAAAGGTCAGTCATAGTTGGGGAGATAGCATCCCATATTCTATCTCTACTATCTTCAGAGTGTACAATTTCTAGTGGAAAAATAGAGGGATGGAAGAGAGGGAACTAGTGGGAAGATCCAAAAGAGTAAATTTTCCAAGCTTTCCAATTGCCCACCATTTTGGGATAACCAAGGGAGGACGAAGACACCTAGGTAATTTTTTGGATAGATATTTGATGAGGGTACAACACAAAACAAAATGAACACAACAAGAAAAGGGGAATATTATTATTAGAAGTGATATGTTATTAGATTCAGTAAAATGAAAACATAATCAATGACATGTCCTATGGCTTACAATGTTATCAAATTTTGGAGAAAAACCTTTCTCATAGTACCTTCTCCCAAACTCCACCAAAACCTACATTTACAATGCAATAAATGACCTTAAGTAGCATGAATTAGGTTTTGGGTTAGGAATACATTCTAGAATATTCCATTTGGCATCCAATTCAAAAACAGAAGGTTGTAGAAAACACATCAGAAGTCGGTGTAAAATTAGAAGAATACAAAAATGTAGTCCAAATTCTAGGAGGCATAAGTTTTGATTTGTGAATCCAATTAATAGACCATTTACATTTCTAGAAAGCTATCTAGGTGCTCTATAGCCCTTTGGAGAACTTTTCTCGTCCCCAACTTTTTGGGCCCATACAACATCATTTAGTGCCTCAAATATGACTTTTAAGCATTCTTAAGGGGTCACTAGGCAACTTAAAACCATAATGACTTTTAGACCATAAATCTTTTTGACCTAATTCTTTTGGTAAAGTGCTTTAAATTAAAATTTTGATCATCCCTCCAACTAAGACCCTCTAACTCATCATAATTATGGATCAATTACAAATACCCTATTTTCTACATTGGCACTTATCCTAAGGTGTTGAAAAACTCTAACCTAGAAAACCAATAGTGGAACTATGAGAGTTGGAATATCTATTTGACCCAAATGGGTATCAAAAAATAAATATACATTAAGAAAAAACTAACACTAAGCATATTTTTGGGTAATACAAGATTTCCCTTACACCACTGGATGCAACTACATCAATACTTGATGGCTAAATCCCATTCTCACTTTATAGACCTAGAGAGATTTTATGAAATGTTTAAAGAAAGAACTAAGATTAAATCTTATAATCACACATTTTTCTATCCTAGGGATATTATCAAGAATGAGTTTTCTTTAAAAGAATATGAAGTAAAAAAGAAAAATGGAGAGTTTTTAGAGAAGTTCTTAAATTTATTAATGCAATAGATAGAAAATATGATACTTTGGGTGGCAAATTTTTGGGGAGATGAAATAAATAAATTGATGACCCATTTTGTTAGGATTGTGCAAACCTTGATTGACCAAAAAGAAGGAATTAATAAAGGCATATCTAGATCAGTCGAAATAGATGGAGAGAAGACTAATAATTAGAATTATTATTATTTGAGGGCAATAAACTCTCTCAAGGAAGGTCAAATAAGTAGTTACTACAAATGTGGGGGAACATCCTGTGTTAGTTTATCAAAGGCAACATTCAAATATGCCACCTTAGAAGCCAACAACCAAGAAGTAAAGGTTAGAAGAGGGATCTTCATAAAAGATAGAGGAATACTCTCCCTCTCTGACCCCCATAGATTAAGACAATGAAGGCTCATTAAGAAAGAAATTGAAGCAAATGGGAGGCCATAATGATGTCTTAATAACAACATTAGAAATAGAGCAAAAAATGCCTTAATATCCCCCAATGTTACTCTTAGAACTCACTGTTGGGGATTACAAGGGGAGGGAGATGGACCCTATCATAGAGTAGGCTACTAGAAATTTTTTGATTGATGATGATTTTGTTACATCTAGGGATTTCATTCAATTTTTATGGAGAACCAATATTTCCAATTTTGAGGCAAAATGTAAATGGATAAAGTTACCTAATAGATAGGACTCTGAAATTGAGGAATATATTAAAGTCAAACTAATTCATAATTTTGATCAGATAATCGCTAAGGAGGGGAGATAGTTATTCAAGGATGCAAGTTTCCCTATATTTCCTTAATAAGATAGTGCTAATGCAATGATCTTTGATGCTACTAGAAAAGAAAAGGATACCAAATTTAATATTAAAGAAGACGTCAAGGAAGCCCATAGAGGGGTAAAATATAGTGAGCATCATAAAGCCCTAGTTATGTATTCAATTGAGAGGAATGATGAATCTAGACTTCAAGAACTTTTAGATGCTAAACATATAGTTAGCCTGGTGGTGTATCAAGTGGCAGATGTAGATAGTGAGAAAATTGTACTCGTGAATAAAGAGGTGGTTGATATCGATGTAGTAGTTACCAGAAAGGACTAGTATATTTTTTTGAGATAAAAACTAAGTTTTAAAAGAGTTGTGTCCTATAATTAAAGAGGAAGGAAGATAGATGGAATGGAGAAGGTTATCTCAAATTTGAAAACACAACAAGGAAAGAGGAAAATGGAGGAAGGGTCTAGCCAACTCATGATTGTAACTTCCACTACTCCAGATCCTCTCAGTAGGCCTATTTTTGAAACCCCACATACACCTTAGCATATAGAGTCCTATACCATAGATGAGTTAAATTAAGAAAAGAATAAACTTAGGACAACTCAAGTAGAGGTGTAAGTATAATACGAGGATAGGGTTAGGGATACAATAGTGTTTCTAATTAATAGAATAAATTGGCCTTGGTTCAATTTAAAAATGTCAATTTTGGTAGACTATTGGAAGGGATTGGAGAATAATGATGTAAGTTTAAGGCAAATTTTCAGCAAATGGATCATTAGAGAAGATGATATCAATGCTAAATGTTTTACTGTTATTGATAAAATTGATGATCAATTTGAGAAAACATATGACCAAGCAATTGACCTACTAGATTTTGATTTCAAAAGAGATATGTTCCAAAGAAATATGAGAACATGTTTCTCTAAATATCTTAGTAGGAATTTTGATCTCTTTCCTTATGTGTTAAAGTTCCTTGGTGATATTCAAAGTAAAGAGGAAGGTGGAAATGAAATAAAATAAATAATGAGTGTAAGGATGAATGATGTTGTTAACAAAGAAAATTATATCTAGTTTGGAAGAAATATTGAGGAATTGGTAAATGTCTAGACATTCTTTGATTATTTCAACCAAGATTTCAATGAGATAAATAAAATAGCAAACAATGTCCTTAGAAGAGAAAAAGAAATATTAATTTTGGTTGGCCAGATGATGTTGTTTTCAATAAATAAATGTTAGAATATCCTTTCGCTTCATCAGTTTTACATGTGACATGTGAGGAGCCAATAGAAAAATACATGGCCACTGAGGAAAAAGACTTAGCTGGAAAAGCTATTCAACTAACCATGGCAGAATAATTTGGGTGGATTCACAATTGGTACTTAAAGTTGAAGGAAGAATGTCATAAATAGTTGAGGAAAAGGAGATTCAATCATCAGCTGAAGAGGCTAGAAAATTAGATCAGAGTAGAATAAAAGAGGAAAAAGTGGCCCTACCTTCTAGAGGAGATCAAAAGATTGAAGACAAATCATCAAAAAGTTTGAAGGAGTAGGAAATGAATAGAATAGAAGATTCTCATACCCCATCATAAAGCACTTGATGAGACATTATTATTTTGTTAAGAAAAAGATATCAGAAATATTTTTAGTTTTCTTTTGCTATGATGATGGTGACATTTTTTCTATAGTGTAACTTTTTTGTCCAAAGGACATCTATCATTTTCTCTCTAGGCCTAAATCTTGTTGCAAATCAAGCTATATAAATGACTTCCCAAGCCTAGAGAAGGGTCTAAGAATCATTTTCTTGAATGACTTTTGTTTATTTTATGAGTCGGTCCATGCATACTGTATGTTGATTTTCCAAAGTAAAAATGATAAAAATTGTTAAGAGTATTGAGTCTAGTTGAGCATATCTGCAAGAACTTAACATTGAAATTTATATTTTTCAAAGAATATAATACAAAGGAATAAATAGAATTGTTGTTCAATTTGAATCTTGTCTCTTCTTTGTAACTTATGATTTTTTAAGATTTGATAGAAAATTTATTGAATCGTAGTTGTGATTCTTTCTAGAATTGTATTTTAATTTGTGCTTTGTTGATAATCAAATGGATTATGTAAATTCTTGAAGTGGCTTGAGTGAATTGTTACTTATCATAAGAATATTTTTGTTGAGAATGAGATTTCTAATTGAATATTGATTTCCTTTTGACAAAGTGTTGAGATAGATCTACTAGTAAATGTTGATGTTTTCTATGAGATATTTTCCCAATGGATGAGGCATGGTCATCATCAAAATTGATATAGCTTGGGAGTTCATACATGATATATTCATTTATAAAGTCAAATCTTAAAGCTTCTTTGTTGAAGATCTGAAACTGAGTCTATACTTGATTCATAGAGTATTAGGATCTTATGGATCAGTTATTTGCCACCCCTTTGATAATCCTAGAATGAGAAGAATATAAGGAAAATTATTTTCTATAGTGGGATTCATATTGAAATTGGAAAGTTGGAGAGAGAACATGAATTCCTAAGTAAAGCCTCCTGGATTTTGTAGAGTTCAAAATGAAGAAGACATTGCATGGTCTTGTTAGTAGGTCATTTGAAAATTTATCTTAGAAATGCTTACTATGGTTTTTAGCTAACTCCTAGGTATTATCTTCCTTTTAAAAAGTTCATTGAAATTCTGTCAAACTAGAAGACAATAGATACCCCCTAATGCAAGGTAGGAGGGTGAAGAAGGAACCTCCCAACTATTATTTCTTCAAGTTAAACATAGAAGCCATTAAAATGGAGAAACCACAAGAAATTATAGATGAATGAATGCAACAATAACAAATAATCTTTATTGAACATGTCAGGTATAAGGCCTACCTAGTTGTAGCCATATACAATGAAATTACAATAAACAAGATTAAGATCTCAACCTTATGGAGCTAATATTTGTATTTTCCTTCTATCTAGTTTCATTTTACTATTGCTTCTATTTAATTTGATTTTTCTTTTCCTAATCATAGATCTCTACTTTTATAGTCGGCATGCCTACGAGTTGGCATATCATGCATTTATTATAACATATAGCTCATGTTGCAAAGTATATTTCAAAAATATTTCAAGAAAGAGAATTAACTTCTATGGGAATAAGAATAGGTTGACACATGATCCAATAAGATATTCCCAAGTACCTATAATTCTACGATGCCAAATAGAACCTTGTTAAAGCCAAACCTACATGTTACTTAAGTGGTCTGGAAATCAACATACCTTGAACAAAGAGAAGGATAACTTAGATCATAAATGATGGAATTAAGTTATGCACTCCTAGAAAAAGGATCTATGATATTTCTACATTAAGGATCTAATAGTTTCTAGAAAGAGAAAACATGACCGGCAACAACCATTCTCCAAATAGAAAAACAAGAATTCAAAGAAAGTAAATCTTTTTGGTGATCAAGATTGCCAAAGTACCCAAATTGGTATGGCATCATCATCAAAAGAGATATAATATAAATTATGGTGAAAGAAATATTATAAGTCAATAATACATGTGATGGAAAATTCCAAACTACAAGATCAAATGCAACCCCATAATTTAGAATGCCTTGAATATTAATTTTTTTCTAATTAAGTACATCAAAATTGATAAAATAATGAAAGAAAAATAAAATATCACATCAAAATTAGAATAATATTAGAATATAGTATAAAACTACTTGATAAAAAAAAACTCATTAGTACCCTCTGGCACAGGGACAAGGAGAATAAGAAGTGGGGCCATAAAGAAGATAATGATGTAAGAAAGTTGTATCGGTTCTTGGCCAATGACTTGATGGATGTGTTTTTGTCTATGTACAATTGGGAGGAGAAAAAAAATGAGGATTTATCATCTTTCTATGTATTTAATTTATTTTATGTTATGCTATTTTTTTATTCTTTAAACTCTCAATCCATGCATGTATGACATTGGACCAATCTTAGTTTTAATGGTTGTAAGTGTGGACCTTAGTGATACTATTGTTAGCTTAGTTGTTAGTTTACAGTGGATGGTTTTCCTTTGTGCTCTCTACAAGACATATTTTGATAGTAATTTTTCAATTCAATGCTATGTTTTTGATACTATCTATGGGTGTATAGTCTACTAACTATAAGACTATGAGTTGTGTGTCTGTTGATAGTAACTCTATCACTAGATCTATATTCTCTAGGTTTAGTAACCAAAATTTGACTTCTTATTATAAAAATAATAAATAAAAACTCACAAATTATTGATTTTTACATTCTAATCTCAATTGTAAACATATATCAAGCATCACAATATAAACCTATCTAGCTTATAAGAAGAAGAATACACCCACAAAAATGTTAAATGGAAAAGAATGAATGGTTGTGTCAGATTATGTTACTATATTTACAACATATCTCATACAAGATATTGTAAAATGATGATAAAAATATATAAATAATAAGAAAAACCCACAATAACTATTACACTAATGTAGCTAACTATTAAACACATCTCCAACTTAGACACTACCACGAAAGTAGAAAAAAATATTACTTGATGGTTGTTGCATGGATCAATGGATTATATGTTGGAACTAACATTGTAAGAGATATTTATTAATTATGTTTAATCAAATATGATTAGAAAATAAATTTATTTACTTTTAAATAATAAAGTTAGAATGTTTAATTAGAAAACTCTTTTTAAAATGAAATATTTTTCTTTGGAGCTTGCATTTTAGTGAACATAATTACATCCACCTTGCTTTAACAAAATTAGATCACTAAATTAAGAAAATGTAATATTCATACATTACAATTGCGGAAATAAAACAAAGAAGGTGATGTATTGAAAGTATGACTTCTAGATAGAGTCAGTACAGGTTATAATGCCATAGTAAAGCATAAGAAAATTGTGCACTATAAATAATTGCACCTATAAAGGATTTTGTATTAGTACAAAAAAGGCCATGAATTTATAGAGTATGAGTATTAACCAAGTTTATAGAAGTTTTAGAAACCAAAATAAGAAGCTACCTACACATTAGAAAGGAGCAATAAATTCTATCTTGAGGAAGAGGATTGTACAAAAAAGGTAGTCAAAATGAATAAGATATTGTTAATTTAAAATCACATCCAAGATGTGAAATAACTATGACTTTGAATGAAATACTCCAATTTTTGAAAAGTAATAGAAATTTTTACGTATCTTTAGATTTCTAAATCTAGTAGTGAAAAAAAAATTGAACAAGAAAGATTCAAGTTTTTAATATAATGTCAAAAAGATGACCTCACAAAAACTGACATAAATTATGGTTGATTTTTTTTAAATGGCCATAAAAAAGAAATCAAAAATTAATATAGATATAAATTGTAGTCAATTTTTTTCTAATATTCATAAAAATGAACTAAACAAATAATAAAACCATGTTATATTCAACTATGTAGACAGGGACCCAAAGTTTGGAGTCCTCATGGAAATCACAATTAAAAGACAAAATCACTTTCACATGAAAAATTGTATCTTTGTTATGATTGTAATAGTTTTGAATGAATTTAATAACTTATATTAAGTGACTAATTTGATATAACAAAGCCCCCCCTTGTTTAAATTAGATGTGGTGGGATATAGGAATGCATTAAATGATGATAAGTGATATATTACACATAAAGTAACTACTTATCAAATAGCTAATTTTGAAATGTTAGTGTGTCAAAACCACTAAAGGTATATCATTTTATAGACTTGGTAAAGTAAAATTAACATATCCACTAAAAGTGGATCATACTCTAAGGAAATCATGTTTTATTAGAATACTTAAAACCTAAGGTGGATAACCCTCTAAAAATTGAAAAGTAATAAAATTATAATGTGATAAAAGCATTGAAATTGTGAATATTCTTATGTCATCCTTAGCCAAACACCAAAAACATGCATACGTAGGACCTAGGGAAATGATATTTTTAGTAAAACATTTAAGTACAACATCATATTTAATGATCTATTTAAAATGTGTGAATGTATTGAGCTCGTTGGTGGTTGTAACAAATATAGGCTTCTATATTATATAATTTAGATTATGGACATTATATGGTATTTATAGGTATCTTACAATCTAGACTTTAAAACATGTGTTAGTTGTTAGATCTCAAAATTTAATTTAACCCAATAATTTCAAGGTCTTTTCAATTAAGCTTTCCAAAATATTTTTATAAGAAACATGTTTTTTTATAAGAGTTAAGAATCTAGAATAAATTTTTTAAATTTTTTTTTTTTTACAATTTTATATAAATTTATATTAAAATGTAAAAACATTAGAAAATATGCAAGTACATCATTATATGTGTACAAACTAAATAAGCAGTTATCCCCTAACGTAGTCTATATTTCAACCCTTACTTTTTATTATTATTCTAACCCTCATCAATTTTTTTTGAATAATCACTTTGAAAGGAAAATGTTCTTAAAAAATGATTTTGCCAAAGCTTATGATCAAACTGAATGGCCCCTCACTTTGGCTATGCTCTAGGCTTTGGGTTTTGGCTCTTATTTTCTTTAGTATTTGGAAATTCTTTTTGGTGATGCTAATACTTGTATTACAATTAAAAACTCTCAATCTGAAGTGTTCAAGCTTTTTTGATCTATCTAGCAAGGTTTCCCTTTGGCCCAACTTTATATGTTCTTCTTGTTGAAGGATTTGGTTATTTACTTGCCCACTCTTTTTTTGGTGGTTTGGTTTATGGAATTTCCTTGCCTAAGTCTTCTTCTCAGCTTGTCAATGGCCACTTTGTTGATGACCTTTTTTTCACTCTCCTAAAGGATGAGGAAAATATCACTAATGTTGGATACAATTGATTAATTTTGTATTGTCTTTGATGTTACACAAATTTCATATCATTATCAGTTAGTATATGCCAAGCTCACTCAAGTAGTGAAGATAGCTTTCTATGTCTACCGAGCCTTCTTGTGATTGACAAGTTCAGATGGTAGTGTCTACCAAATTCACTTAGGCATTGAAGGAAAGTATAGAAAAGATGATTTTTAACCAAGCTTACTCGATTAATGAAGGAAAGTTGGATGGAGCCAGTGCTAACTGAGCCCACTCAGTTGCCAAAGGATTTTCACAAGTTTTCAGTGTTAACCGAGCTACTATTGTAAACATAGGAAATCATTTCAAAGTTAGTTTCTACCAAGCTAGGTCAACTAATGAAGGATTTTCTTATTTTGGCATATTAAGCTTAATTGCTTTATCTATTGATTCCAACTGACTGAGGTGATGAATATTAATTATTCTAAGTTGTATTTGAGTCGACTTGACAATATGAACAATATAAGTATAAGATCACGTTGAGAATTTTGAAGTGTGAAAGTATGGAGATGTTATTGAAGATTTAATGATGGAGAGATGAAGAGAATTTGATAGACAAGTAGAATATCCTTGTGGAATAGAAAAGCTATATTCGATCAGGAAGGATCAAGTACAACCCAGAATAGAGATTTGTAATCAGCAATTTAGTTGCATGAAAATTAGGTCATCTTCATTGTTACTCTCTTAGCATTGTAGTAGTGATCTAAATACCTTAATAGAGTTTTCTTAACAACAATTTTCATATCCTCTAACAAGGTGGTAGTTCTATTGAATTATCTCAAGACCTCTAACAAGGCCACTCCTAACAAGGTGATTAAATTCTCTAATAGGTACACAGTTAATAGTGTGTTTTGTAACCTTTGACAGGGTAGGCTCCTAATAGGGCTCATTTCAAAAGAGTGAAAATAGTAACTAGTTACAATTGGTGGTTCTTCCCAAATTGGGGTTCCACGTTAAATCCTGGTGTCAAATGTGTTCATTCTATTTTCTTTTATGTGTTTGCAACTATGTTAAACTAATAGTAATCATAGATAACATCAAAATTGTTTATGTTAAGCATTTACTAAGAACATTCAGTAATTATTGAGTTACAACAGTTTCTGTATCCTTACCAAGCATCATAAACATTTAGTTTTTAGTTTGTAGTTTGTACTAACATGTAAGGGATTTGGGATTTATTTTAGTAGTAACTAATTCACCCCTCCCATCTCAGTTACTCCTCTCATATTTTCAACATTTGGTATCATATCTTTTTGGTGCTTGTAGTGAAGGTTTCAAGGACATAAGCTAAAGATTTGGATGTCTTATAGAGGAGAGATTCCCAAGTTGAATAGAGACAATTTTGCAGCATGGCAAGGACTTATGAGGTTGGCTACCATCAGTGACTTAGGATGCAAATATCTTGATACTGAATATAAGACTCCCACTAGAACATTATCTATTCAACTAAAGATATTGATATTGAAGATATTGTTGAAAAGAAGAATCATAACATCGTGATGATTGATATTGCATCTGCTCTTAGCTATGCTAAATTTGATGAAATAAAAAATTGCAAGACAACTCATGAGTTGTGGATCAAACTAAAAAACATATATGGAGGAGATGACAATGTAAGAAGGGCTATGGCTGAAAGTCCTAGAGGTTATTTTGATCACATAAAAATGAGAGAAGATGAGAACATTGCAAAATATGTGGGAAGGATCAAAGCAAGTGTAAGTGCAATCAATGCAACTATAGGAGACATTGACGAGAAAGTAGTTGTAAGAAAGGTACTCAGAAATTTTCATCCTATTTATGCAATTAAAATTTTTTTTATTCAAGAGATAAGATGTGATCCAAATAATAAAATATCTTTGGATGCTCTAGTTGGAAGATTGATAGTTTTTGAGTTAGATAACTATCATAACTATGTTCCTAGTTCAAAAGTTATTAAGTCTACTTTTAAGGCTAAACTCTTACTCAAAGAAAAAGTTAAGGAATCAAAATCCACTTAATTAGGAAGTGATGAAGACTAAACATCAGAAGAAAGTTTAGTTAGTGATCTTGAAGTTGTTGAGGCCCTAATCGCAAGGAAGTATTCCAAAGGAAGAGGAAAGTATAAAGGTAAAGTTCCTCTAATCTTCTTTTCTTGTGAAAAAATTGGTCACATCGGTGCAAGGTGTCCAAATAAATAAACCAGAGATGAAAAGAAAAGAAATAAGAACAAAGGCAAGAATGATTCCAAGAACTACAATGTCAAAAGTAATAAATCTTGCTTTATAGCTAAAGATTTTGATAACAGTGAAGATGAAACAATATAAATTGTTGTGAAAGATGAATTTGATAATAAAGGAGATAAGATGGCACTTATCTCTCATGTTAGAAAGAATGAGATATGGACTATTGACAGTGGTTTCTCACATCATATGACTAGAGACAAGCCAAAATTTGGGCACATGGAATATTGTGATGGAGGTAGTGTGAGATTTGGAAATAATGAACCTTGTAACATAAAAGGAAAATGATGTACTTCATTGACTAAAGAATTTGTATATGAGAATTCTTATTGGGTTGGAGGACTAAAGCATAATCTACTGAGTGTGGCATAATTGAATAACTTTGGATTCAAGGTAGAATTCATGAATGGATAGGCCAAACTACTGAATGGAAAAGGAAATCTTGTTGGATCTACCAAGCAAACAAAAGGTAATCTATTTTATGTTGATTACAATGATTGTTCATGTTTTATTGCTCAAGTAAAAGAAAGTTGGTTATGGTACAAAATGCTATGTAATGCAAACTTTGATAATCTAGTCAAGATCAAAAACCATAGAAGAGTAAGAGGCATTCCTAGTTTGAAGAAACCTAATATGGGACTATGCAAGAATTGCCAAATTGGTAAGATGGGAAATACTAGCCTCAAAAGAAAAAACTATCGGTTAGAAGAAGTCTTGGAAATAGTTCATACATGCTTATGTGGACCTATTGGTATAGAGAGTTATAGTGGAGAAATTTTTTTCGTTTCTTTTATTGATGACTATTCTAGAATGAAGACTATAATGTATCTTTAAAAAAAATAAGAAGCCTTTCAAAAATTCAAGTGGTATCTAGCAGGAGTAAAAAAAGAAATTGGAGAAAGGTTGAAATGCTTAAGATTAGATAGAGGTGGTGATTTAAACTCTAATAAATTCAATAATTTATGCATTGAAAGAGGAATTAAAAGATAAGTATCAGCTCCTAGTAACAACAAAAGAATGCTATAGCTGAAAGAAGAAATAGATCTATTATGGATTGTACAAGAACATTGATGATTGAAAATAATGTTGCTCTCAAATAGAAAAAATGAAGCTATCATCACTACAGTTCATACCTTGAATAGAGTCTACAAAAGGAAAATTTGACATAAAAGGTGATGAGAACATATTTCTAGGATACTCTTGTAGAAGTAAAGCGTACAAATGTTTGAATTTGTCTACTCATAAAATTATAGAAAGTGCACATGTTAGAATTGATGAATTTGTAGAAAAGAGTGAAGAGAAAGAAACAAGGAGCCAAAACATTATAGAAGATTTTTTTTCTATGAACTTTATACCCCACCAAGTCTATCTAAATGAAAGGAGGCTTCATCTTGCAATTCCCCGAAATCTCCAACAGTTACTAAGTTGCAGACACTGCAACCTAAATCATAGTCTAAAGGACCCAAGTCACAATTAGAGTCTACTGAGCTAGTTCAAACTAAATTTGAAGGACCTGAGTCACAAAAAGAAGGACCTAAGCTTGAAAATGAAATTCATAATGAAGATGGTAGAACTCATTAAAAGCTAAAAGAGCTTGTGTTAGCAAGATATGTCAAAAGGCATCATGCAACTGATCAGATCGTTAGAGACAAATTTGATGGAACAATGTCAAGAAGAAAATTAAAAGGTACATGTTTACATGCTAAATTTGAACCTGGAAGTGTTAAGGAAGCTCTAGATAATAAAATTTGGATTGAAGAAATGAATGCAAAGATAGAATAGATAGAAAAGAACAAAACTTGGACTCTTGTTCCTAGAACCAATGATAAGAATGTAACTGCCACAAAGAGGGTATTTAAAAATAAGATGAATGAAGATGGAAAAGTTTCAAGAAATAGAACAAGATCGGTGTGTAAAGGCTATTCTCAAGAAGAAGGTATTGATTATGGTGAGACTTTTGCTCCTATAGAAGAATAGAAGGTGCTAGAACTTTACTAGCATATGCAGCACATAGAGGATTTGAATTGTATCAAATGTATGTTAAAATTTCATTCTTGAATGAAATTCTTGATTAGGAGTCTACACTAAAGAACCAAAAGGTTTTGTAGATCCTAACAAAAGAGACATGGTTTGCAAGTTACACAAAGCATTATATGGTATCAAGCAAGCTACCAGAGCTTGGTATGAAATACTTCATAATTACTTGGTACAGATTAGCTTTCAAAGAAAAAATGATAACAATAGTCTATATATCAAGGAAGGACCAGACAAGAAGATTGTGTTGGTAGAAAATATTTGTTGATGATAGTCTATTTATAGGAAATGATGACTTGTACAAAGCATTTTTAGTAGAAATGAGTAAAGAATTTGAGATATCCATGTTTGGTGAGATAAAATTCTTTGTTGGATTGTAGATACAATAGAACAAAATTTTTGTCTACATCACTTAATTTAAGTATATCAAGGAGATACTAAAAAATCTTGGAATGCAAGATTCGAGACTAGATGAAACCCCTATGTCTACTGGACATAAACTCTACAAAAATGATAATTCCAAAGAAGTAGATTAGACCACCTACATATCAATAATTGGAAAATTGCAATATGTAGTACATACAAGGCCTGATATTGCTCTAGCAATTGGAATAGTGGCAAGACTCTCAAAAAATCCTAAGGAAAATTACATGATGGTAATCATGAGAATCATGAGATACTTGAAAGGTATTGAAGACTATGTCTTATGCTATAAACTTGGAGGCAATTTGGACTTGAAGGTATGTATTGATGCTGATTGGAAAGGAATTCTTGATGATAGAAATAAAAAAACTAGTGGTGGAACATTCTTTCTTGGTAAAAGATTAGTGTCTTGAACAAGAAAGAAGAAAAATTGTACATCTCAATCCATAGTAAAGGCAGAATATGTGGTAGCAATAGTTAATTGTTCTAACATTGTTTGGTTCAAACAATTGTTGGAAGGAATGAAGATAGAAATCAAGGATCCAATAGTCATATACTATGATAATACCAGCGCAATCAATATATCAAAGAATCCATTAATGCGTACTAGAACAAAGCACATTGCTATAAAATATCACTTCTTAAGAGAGTTGGTGCAAGAAAAAGAAGTCAGATTGGAATATGTTAATACAAAGGAATAGATTGTAAACATATTCAGCAAGCCTTTACCTAAGGATGTATTTATGTATCTAAGAGGTAAGCTAGGGGTCATTCCCCTATCTAAAGTTCACTAAATAAAGTTTAGTGATGCATCAACAAGAGCTAGTTGAAGATTAATCAGTTGGTACAGAATTGGAAAAGGTATATTGCAAATGAATTAGTACTTAAAGTACATTGGTATTAACAAAATTGTCTTCTTTGGCATGTATTGTCAAAGAGGGAGAAATTTACTATGATATCTCTGAGAAATTTTTGGAACCAAAATAAAATAAGGAACTAAAAGAGGAAAAATTTGACTATCATTCCAAAGAAGGAGAAGTTTTTTGTAAGAGGGAGAAAGTTCTAAATAAACTTGGAAGCAGTTGTTGCAGATAGTGAAATAATCTAGTGAAAAGAATAGCTCATATTGATAGAGGGAGTTATCAAAGAACAAATCCAAAATTTCATTGTGCTATGACATGTTGCACTACCATCAATGCCAAAGAAGGAGATTTTGGATACAATTGATTAATTGTGTATTATCTTTGATGTTATACAAATGTCATATCATTATCAGTCATTATATACCGAGCTCACTCAGGCAGTTAAGATAGTTTTATGTGCCTATTGAGTGTTCCTATGATTGCCTAGTTCAGAAGGTAGTGTGTACCAAGTTCACTAAGATGTTGAAGGAAAGTATGCAAAAGATGAGTGTTAACTAAGCTCACTCGGTTAATGAAAAAAAGTTGGATGGAAACAATGCAAACCAAGCTTACTTGGTTGCCAAAGAATTTTCACAAGTTTTCAATGTTAACCATGCTTCTATTGATTAACATAATAAATCATTTTAGAGTTAGTTTCTACTAAGCTAGGTTGACTATTGAAGGATTTTCTTATTACGGAATATTAAGCTTAATTGATTTATCTATTGATTCCAACTAACTGAGGTGATGAATATTAATTATTTTAACTTGTATTTCAGCCAACTTGACAATATGAAGGATATAAGTATAAGAACAAGTTGAGAATTTCAAAGTGTGAAAGTATGAAGATGTTATTGAAGATTTAATGATAAAGAAAGGAAAAAAATTTGAAGGATAAGAAGAATATTCTTTTGGAGCATAAAAGCTATATTTAATTAGGAAAGATCAAGTGCAAGCCAGAATAGAGATTTGTAATCAACAATTTAGTTGTATTCAAATTAGGTTATCTCATTATCACTCTCTATCCATTGTAGCAGCGATTTAAATCTCTTAACAGAGTTGGCTTAACAACTATTTAAAAATCCTCTAACAAGGTGGCAATTCTATTGAATTATCTCAAGACCTCTAACAAGGTCACACTTAATAGTGTGTTTTATAACCTATTATAATATTGGCTCCTAACAGGGCTTAGTTTAGAAGAGTGAAAATAGTAACTAGTTGCAATTGGTGTTTTTTTCCAAAATTGGGTTTCCACATTAAATCCTGGTGTCAAATGTGTTCATGTTATTTTCTTTTATGTGTTTGAAACTAAGTTAAAGTAATGGTAATCACATATAACATCTAAAGTTTTTATGTTAAGCATTCCCCAAGCACATTTAGTAACTACTGAGTTATAGCAATATTCAGTTTTTAGTTTGTGGTTTGTACTTATATCTAAGGGATTTGAGATTTATTTTAGTATTAACTAATTCACGCCTCCCCTCTTAGTTACTCCTTATATTTCCAACAACTAATGCCTTGCAATGCTTGGACACTTTTTGTTAAGCTTCTAGTCTAGCTATTTAATGGCACAATATATTCTATTATAGGAAATCGTTCCTTTGAGTGCTACCCTGGCTTTCTCAATTTTAGTGGAAATGGGTTACCTAGTGGGAGATTTTCCACTTTCTAGGCATCCCCTTTTCCTTTCAAGCTTCTCTAGTGGAATTGTGGAATGTTGTACTCATGAAAAATTAGAAAATGCTTGATTATTGGATTACTAAATCCCTTTCTCTTGCAATAAAATTCCAAAATTTCTCTAAGGTGTTGATGATGACTCATGTGTATTAATCTTCTTCTTGAGCTCCTTCTAGAGCTTCCTACCTCAAGATGGAGCATTTCCTTCATGAGGTTCTTTAGGCTTCTAGGTCTAATCATCATGGTATTCATAGGGTTGCCTGGAACTTTTGTTATCTCTTCAAAGAGTTTGGAGGTCTTGGCCTTCTTTCCATATAGAAGAAAGGGCTCACTCTTCATGCTAAGTCGAATACATGCCCTCACTAGTGATGAAGCTTGGAAATTGTTGGTTCAACATAGTATCTCTTCTGGTTTACCTGTTAACAAGTTTGTGTAGAAGGGGATTGGTCTTTAGAACCTTCTCATTATGTGATACCCTATTCATATCTAGGGCTCCTTTGTTATTACAAGCATTTTGAAATCTTGGGATTTTGTTAAGCCTTGGTTTCACTACAATGGTAATGAGTTTTTTGATGGGATTTCTTTAAATTGATATAACCTTTGGTAGTCATTCTTATTTTCCATTTAGGGTGTTCCTCTAGCCAAGACTCAAGGTGCTAGTGCTCTAAATGTTTTCAAATGCAGCATCAAAACTCCTAAGGATCTCTTCTTCAAAATCTCCATGAGTCTTAGATCTTGGGAGGATATGCAGGTCTAGTTCCTTCTTTCCCATGTAGATTAACAAAATTTTGATCTTCTACTCTCTGCCCTTCTAGATCATTTGATCCACAAGGTGGGCATCCAGTCTGTGTGACCTTGGTGGAACGACTGGAAGTGGTATCCTACCATGCATTTATCAATTATAATCACATCTTATGATATCACTGGATTTCTCCCCATCTTCCTATGGCAGGTACTCTTAACTAGTATCAACATCTTTAGTCTTCTACTTATCACTGGACAATGTGATTTGACACTATTTAGAGTGCTATCACTAAGCTAATGATTGTTAAAATATATACTCCACTTATATAACTGGGGAGGGGAGGGAGGGTGGATTTGTTATACAACTATTATCACAATCATTTTTTAAAAAAAAACTTAACCATATGAGTAATGTTAACTAAAACCACAACAACATATTGATTCAAAATTAACACCAGATATGTTAACTAAGCAAACCCTTGTGGGGATGGTACCCATAAGATGAAGCAATAATATCAAGATTCCTTGTTAGTGGATAAACCTTGTTAGGAGCCTATTACAACAATCAATACATATGAGTCCCTATTATGAGACTTTGAATCCTTGTTAGGAGTTGTGCCAACCTAGTTAGGAGTTGCGGAAGATGGTTGGACCCACTTCCTAAACAAATTTAAGCTTGAGATCAAAGATCCCACTATCCAAATGATCTTTGTATTATTCCTTGTAGAATAATAGAACTAAAATTTACTTTTTCCTTTGTATTTTTCCTATACATCAAACTTCTACTCCTTCAGATCTTGTAACCAAATCTCATAATATGCATGAAATGATCCACTAGATCACTTACACACATTCAATAAGCATTTTTCTCCTTCTTGCACTACACACTAATACTTCACATTCCACTTGATCCTCTAATCCACATCCACATTAAAAAAAAGGAGGAAAACTTTCCTTTTTACCATATCTTCATAATAATTCCTTGAGTTGGCCTTGAGGCTTTCCCAATTAATTAAAATAAGATAGTTAATTAATTCACAATTACAATAGCACTGTCATCTCACAATCTATACAAAACTTTACATCTGTGAAACCATGTCTTGGGCACACAATGACATCATCAACTAAATGTCCTCTATCTCTAGCTGATTGCACATCACCTTGTTATATCTTCACTAAAAGATATAATACAAGCATCAAAAAATTACCAAATAGATTTTCTATTTCTATACTACTTTTAGTAAATCAAGTCTAACTTCTGTACAACATTGAATCAAACTCAAGAGCATGTCCTCCACTACACATCATCTAAAACATCATCAACTTCTACATATACTAAGATTATAGACTACTATTCTTCTAGTCTTAATAGAATAATTGTAATGTTGACATCGAAGAAAAATATAGTCATGAATGCAACATATCAATACTCAACAATTCGTATGATACTCCCACAATGTATTATCATTACCATTCATGCTAAAATCTCCCCCTTTGGCTTTGATGGCAACATAGATGAAAAATATCTAAGTTCCAAGAATACCAAACTATACTCTATTGTTGTCATCTTCTCAAATCCTTTTCATCAATTTGAAATCTAAAATCCTTTGAAACATTGTACTATTCTTCTTCATCTTTTTGGATTGGCAATAGTTGTTCATAATAAACAACTTACAATAGTTTTTGGATTCATCTATGAACTTACACTTCCTTCTATGCACTTAAATGAATCTTTCTAAATCTCCCTAAATAGATAACTCTCCTCCATTACCATCTCAATAGGTGTTCGCTTGCATTTCTTATGTCTATTCTCTCAATATGTTTTTCATGTACTTTTCCTCCCCCATTGACATCAATGTCGAAGGTGTCAATCATAATACCATTTGTTACATACTAATTGCTAATCAACTACTCAAGTCATCAATGACCATGATTGTCCAAAGACATTGTTTAATACCAATTAGCAAGAGTCCTTTATGACTCAATATGTACTAGATACTCCCCCATATAGGAAGCATTAGCATTAATATAGTCTTTAACCATAGTCCTCACAACCACTAGACTAATGCACTCCTTGTATCATCTACTCTGAAGTACATAGGGGCATAACTCGGTACTCAAAAATATCTTTAGGCAAAGGTTACATAAAGATATATTCAATCTGATCTTTAGTACTTACATACTCCAACCTTATATCTTTCTCTTCTACCTTCTCTCTCAAAACATGATACTTTATGGATATGTACTTTGTCTTAGAATACAATACCATATTCTTAGACATACATATTATATTTGTATTATCATAGTAAATGATAATAGATTTTGTAAACTCAACCCCAATATCCTTCAACATTTGTTTCGTGCACATAACTTGATTACAGTTATTTTTTGCTTTAACATACTCTAGCTCAGCTATGCTCTAGGATATACAATCGTATTTCTTTCTCAACTACAAAACCAATATTCTACCAAGAAAAAATTCTCCACCATGAGTGCCCTCTTTGGAATCCATACTACCTCTCCAATCTACATCAGTAAATGCATGCAAGATGAAATCATTTGATATATCATAACAAATTCCATAATCAGATGTACCCTTCAAATATTTGAATATCCCTTTTACTATGACATAATGATACTCTTTTGGATCAGCTTGGAATCTTGCCTTAATCCAAATTTCATTTTCTATATCTAGTCTGGTGTGAGTTAGATATTGCAATCTTCTAATCATAGATCTATATTTCTTCTACTCAACTATAGATGTTTCATCTTTATTAAATAACTTTTGACCAATTATAATGAGTGTACCAACAGGTTTGTAACTTTCTAAACCAAATATTTTCAACAAATATTTTAGATAATTGGTTTGTGAAATAAATATCTCATCTTTGTTTTTTGCAACATGCAATCCTAGGAAAAACTTCATTTCTCCTATCATGCTCATCTCAAATTCATTTTCATCTCTTACCCAAACTTATCATTTCCTCCAAATATTATGTCATACACAAATATTACAATGATAAATAAACCACCATCAATTTTCCTTAAATATAAATTACCATCTATTATACCTTTAATAAATCCAAGCTTAGAAATATACTTGTCCAACCTTGCATACTAGGTTCTAAGTGCTTGCTTCAGACTATATAGTACTTTCTTTAGTCTACATACAAAGTCTTTATCTTCTATCAAAGAGAATCCATCAATTTTCTCAATATAGCATTCTTCAAGTTCTCCATTTAGAAAAGCTTACTTCACATCCATCTAATAAACCTTGAAATTCTTGCTTGTTTCATAAGCCAAGAACATCCTTATTGCTTCCATTCTTGCCACAGGTGCATATGTCTCTTCATAATCTATGCCTTCTTTTTGTGCATGACCTTTGCAAACAAGTTTGGCCTTGTTTCTCACAACTTCTCCTTGCTCATTCATCTTATTTCTAAATATGCACTTGGTCACTATAACATTTTTGTCTTTAGGTCTAGAAATTAATTCCCATGTCTCATTCTTCACAATCTGATCTAGTTCTTCTTCCATTGTTTGCATCCAATGATCATCCTTACATGCCTCATCTATGCTCTTAGGTTCCACTTGAGAAAGTAGACATAATTCATCATTCACTATGTTTGTTGTCATCACACCTTTATCCTTGTTCCCAATTATCTTCTTCAAAGGGTGATTCTTTGTCATGTTTCTACTGGAAGTAGGAGTTGACATCTCAACTCTTTTCTCTTCTCTAGGTTAAGATTTTTTCTCTTCTCTATACTCAATAGACACTTCATAATGCAAGTTATTGTTAGTCTTAAAAGGAACTTCAACATTCTATCTAGCAATCCCAAAATTTTCCTCTTCTTCATAAGAATTAATCTACAACCTTCTCTTTAGTATCAAACTTTTCATCAATCCTTACATTTGAGCACTCAACTATTGTCTTAGTTCTATAGCTAAAACATCTATATACTTTACCATTCAATGAGTAACCAAGAAACATACCTTCATCACTTCTAGGATCAAACTTACCAATATCATCATCTCTCTTTATCTAAAACTTCCAAATATTCTTAAATACTTTACTAATAGTGAGTGACCAAACCATAACTCATAAGGTGTCTTGCTCATACCATTCCTAATCTATACTCTATTTTAGAGTATATACTATAGTGTTAACTACTTCTCTCCAAAATGTCTTTAAGACATCATTCTCAAAAAACATTGCACTTGTTCCTTCTACTACTGACTTGTTTGTTCTTTTAGAAATCCCATTTTGCTCAAGTGTTCTAGGTGAAGATAATTGTCTCCTAATTCTATTCTCTTCACATAACATGTTGAACTCTCTATAGGTGAACTCTCCTCTTCTATATGATCTTTCATGATAGAATCCTTTGGCTCTTGCAGGACCATATAGATCTATGTGAACAATCCCCAATTTCTTCGTAGTAGAGAACTTCTTGCTAGGAAAAGACACTTTCCCCTATTTAGCCAAAATACATTTCTTGTTGATAAAATTAATGAGCTTAATAATCTTAGGCAGATCTCTCACTGTAAATGTACTACTAACCTTCACAATATTGTCAAATTTTATATGATAGAACATTCTATGCCATTACCAACGATTGTCAACATTTGCAACCAAACATGTTATTTCAGTAGGATTATATTTACATACATTACCTTTGGATCCAGTTCTATTACCGATCAACTTGGCATCATTTTTTTTGATAATGCCAGTCTTGTCTATGATCTACACTAGATATCCCTTGTCTACCAGCTATCCAATACTTAATAAATTATGTTTCAAACCATCAACAAAGTAAACATCATTAGTGTTTGTTTTACAATCAAGAGTAATAGATCCAATCTCTATGATATGAGAAGCTACATTTTTACCAACTCTAAAAAAACCTCTTCATGATTTATAAACTTGAAAAATTTGTTCATATCACTAGTCATGTGATGTGAATGTCCCCTATCAATTATTTAATTTCATTTCCTCTCAACTTGGGTAACTAGAGCTCTCTCTTCTCTAATTTCTTTATCAATATTATCTTTGTTAATAGCCACAAATCCTAATTCATCATCTCTTTCACTCTAGTCTTTTTTATTAGATTCTCCATCCTCATTAGCATATAAAAAATTTCTATCCTTATTTCTTCTAGGCTTAAATTTTCCTCTAAACATTTTCTCTCTTTTAGGACATTTAGATGCATAATGGCCATATTCATCACAAGTTGAACACTTAATATTTTCTTACCATCTTTCTCTTTTCTTACCAGAAGGGCTATTGCTTCTTCAATCTTTTTATCTTCTTTAGATCTACTACTACTAGACACTAGAACTTCTTGACAAATTAGGTTGAATATTCATAGTACTAAAAATGTCTCAATGCTAGCTTATTCTCAAGACTGTCTCATTTCTGCTTCTATAGATTTCAACCTTCCAAGCAATGTTTCCTTTGTTAAATGTTTTGTGTAGGGTATTACTAGTTGAATCATCTGAGTTGTTTTCTTGAATGGTGATGATTAAATTTTCAAGATCTTCCATATAACCTCATAATATTGTTTAGTTCCACCAAGAGATCAAATATCTACAACAATTTCTGATATTCTACCAACATAACTTCTTATGGATTCATCTTCCATCATCTTGGCATCTTGAAATGTGCAAATCCAATTTTTCAATTTTAGTCTTTTTACAAATCCAATTTTGCAATTTTAGTCTTTTTACATGATCATCACATTCAAAATTAACTTCTAATGCTTTCCAAATTTAATGAGAAGTTTGAAATGTCTTTACTTGATTGTATTTATTCTCTAGAAGAGCTGATAGTGGGGCTTCTCTAGCTCTCCTATTACACATGAACATATATCCTTCTCCCTCACTACATTCCTCTAGCTTTGATTCTTCAACAATCCCCTTCCTAGCTTTTGTCAAAAGCCAATATTCTAGACACACACATAGCAGATGGGTCTTCATCTTTTCCTTCGAACTATCATAGTTGGCCCAATGAATCTTGGACCATCCTTCTTGAACATACTCACCTTTGATCTCCTGAAGCTACTAAGCCTTAACTTCAAGAACCTAACACTCTTATACGAATTGTTAGAATATATAGTCCACTGATATAACTAAGAGGGGGGATGAATAAGTTATACAACTATTATCACATCATTTACTTTAGATAAACATAACCATATAACTAATGGTAACTGAAACCACAACAAGATACTCATACACAATTAACACTATGTATGTTAACTAGGGAAACCCTTGATAAGAGAGAAAACCCTAGTTGGGATGTTATAGTCCATAATATGATGGGGCATATGCATCGAGTTGTGGTGCCAAAAAGGTGACAAGGTTTTTTTTTTTTTCCCCTAATTTTAATAGCGCGTACGTGCTATAGTGCGTGCGCGCTATAGTGCATATGCACTATTTACGTAATAAAAAAAGTATATATGATGGGCTGTAGACCTGTAACCCATCATTTTTATCTTCACTTTTTGCTATTCCCATAGAGAACAACATGTACATGGGTCAAAAACCCAAGTGTTCACCACCATTTGCCAATATGCCTCCTCACCAATGAAATCAAAGACAACAAGCACACCCATGATGATGCTGTAAGTGATATAAACTTAACTTTGCATTGTTTAATATGTTTTTCATATTATTTTGTAGGTTTTTTATATTGTTTTGTAGGATTTTCACAAATTTCATTTAGATTTCTTTATTTATTTGGATTTCAATTGATTTTTTTTTCAAGAAATGTCCATAATCAACCAAAAAATCCACAAGAGCCTCAAAACCCTCAAAACCAAAACCCTCTTCAAAAAGAACAACAAATTCCACAACTTGAACCAATTGCAAGACCTCCACTAGGCACACAAGAAAATATAATAAATGAAATAGAGAGAGGCAAAACTAAATTAGAAAGACTCATTGCTTGGTTGAAAGAATTTGGACAAACCAATCCAATGAGGGCTCAATTGGCATCATCCCTCGAATCCATTAACACCCAGACAACCTCAATTAGTGGTCAGTTAGATTTTTTGCAGGTTAAGAGGGATGAACAAAAAAATATTTTATGCAAATAAATTGTCATATGAAGATGTTAAAAAAAAAGGAAATTCCAAAAGGTATTATATGTGCATTATTTAGAAAACTTGGTGAGCAAAATACTATTAGAGAGGGTACTATACGATTCCCCATCCATTCATGCATACATGATGCTATTAGAAACAATTTTTGGGATAGATGGTGGATGGTTTTTGATGCCCCTCCTTGCAACAATCAAGAGGTCCCCATGTATCTTTTGAAGAAATTATATTGTGAGTTTGTCCTTAGGGAGATCCCCAATTATTTTGATATATTAGACTCCCAGGGTAGAGGTGGGGGGTCACCATTTGAGAGGCTGGGAGAATTTCGTGACCCTAATGTAGTTAGGGCACCTATGGTCAAGCCACAGTGCGAGCATGTGACTATTCCTTCAGTTGTGAAGGATAATGTAGAGGCCAACACTCTAGGGACCATTAATGTTGTGACACAAACCCTCATCCATTCCATGAGCCCATTAGTTGAGGGTTAGCCTTCTATGTGTCGTGATCACATGTGCACTTCATGCAGATCCCTATGCACATTTGGTAGTCATGTTGGAGATGGTGCGGATGATGGGCTTGTCACCGATCAGTTCCTGAACGACACATTTGGAATTGACACATAGGTAAATTACAATTATAATTTAGTAATTTGATCACATTTCATATGTATAGTGAATGATTAATTAATTAGCATCTTTTGACATTGTTCAAAATTCAGTGTTAGTGTTGTTGGGCCTAGCAGTGATCCTCCAAGCCCATTTTTTGTCCCTTCCACGAGTTCTGAGATATGTATCAATTTAATCATTTTAATTAATACATATATTTATTATGTAATCATATTAAGGATTGACAAAAAAAATTATACATGTGCATCAATTCTCCATAGGACCCTTAACCTTTACGACAGATTCAGAGCATAGACATCATATGAGCTTCACACAGGTATAGTTGTTTCATGTTAATTTAATTCATTTGATTATATTTATTTTATGTTTCATGTTAGATGTAACGTGTATTGTATGACATGCATCTCATGATGTTGGACACACCTCCTCATCTGCAATAGTCTATTGATAGTGGAGTGGCCACAGTTGTGGCTAGCTCACAACCACTGACGGAGGTATGAAAGAATTTTCTTCATTTTAGTTGTTTTTTATAATAGTTAATCTCAAAATTTATAATGTTATTTATAAGTGATTATATTTATTGAATTGTTATAGGGTCTTGTCATGCCTGATCATCCACGAGCATTTGAGGTGAATTTACAGAGTGACTATTTGTTGACGGTAAGAAAATAATTGATTTTCTGTATACATATATTTGATTTCAATGTATAATAAATATTGATTCATATCTACTTTATTTGTATCAGTTGGAGCTAGAGAAGAGCCTCAACAAGAGGTCAAGTGAGTGTGTCATGAGGGCCCTGTCATCTCCACTGTCTCCCTCCACACGACGGCAAAGGACATCAAGAGACTTGTTTCCTTTCCCTCGTGGGAAGGAAAAGATGTAGTTGATCTAGACATGTATATATATAGGCATCAGTGGACATATTTGATACAAATTTGATGTATATGACATTCTACATTCGATGTATGACATTATTGGTTAATATATGATATGGTTGTTCATGTATGTCATTAAATTAGATATGTTCATGTATGACATTAAATTAGATATGTGCATGTATGAAATTAAATTCAATACCTAATCTATTCAAAACTTTGATAGAATATTGATTAACAATAAACTTTATCATTATTTAAGCATAAGTTAATCATTTGCAATATGTCATCCTCATATGATTTATGATCTTGTTCATGTTTAAAGTTTTTCTTCTCTATCATTTGTTTATCAAGTTTAATTCAATACCTAATTAGTTTGAATTTTTGATACAATATTGATTGGAAATAGACTTTATCAAACAATATTAATGGACCTCCTAGCAATTGGTCACCTAAATGAGAACCTTGAGATTTATTAGGAACTCCATTAAAGAAATCAGTAGTTTGAAATTACTCTATCGAACAAAATTATATCAAAAGTTCTCTAAACATTTATGTTAAAAATAAGAACAAAATTTGATCACAAGTGGTCACAAAGTTTGTGTAGAAGAAAAAATCATTGTTACGAAAAGAATATAGACAAGAAGAAAAAACACAATTAGCTTGTTGAGCTTCAATACATAAACACCATTCATTATCATCAATTGAAAAATGTTAGAGATAGTAGAGAAAAGATGGATTATTTGCAAAAAAAAAGCCATTTTAAAAATCATAAATGTAACATAATCACTAATAGTTTTATGTGTTTTCATACATTAATGATTGTAACATAATCACCAGTTGATTGGAATGTGTTGTTATTATTCTATAGTAGCTAGATTAAGGTAAAAATAAAAGTTTAATAAATAGTTGTGATGTATAAGAGAGAGAGATGTCTCACATGAGAGGGGGATGAATCTAAGATGACACATAGGATACTTGTAAGAGGGAGCTATACTTGCTAACAAATTTACAATGCATGTTATGGAATATCATAAAGCATCTTTAAAAGGAAATAAAAGAGTATGACAAGTGGAAGGAACATGTAGTTTTGTAGACTCGTATTCAAATTTGGTTGTCAATTTTCTAATGAAGGATTCAAGCATTGCAATTTGGTAGTTTTGGCTCATATTATCCTTGTATCTCACTCTATCTTGTAGCTCACTCTCTCTTATTCCCCCCCCCACTCTTCATATTTATATTTTTTCCATATCCATGTAGCCATCTATCCTCTTCATCTCCCCCTCACTAATGCAAAGATGTTGAGCAAGAAGTGAGGTTTAAGCACTTTATTCTTCCTAATCTACCAAACTAAACTTGTGGCCTTCCTAATATCTTACTCCTTTAACTAAACTTGTGGCCTTCCTAATATCTTACTCCTTTAGGATATCATTTTTGTGGCCTATCTAAAGCGATAGGGTCATTTGTGAACTCCTCCAAGGTGAGTATTTCTCCAATCAAGATCTTGCACCTTTTTGTTTTAGGGACACTAGCCTTATTCCAAGCCAATAACTGTAACTCTTCACCAATGGCTTCACCAACCCCAAGTTTCTATTGGGATACCTTCCTTATGTTGAATTGATTGAGAATCAACTCTTGGTTTAACCCTCCAATTGTCATACAGTACAAAATGTTGACTATCATAGAATTCCTTGTAAGTTTCCTAATCTGATTTTCTGGACTTAAATTCCTCTTAGGTTGAAATCTAACTATTCTATGGGTAGATTCAGACACCCTTTTGAAATTTATTGAAGACTCCAAAGCCTAGATTCCCAATTCCATTCCTATAGCACCTAACCCATGTAAAGTACATAGACCTAATAAGGTCACACTGGGTTTGGTTTTCAAAGTAATTACTAGATAATTGGTGCATGAATTGGTGCATGGCCTCAAACCTCCTCTATTCACCAATATTTATCATCTTCAAATTATGATGAAACACAATAATGTTTCCACTTTTTTCTATTATATATTCCCCCTTATGAAAATACTCATAGAACTAATAAACCATTCATCTTCTCCTTGCAACACTTCTCTACTTCATGTCTTTGCTTGACTCATATCTTAACTATAACACTTCTCTCCTTGAGTAGCATTTGCAAATAGTT
Organism: Cupressus sempervirens; assembly: GCA_028749045.1. Taxonomy (NCBI): domain Eukaryota; kingdom Viridiplantae; phylum Streptophyta; class Pinopsida; order Cupressales; family Cupressaceae; genus Cupressus; species Cupressus sempervirens. The sequence goes on along the minus strand of CM053791.1, from coordinate 137,028,482 downwards.
CATTTATCCCACTTTGACTCATATCTTCTATTTTTACATCACTACCTTTGATATAAGTCCATTCAATATTTTATCTTCATTAACAATTTATCAATGTTTTAAACTAAATTTCCAATGTTGTTAACTAAATTTTCCCTTTTCTTAACATCTTTAAAGTTAGTCAATATTGATAACCCATTGTCACATAAGAATAGGACAAGGTTGGGGATAGAGTTTACCTAGCCACATGAAGCTAACGGAGTAGACAATTTGATCCCATGACAAAAGGTGAGAGAGATTTGGCAGTTGGCAAATTTGTACTAGCCAACACTGCAAGTTTCAACATCACCTGAGATCACATTGTAAAATGAAAATGAAATGTGATCTCCAAAAAGGGAGAGAGGTTATTGTATGTCTCTGCAACATGGTCCTCTAGGAACTAGAATCACATCCATACCTCACACGAGCTCCAAGATATGCCCTGTCAAAGATCACAGCCCTATGGGATTTAGTGACCCTTGGGGACATTTTGGTTTGGCATGCTCAAGAATGTTTGAGCAATAAAGGGGATAGGATGAGGTTGAGGATAGGGTTTAACTGGCCACCTAGAGCTAATGGAGCAAATAGTTTGATCCCACGACAAAAGGCGAGAGAGATTTGGTAGTTGGCAACTTTGTACTAGACAAAATTGCAAGTTTCAGCATCAACTGAGATGGCATTGTAAAATGAAAATGGAATGTGATCTCCAAAAAGTGACAGAGGTTATTTTAGGTTTCCACAACATGGTCTTGTAAGAACTAGAATCGCATCCATACCTTGCACGAGCTCCGAGATGTGCCCCATCAAAGATCTCAGCCCTATGGGATTTAGTGACCCTTGGGGACATTTTGATTCAGTGTGCCCGAGAAAATTTGAGCACTGAAGGGGATAGGACGAGGTTGAGGATAGGGTTTACCTAGCCACCTGGAGCTAACAAAGTAAACAGTTTGATCCCACAATGAAAGGTGAGAGAGATTTGGCAATTGCCAGCTTTGTACTAGCCAACACTGCAAGTTTCAACATCACTTGAGATGGCATTGTAAAATGAAAATGGAATGTGATATCCAAAAAAGAGAGAGAGGTTATTGTAGGTATCTACAACATAGTCCTATAAGAACTAGAATTGCATCCATACCTTGCATGAGCTCCGAGATATGCCCCGTCAAAGATCGCAGCCCTGTGGCATTTAATGACCCTTAGGGACATTCCAGTTCGACATGCTCAAGAATGTTCAAGCACTAAAGTGGAAAAGACAAGGTTAAGGATAGGGTTTACCCAGCCACCTATAGCTAACAGAGTAGATAGTTCGATCCCATGACCTTTTTTCCACTAAGTTTTAAATTTGAGCAACTTTTATAACTTTCAACAATGCAACTTTGCACAAAAAGTGCAATATTTACATTTTTCACTTGATTCCAATTCTATGAATTAGAAAAGGTTTGGAAATAGTAAAACCTCAAAGGAATATAGGAATATAGATAGTTTTATGGTTATTTCCTAAATGTTACTAAATTGTTGCAAAAGTTGCTAATGCAACTTTGCAATTTTTGCATTGACAACATTTGGGTGAATTATGCATTTTGGCTTGGAGGGTATGGAAACTGAAAGGTGTTGATGATAACATGCTAGATAGGGTAGAAAAAACCTATTAAAGCCTAAAAACATCTTAGAGTTGACTATTTGTAGAATTTTCCCATCAGGACCTAGAAGGGTCACTTGGCACATTGTTACAAATTCGCTCATTTTGGGTTGTTACTTGGGTCCATCACCCTATCCTCTGCATCAAGATTGATCCTAGGTTAGGGGTGGATAGAAAAGACCTAAAAAGGTATTAAATAATGTAATACAGCTATTGAAGCCTTTAAAAGATGTAAAAGACACTAAAAGTGCAATATTTTGTAAAATTGCCAACATTGGCAATATAAGCCAAAATGGGCTTAATCAAGTCATGTAAAGGGTCCAAAGGGAGGTTTCATTTGGTTTTGAGAGTCTAAATGAGTTTAAAACCTCATTTCAACATGTGGGAGACAAGTTTGGGTAGTCAAAATTTATTGCTCCAAAGGTGGATTTAGTGTTTTCTCTAAACAAGAGTTTCATTTTACATTGGAAGTCATCTAATATAACCAAAGTGAAGGTGTTTGAACCATTTTGGGATTCTAGAGACATTGCAAAGTAAGATTTCTAGAAATCCCTAGGGTAAAGGGGCTAGAAAGGAGGGTTTTGTAAAAACCATTGTAATGTTGATCATGAGACCAAAAAAATAAAAGAATCCTTGCATTTGAGTCATCTCTTAAGACTATTTTGGGTCATCGGAGTTCCAAAAGTCAAGGGATTGTGAGTTGCTTTGTAAATGGTCTTAAATTAGGCCTAGTTGGCAGACTGAAATAGCCATTTTTGAGTCTTTATAATAGTTGGTATGTACTATGTGCATGGTGCATGGTAATCTAGCCTTCTAGTGTTGTCAGTTTTGATTGTTCTAGAAAATCACTTTCAGTTTGGTATTGGAAATAGTTTGGAGTTGGAGGACAAATGATGGGGAGGATCTTGTACAAGGTTCTAGCCTCAACTACTAGAACTCACTTCAAGCTTTCTCCAAGCCTCTTAGGATATATCTCCTATACCCTATTCCTAGGGAATCTTCTCTCTATACCCTTATTACACTAATCCTCACCAATCAACTCAAAACTCTATTTCACCATGGGGTCTCCCTAGTGCTCTCATTGCACTGTTCTTCACAACTAGCTTCCAGGAGTGCATTCTTGGATATATTGAATTCCAAGGATTGTATTAGGTCTCATTCAATAGTTTTTATGATCACTACATGGATTGGAGTATTGGGTTTCCAATCGATTTGCAGATTGCATAGTTAAGAGGGCTACTAGGACTAATAACAAATTAGGCCTCCAAAACTAATTTTTTGCTATATCTCCTCAAACCCTTAAGCATAACTCAAAAAAATTTATGATTTGGGTACCCTTTTGGCTCCCCTTGAAGAATTTTTAGGTCTGCAATACCCAGGTCATCCGTACAAGGGATTCCCAAAAATATGCCTATTTATAAGGGTTTCTTGTTTATATGAACAGGAATATAGAGGGTTTTTCCTTCCACCACTCAAATGGAATCTAAATGACTAATATTTTGGAATTAATTTCCTTCACTCACCACTGTTGCCTTCCATGAATTTGTATTGCACCCAACTGATAGGGAGAGAAGGAATGAATCAATCACAGATTCATGTTTCCAGTCTACCTCTGAGACTTAGGGTGTCCTCCAAGATCACCACAAGGATTTATAGGATCTTTTTCAAGAAAATATCCCTCAATTCTAAACCCTTCTCCACTATCTTGAGAAGTTTTCACTTCTTGCTACATGGCAGGCTGCCATTCTCAATTAAGATCATTCAAAACCTTCAATCAAACTAGGTCTTCTTGACCAATCTTACCAACCACTTGTAGTATCATGGAAGGAGTCTCATACCCTTGAAATTTACTCCTTTATCATGTCAAAATATTTTGTTGAAGCCTTCTTCCTTACCAATTTCACCAAATTGCTCCAAAATAGAGCTACAAGGAATCAAAGGACAACTTGTTGTCCTATCTTGTTTGTTGTCCAAATGGATTGGTGGAGCACTATCATTTCACCCAAAGAATATCCTTTCACTCGTCTTCCAACCTCCTTCAGCAACCTACAACAAATCCCACAATCTTGCAATGTAAAATGCTTATTTATGCAACTCTTTCCTAACGGGATTGCTTTGGCTCGCCTAGGGCAAGATATTAAAAATGCTTGCTAGTATTTTGAAGGGCCCTACTTTTTCCTAGATATAGTATATTGAGTGTAATCACTATCCCCAAAAGGCTGTACAATTCCTACAGTGGGATAGTGAGATATCTCATTTACTTTACAAAGTGTTGTAAACTGGACAACGAACTACCTAAAAACAAAAGATTTTTACAACTACCAAACGAAACACTTTCAAGCCAAACTTCCTAAATAAAAATTGTTCTAAATCATGCCATATAACATTATATCTGGTAAATCATGCAAAAATAATGAATAAAAACATCAAAACTGAAAAAAACCAATCTTTTTGCTCTCAAAATGCATGCTACAACACTTGTTTTTTTCAAAATGACAACTTATTCCTCACTTTAGGGTTTGGGAAATAATTTATACTTCCTCCTAGGTCTTTTCATCCCCTCCTAATGTTTTTGATCAGCCTCTTTATGTTTTAAAGAAAAAAACTCCAATTTCTAGCAAAGGACAACATTTGTTTTAAAAATTGCAAAATTGCAATAGAGCAACTTTTGTAATTTTTCTTGATTGTGCATTTTTACAATTCCAACTTGTGAAATAGGTCACCCATTAGGAATTTCATGCTAGAGACCCTTTCCTAAGTTAGTTACTCATCACATAAGCTACTCATTACCCCATGGTAAAGTATAACTTGCCTTTTAGGCCATTTTGTACTCTACCTAGGACATTTTGACTTCCTACACCCCAACTACCACACTTAGGTCCAATGACCCTTATTATTATTTACAAGAGCTCTCTTGGAGCACAAAAAAACAAAAAGAAAAGGCGAGGGACCTATGTTTCAGGGTACCCTTGCACCACCAACACCCCATTCTATGCTCCTTTCAAACACTTATTTTCTGATTTCATTACCTAGCTAAGAATGCAAACTCGCCTAGGGCCTCTTGGAAAAAAAAACAAACCTCTGCAAAACAAGACCAAAATAAATATTTAAATTGTTTATACAGTCTATTACTTGATTCCAAAAGGCCATCATGCTTCCACCATTGGAATTCAAGTTATAGAGGTTTCTTTGCTGATTGCTTTGTACAGACCAGCGAACTGGCAACTTTAAAAAGATTTTAAAAACTAGTAAAGAAACTGATAAAAAAAACTCCTAACCACATGAAAAAAGCCACCCTATCAATCCATTAAAGGTGTGGATGAAGGGTGAAATAATAAAACTATCATTTAATGGCTCCATGACCTCAAACATGGTTAAATGAACCTATTTCCATGTAATTACAACTTTTAACATATTTTCCATCTTTCCCATCCTCTTGGGGTCTTGGTCAATGCTTGACCATTCTAGGCTCTAACAAGCAATTTAAGCAATTTTACCAACATAGAAGCAACTTGGGAACTCAAACATAAAGAAAACCTATTTACAAACACAACTCACACACTTTGGGTTTATGACATAGCCCTTATTCATGTGGTCTAGCCAAGACCACTACAAGCCAAAAATGATTTAGGAAACTTGGCATATTTCCTAGGTGCTCCTGCACCAACAAAGCTCAAATCCAATCGATAGAAGTTAATAGTAGGAAGAAGAAGTTCTTGACTACTAGCCGCTTTTTTAACATGGTTACTAAGAGAAAGTAAAAACCTAATGTGGAAGGTAAGAATTATTGTTTGGGTAGGAAGAATAATAAAGAAATAAGAGAATTTGCAAGTAAAGTTGATATAGTAAATGGGAGACAATTCACCATCTAGGAGAGTTGTAACAAAAGTTATAAAGGAATATCATATCATAGAATATTAGAGGATTGAATGATCCTCATAAGAAGGATATTTTGTGTTATGTAGTTTGGTACCATAAATAGGATGTGATTTTGGTGCAAGAAACTAAGATGACTAGAGATAAAGGGGAAATGCTTTCTTTCTTCAAAATGGAAATTGTTGGTTTGTAGGTGATATTTTCCTTTATAATATGTCATGTATGTTCAAGGAAAGGTTAAGTGACCTTTTTTTTAATTTGGAAGTGGTTGGAGAAGGCACTTTGAGAAAGCCCTAGTTTTGAGGGCATAAGACTGAGGGTTTGGTAGTTAGCCTATCGAATGCCTATGGCTAGGTATATGGGTGTGAAAATATGTTGTTTTAGATCATGATAGAATATTACCATATCCCGTATAGGGCCTTGGGTTAAAAATATTTAGAGTTTCTTTGTAAGTGAAGGGTAATTAGGCCTATTTTGTTGAATCCATAGTGTTGGATCAAATGCTTGGTACAAAGGAACTATAAATGAGATTGCTATATGTTGTCATACTCCAATAGTATTATTTGTAACTATAATTTACTTGTATGGGTTTTGGGAGAAATTGGTGAAAATAAGGAATTACCTAATTCATAGCGATACTAAGATCAATCCTATATAATGTCCAAGTAAGGGTTTTTGAATAAACCTATTAAAGATATGCATTTAGACTATTGGAAAAAACTAATTGAGATATTTTAAAACCTTAGAAAGAGTTGGGAGAAGCCAATAAATTTGGTAACCCAATTTGAACATTTGGAGGGACCCTTGTGGAGAAGGGTAGGTATTTAGTTTAATGGTTTGAATCTATTTTTGAAACAAGTCATTTGTTGAATGTTTATTACTTATTGGAGATCTAGTTTGACTCCTCAAATCATTGGTATCAAATCTAGTAGATCTATTGAGGGGTGTAAAATTAGTTACTTGTGTTGTAGATTGTTATATTGAGAAGATGCCTCCAAAAAAATATATAGAAGGAGATACAAGAGCTGATATAAGCTACTAAAATAATGGATAGAGAGTTGAGGAAACAAAGAGACTAAGATGCAATAAGGTAAAGAGAACTAAGACAAGTAAGCAAGTAAAATGCAACCATCTTGGAAATCTTGGAAGCTTTGGAAAGGATTCCTATGAGGGATGTGCATGAAGAACAAGAAAGTGATGCTTAAGCACTTGAGAATCCTCATGGAGAGGATGGAGGGGACTTAGATCTTGAAGAAAGAAGGAATAACTTGAATAATACAAGTAAATAATACAATCCAAAATTAGAGGATAAGGAATAACTTGAAAGAAAAGGAGATGGGTTTGATGACCTACATAGAGGAATTTCACAAGTTGAGCATAAGAGGTGGATTAGAGCATAAAGATGAAAATGTTGCAAGGTATCTTAATGGGCTCATATAAAACTTGCAAAATGGGATTACCTTGATTTTTCCTAAGACACTTAGAGATAGTTTGCAATTGGCTATAACTGCATAAGATATGGTCAATATGAAGAAAGAGAGACAAGAAGGTGGTAGAGGAAATGAAAATAAAGGAAGGGGAAGAAAAACCAATAATATAGGAATAGGACAAGGAAGAAAGGAAAAGGGTAATGAACCTTTTTTTCTTATCAAAGAGGAGGTTATAGAGTTGGAGGAATATTTTTTTTGGGTAGAGGAACATGGATGTTTATAGGAAGGGTAGTGAATAGATCAATTAAATGTCAATTAAATGATCAAGGTGATTTAGGAAGATTAAGAAGAGGGTCAAGGAGTTAGAGCACATAGAGGTTCAGATCCTTATGTTTAACTAATTTTAGAGACTAAAGGATAAATGTTGATTTTTATAAGGGGAAACCAGAAAAAGTGAAACCAAAGCTATTAATTTTTAGACCACAATATAAGTTTTGAATGACAATAATTCATCTAGGTTCCAATGATAGTTTAGTTTCATATGAAATGGTGAACAATTTATATTTGGAATGGTCACCACACAATAGGCTATATAGAGCATCACATGTAAGTAGTGATGATTTTCTTAAAAGATAGATGACTATGAGGTGACTATCCTAAATTGAATGACATCTCTAGCAATTGATTGGAATCCAGTTCTATATGATTGTGCTCTACTTTAAACAAATGGAAGTTCTGAGCATTGTAAATCTGTTTCAAGTCTTAGAATGTGACTTCCCAAAAGTAGGTACTTATAACTATTTTAAACTATGTCAAACTCTTAATGAAAGCTATGAACCAAATGCATCACCATTGTGTTGAATCTTCTAATATACATGTCCATTAAAATATGTTTTCTGGTGTAAACTTGTGAGGAATAGTTGGTCCCAGTTCAGTTGGGCGTCAATATTAGGAATGTGACCAATTAATGCTACAAACCTTAGTATTGACATAATTTAACCATATTTCAAGTTGAATTCAATTGAGTTTGGAAATAAGTTATTATTAACATGTGTATGATCTGCCAGAGCAATTCTAAATATAGTAGCTAATAGCCTTCCATGTTTGATATTTAGGGATAATGTATGCACATGCTATAACAAAACTAGAGGATCATATTATATGCAGATTGAAATTTCTATTTGTCATTCAAAGCATAGTAAAAAAATTATTCTAGGAAGTCTAGCCTTTATCACTTGTGCGTCAACTTTATTAGCCCTCTTCTTTGGTGACCTGCAAATGAAGAATTAGCACAGTAAAAAATCTAAGATAAAATTAATCCACTAAGATTAACACACATAGGATGAATATTCATAATCAACTATTAACCCTTTCCAACATTCCAACTTTATGATAATAATGAGTCAAAGTCCAAAAAATTGGAATCCTTAGAGAGAAATGTATCTGTCACTGCCCCATTATCATCAGATCGAGACCTATTTTCCTTCTTACTTTTTGATGTTTGTGATCCTCTGCAATTCCAGGCATAAGATGATTAGCATACAATGGTACTTGAACAATGAACACTAATAAATATTGAGGATGTGAATTGATAATACCATTTCATAGATGATTTTGGCATCTCACCCTTTATCACTTGTGCATCAACTTTATTAGCCCTCTTCTTTGGTGACCTATAAATGAAGAATTAGCACAATAAAAAATTTAAGATAAGATTAAAAAAATGGGTCCTATTAAAGAATATAATATAAATTCAAATGATGTATCTAGATTCTAAACAAATAAAAACTAAATCTTATCACTTACACATCATAACAATATAGTCCACCTTAGTCATGTGATAGTCTTGGGGAAGAGGTTGTAACATTGTATTTGGATCTAATTGATCACTTTTTCTCTCTCCCTCTCTCCCTATTCAATCTAATGAGCCAACTAGATCTACTCGACATTTTAATGTCTCAAGTGTTGCCTCATGGTCTAACTCGCGAACTTTCCAAAGAATCTTATTATGTGGTTTTCCACCATATTTTATCAAGTGGACATTTGATGCAACAACAAGATTTGAATAATGAAGAATCTTCCTCTCTGTTTTCCAATTCTCGAATAACCACAAGTTAGGATTCTTCATAGGATATCGTTTAAGCCATGTGCCTGTTACAACCACTGCACTGACATGGTACTCTAAACCTTCACCATCTATAACCAAGTGATCCAATTTTTGTTTGGCTTCAACACAATGACACAAATAATAATTTGTCCTTTCTTCATTGTCTTCAGGTGCAATACTAGCAAAAACATGGCCTGCAGTGACAAATGTACAAAATGCGGTCATTAATTTAGAAAATACTTGGATAAAAGTTATAAAGTTACATATTGAAATAACAAAGACATATATATATATATATATATATAACCAGGTTGCACTAGATCTAACAAGCAGTCAAAGTCAATATATGAATCCATCTCTACCATTTCCAGTGTTTGTGGGGGATGATAGGTGTCAATTGGGTCCAAAATCCATATATCCCATTTGTCCACCCATTTCGTTGACTCACAGTCATCCCAATTTTCCTCTACACATGATGGACAATAGCATGCCATTTTTCGTGTGTTGACACTCCATGAACTTGCATCAGAGCTTCTAAAAGAGTGTAACTCACTAGATCCTATTAGTGTGCAACAATCCTGATATGGTGCAATGTTAGTATTATCTAACAACCAAAAAAATCTACAAACTATAGACTCACCTTCCTTACCTAGACCCATTGTAGCGTTACACCATTGGATGATGGATTTTGCATCTATCAATATTGTTCCATCTTTGTGCTTTAGCTATTCATGACCCAAGGCTATTTTAATGCATGTGCTTGCACCATTGTGCTCTCCCTTACCATGATGAACCTCTATGAAATTCCACATATATTGAATTCTACAAAACCTATGCATCCTACTCAACCAATAGAACATCCATGCATTCTTGAATTGAGATGCACAATTGTTTGACCAAATAATGTGATGACAATATGATATGCCCTTGTTAGCCAAATCTCCATAAAATAGTTGAAAACAACCATGTACGAACTTCATAGAATGTGATCGATCATCGCTGATGTAAAAATGGTACTCCCTCAAAATCTTCCTGTCATCCTTTGTACTTGTAGGTGAATGCATGAATGTTATGTGAACAAATATGGAAACCTATTGAGATGCATAATACTTTTTTTGCACCTCATTTTGTGGTTGTAATGTGTAATTCTCTTCAAAATCTACAACTGAAACAATGATATCCAATGGAAACGTATCTTTGCACAACTTGAATTGCAAATCCAACCATCGAGCTCTATGGGTATGCCTTGCATACTCGTAAATAATCTTTTCATGAAAAATCTTCATGAACTCATACACTAGAATCTTTTCAGTGACTAGATCACATCTTTTACAATGTTTCCCATCTTTTAGAGCATATGTTATTGTCTTGAATTTTCCATAATCTACTATTTCATTTCCAATTGCATGTGTACTATCCATATGTTGACAAGTTGATAAAAGTTGCAAAGAACCACAAAATAAGCATGTACCATCCAAGTCTGATGTCTTGTAAAATTTTTGGTCATCCCCTATTTTACATAAAATGTTGGATATGAATTCCCTTGAAGATCTTGGTGGCTCTTTTATGTCACAATCCTGCAAAACAAACTAAGAATGCAAAACTATGCATATATGCCTTAAAACATCAAAATGGTTAGAAAATTCAATATGTATCCTACAATAACAAGTTGTGCATGTGTGATTAATCTTCACATAAAAAAGTTTACCTATCTCAAATTTTTTTTGACTTATTCTAATTTGAGGATACATACCAATAAATTTTGCCAAAAATTGTGTCTGAGTTGAGTCCAAAAAATGTTTCACATGTGGCTCATGATTTCGGCTACCAATCCTCCTTCTTACAACATCTCTTTGATTAGGAGAAACACATGTATTATTTTTCCAAAAAGATTTGATCAATGATTTCAAGGCTTCACTAATTTCTTTATCCTTTTGCGTTAGTTTACCGGTAAATGTCCATAACTCATTATTTTTTGGATCTTCTAATCTCTCATGCCTTAGCATGGCTCTCCTTAGGGTACCTCTACCAATTTTTAATGTTTTTCTTGTCTTTATCATGAGTCGGGCTTTCTTCATTTGGCTACTTACTATTTTCGATGTGAGTACTCATCTTGTGATATTACTATCTTTGGTGCATGATTTAGAACTCACTTTGTCATAAGCACTCATTAGATTCTTTACAGTATTTCTTTCATTTGAATCGCCCATCATTCTTAGCCCAAGAATCTTAATGATAGGCCTAAATTTCAAATTTCTCATCATTTCAACAAATAATTGGCATTAACCTATAATATTTAATTCTTCAAAAAAAATCGTCACATACTATTAACTTTTCTTTGTTAAGTACGCTTGCTAATCTTGTTAGGTATTGATTTCAAAATGTTAGTATCAAGATTAATCAAATATTTTGATCTTCTAAAACAAATTCTAGAAGGTGTTCTAATCTCTTGAATTCTCTCAACATTTTGAACATCAATATAAGGTTGATTTTATTGCATACCTTGAACCAAAGATGATGTGCCTTGGAAATAAGATGTAAAAGATGGAATATTACCTACTTGATGTGTTGATGTTGTCGTTTCAACATGACATGATGGGGTGTGTATATTGCCGGATCTACAAATCAGTATCTCTTCTACATGAGAGGATGATATGCCTTCGACATTGAAAGATGGTACTCCAACATTGGAAGATGGTGTAGTGGATGATATGACTCCAACATTGGAGGATGGTGTAGCTTCACAATTCAATTGTCTTCTTGAGCATAACAATCTCATTTGTTCTCTTTGTCTTTCTAATTCTTCCTCTTTGTTTCTTTGTACTGGTGGTTCTTGATCCTCTTCAAAAGTCAATTCTTCATTATTTCTTTGTTTACGTAGTAATTTCATTTTATCTCTTTTAATTGCCAAATCTCTCTCCCTATCTTCATTTGTTTGAATCTTTGGTTTCTTCCTTGGCATGATGATGATTTCTACATGTCAAATTATTAAAACATCTGAATTACTTAAAATGTGTAAATTACAAATTATTCAATGCATTTAAAAATTATAATTATTTGAATGAATACACAATATATATCAAACGACTTGTCAAATTTCTAAGCATTCCAAAATAACATTTCATTCAAAAATACAATTTTCAATGAATTCACTATATATTAAATAACATGTCAAATTATAATCAAATTTGTATCTATATATTGACAAACAATATTTAAAATGGATTGCACTAACCTTTTTTATACAAGGAATATTCAAAAATTCTTCAAATCACGTATCCAATGATTGTATTTGGTGTTTGCTAACTTCCAAAAGTGTTGAAACAATGTTTGCTATGTTGAAACCCATGAAATTTGTTGGAATAACAGAGTGCATAATAGACCAAAAGCAAAAAATGGATAAATTGAACCTTAAGGTTGGTTTTTTACCATTTTTAGGTGATTTGAGATAGTGCGTATGCATTATGTGAAATCACATCACTCCCCATCCTCCCTACTCCCCATCCTTCCTACTCTCTATCCTTCCTACTCTCTCTCCCATCCCCTCCCTCTCTCTCTTTTTGCTCTCTCTCCCCTCTCCCATCCTTTACTCTCTCTCACTCTCCCTCTCCCACCACCTACTCTCTCTACCTCTCTCACCCTCTCTCATCTCCCATCCCTAACTCTTTAGATCCCTCACACACTCTTATCCCCCTATGTCTCTCCCTCTCCCTCTCCTACCACCTACTTTCTCTCCCCCATCCGCTACTCTCTCTCTCTCTTCTCCCATCCCCTAATTTGTCTCTCTTACACACATTCCCATTCCCCCTATCTCTCTCCCTCTCCCTCTCCCTCTCCCTCTCCCACTCCCTCTCCTACTGCCTATTATCTCTCTCTCTCAAGTTCTCTCTCTCCCTCTCTACTCTCTCTCTCTCTCTCTCTCCCATCTTGTACAAGCTCTCTTTGCCACAACCTACTCACTCTCACATTCTCTCCATTCTGTACTCTATCTCTCTTACACACATGCTCCCATTCCCCCTCTCTCTCTCCCTCTCCCACTTCCTCTCCCACTGCCTACTTTCTCTCCCACATCCCCTACTCTCTCTCTCTCTCCTCTCCCATTCCTTATTCTCTTTCATCCCCTACTCTGTCTCTCTCACACACACTCCCATCCCCCCTCTCTCTCTCTCTCCCTCTCCCACCACCTACTTTCTCTCCCCCATCCCGTGCTCTCTCTCTCTCCTCTCCCATCCCCTACTCTCTTACACTCACACTCTCTCCCATCCCCTACTATGTCTCTCTCACACACACTTCCATCCCCCCTCTTTCTTTCCCTCTCCCACCACCTACTTTCTCTCCCCCATCATCGTACTCTCTCTCTGCCACCCACTACTCTCACATTCTCACACTCTCTCCCATCCCCTACTCTCTCTCTTTCATAGATACATACACTCTTATCCCCCTATTCTCTCCCTCTCCCTCTCACACTCCCTCTCCTACCTCCTACTATCTCTCTCTCTCTCTCAAGTTCTCTTTCTTCCTCTTTACTCTCTCTCTCTCTCTCCCATCCCTTACTCTATCTCTCTTACATACACACTCCCATCCCCCTTCTCTCTTTCCCTCTCCCACTATCTACTTTCTCTCCCCCATCGTTGTACTCTCTCTCTGCCATCCCCTACTCTCACACTCTCACACTCTCTCTCTTTTATAGATACACACACTATTATCCTCCCACTCTTCTTCTCTCCCATCCGCTACTCTCTACATCTATCACACACACTCCCATTCCCCCTCTCTCTCTCTCCCTCTCCCTCTCCCACTCCCTCTCCCACTGCCTACTTTCTCTCCCCCATCCCCTACTCTCTCTCTCTCTCCCATCCTCTACTCTCTCACACTCTCACACTCTCTCCCATCCCCTACTCTGTCTCTCTTACACACACACACACACACACACACACTCTCCCATCCACCGTCTTTCTTTCCCTCTCCCATAGCCTACTTAATCTCCTCCATTATCGTACTCTCTCTCTACCACTCCCTACTCTCACACTCTCACACTCTCTCCCATCCCCTACTCTGTCTCTTTCAAAGATACACACACTCTTCTCCACCCACTCTTCTTCTCTCCCATCCCCTACTCTCTACATTTATCACACACACTCCCATCCCCCCTATCTTTCTTCCTCTCCCTCTCCCAGTCTCTCTCCTGTAGCCTACTATCTCTCTCTCTCAAATTCTCTTTCTTCCTCTCTACTCTCTCTCTCTCTCTCTCTCTCCCATCCCTTACTATCACTCTCTCTCCCATCCCCTACTCTCTCTTACACTCTCCCATACCATAATCTCACTCTCTTCTTCTCTCCCATCCTGTACAAGCTCCCTTTGCCACCACCTACTCTCTCTCACACTCTCACACTCTCTCCCATCCCCTACTCTGTCTCTCTTACACACACACTTCCATCCTCCCTCTCTCTCTCTCCTCTCCCATTCCCTACTCTCTAGATTTCTCACACACTCCCATGCACCCTCTCTCTCCCTCTCCCACTCTCTCTTGCATCGCCTACTATCTCTCTCTTGCTCTCAAGTACTCTCTCTCCCTCTCTGCTTTGTCTCTCCCATTTGCTACTCTCACTCTCTCTCTTCCATCCCCTACTCTCTCTCACATTCTCTCCCATCCCCTACTCTTTCTCTCTCTCACCCCTATCCCTTACGAGCTCTCTCTGCCACCTCCTACTTTCTCTCAAACTCTCACACTCTCTCCCATCCCTTACTCTATCTCTCTTATAAATAAATACACATTCTCATTCCCCCTCCTCTCTCTCTCTCTCTCGCAGTCCCTATCCCACTACCTACTCTCTTTCATCCCCTACTCTATCTCTCTTACATGCTTCCATTATACCTCTCTCTCTCCCTCCCACTCCCTCTCCCACCACCTACTATCTCTCTCTCTCTCTCACTCTCTCCCTCTCTCTCCCATCCCTCTGCCATTTCCTACTCTCTCTATCTCTCTCTCCCTTCTCTCATTCCCTACTCTCTCTCTCTTTCACACACACAGACACACACACACACCCATCCCCCCTCTATCCTCTTCCATCCCCTACTTTTTCTCTCACTCGCTCTCCCTCTCCCACTCCCTCTTCCACTGCCTACTCTCTCTCTCTCTCTCTCTCTCACACACACACACACACACACACACACACACACACACACACACACACACATTTTCACACTCTCTCCTATCCCCTACTCTCTCTCTCTCTCTCTCTTACACACATTTCTATCCCCCCTTTCTCTCCCTCTCCCACTCCCTGTCCCATTGCCTACTCTCTCTTCCATCCCCTACTCTCTCTTAAGATACTTTTTCTTCCCCCTCTCCCATTCCATACTCTATCTCTTTCACACACATGCACTCCCATCCTCCTCTCTCTCACTCTTCCTCTCCCATTCTGTCTCCCATTGCCTACTATCTCTCTCCCCCATCCCCTACTCTTAATCTCTCTCTCCCAACCTGTAATCTCACACTTCCTCTCTCTCCCATCCCCTAATTTCAATCTCTTTCCCCCATCCCGCACTGTCTCTTTTCCACCCCTACTCTGTCACACTTCCTCTCTCTCGCATCCTGTACTCTCTCTACCAACCCTACTCTCTCTCCCATCTTATACTCTCTTTGCCACCCCTAATCTTTTTCCCTTTCTCTCTCCCCTCTCCCATCCCCTACTTTCTCTCTACCTCTCTCACACACACACATAGCCATTCCCTTATCTACCCCCCCCACCTAGTTCTCTTATGCAATTTAGGTCTTAATAGTGTGTGTGCACTATAGCGCGCACACACTATTGAGAAATCATGTTTTAGATAGCGCATGTGCACTATAGTGCATACACGCTATAGGGCACACATGCTATAGAAAGCTTATTTAAACCCAAGCTTAAGGCTTGGTTTTGCCTTGGAGATCCAACCCAAAAGTTTGGAGTTTATGAACACGTCTGAGATGTGTTTTCCAGCAAACATACCAAAAATGATTATTTTTTCTTGTGTGCTCCCCTTCAAAATTCCTCATGGTTGGGTATTGATAAGATCAGGTTACATAGCATTATAGGTCTCTGTGTTAGCTATCTAACCATATAATTTATTTTTAATTTGAACTATTTCAAACCTTTCATCTATAATTTCTTTTGAATGTATGTTCATTTTTTGTCAAAAATGACCATGTACTAATTGGGCTATAGATTTTAGCTCGTTCATCAAATTTTGCAACAACTTAGTTTTTTAGAAACTAGATTCCATTCTACACACTTTGAAAAAAAAAATTAGATTTTAGATTAGTTTTCAATTATTTCTAGGGGGAGCACACAGATATTTCACATTTTTGGGATGTGTCTAGTTAAAAAATTCAGTAAAAAAGAAACACATTATAAAATTACCCAAAAAATTTGGGATAAACTAAATAGTGTTAAGTAAGTTTTGACTAGAGCAATTAAAGAATTTCAAAAAAAAAGGTAAAATTTTAGGGGGGCCACACTTTGTACTCTGTTATTTTTTTTGGAATAAACAATACCACTTTTTGTGGCCCCCTTTTTTGAGGAAATAAAACTAAACCATTTTGAAAAAAAATTAGTAGTTTAGAAACTAGATTCAAAGGACTATGACTTTTTTTTTTTTCATATCTTAAAATTTTGATCATAACTATCTTCAAATTCTTGTTGAAGTTCAAAATTTGTAGATTTCAAGAAAAAGGTGTCCACTTATACCCCCCTTTTGGCACCACAACTTTGTGCACTTACCCGATGTACTAATATAAATATTTCTTGTTAGAGGATAGACCCTGTTAGGAGTGTGTTACAACATTCAGTACATATGAGTCCCTATTAGGAGACTTGGAATCCCTGTTAGGAGTTGTGGAAGATAGTTGGACCCACTACCCAAACAACTTCAAGGTTAAGATCAAAGATCCCATTGTCCAAATGATCTCTACGTTATTCCTTGCAAAATAATAGAGCTAAAATGTACTTCTTCTTCTATCTCTATCTTTTCAACTAGACTTATATCCCTTCAGATCTTGTAACCAAATTTCATACTATGCATCCAATGATCCCTTGGAGTGCTTACACACATTCAGTAAGCATTCTGCTCCTTCACACATTGTGTACTAATACAAGTTGCATTCAACTTGATCCTCTAATCCAAGTCCACATTAGAAACAAGGAAAAAAACTTTCATTTATAATGTATCTTTATAATAATTCCTTGAGTCAAACTTAAGGCTTTCCTAATTAATTAAAATAAGAGTTAATTAATTCATAATTATAATAGCACTATCAGCTCATAGTCTATACAAAACTTTACACATGTGAAACCATGTCTTATGCACACGCTGATGTCATTATCTAGCTATCCTCCATCTCTAGCTGATTGCACATCACCTTATTATACCTTGGCTAAAAGATATAATGAAAGCATCAAAAATTGCCAAACAGGTGTTTTGTTTCTACACTACTTCGAGTAAATCAAGTGTAACTTCCATACAACATAGAATCATATTTGATATTTTTTACCATGTCATCAGGACAACCTTAGGAACATGTCCTCCACTATGAATCATCTATAAATTCTCTAGCTTCTACACATACTAAGATTACTGACTAATATTATTCCAGTCTTAATAGAATTACTACTATGTTGACATCAATGACAAATACAGTCATGAATGCAACATATCAATACTCTACAATGCTTAGGATACTACAACAATGTAGTATCATTAGCATTCATGTTAAGAAATATTGCCCATTATGCCTAGTGCTTGTTGTTTCAAGGGCTTCCCCTTGGGTTACGACCCAAACATCTTGGTGTTTTGGATCCTCACTATCCTTTTTGTGGGCATCCCAAGTCTTTTTTGCATATTTTTTTAGTTCTATAGGGGAGCTAAAAATTATTGAAATTTGATACATAAATTTTTCAAGTCTTTCATGCTAGAACCCTTTTCTTGGCACATGATTGTGTTAGGTGATTCCCCTGGGATCCCTAGGAATTTTTTCAAGATCTAGCATACTCTCAGGATGAAGATTTTGTTTACTTTATAGAAGGATAGGAATGTTGTTCTTTTCACTCACAAATTTTTTGATATCAATGTTTCTATATACACTAAACCATACATTTGTAATAATCTCATGCTGCAGATATAGGTCCAAGCTAACAAGGTGGCTCTAGAGGTGGCCCACCTTCAAGAGCTACTCAATCACTGGGGTAACATGCCTTTCATGTTCACTAGAGTGCCTCCTTACTTAGATAACCATACTCTACACTAGGGTCATCATTGCAGTCATAGTTCAAGTGCTCGTTGCTCGCACATGGCGCACTCGTAGGCTCTCCGCCACCACTCTCCAAGTGATGGTGATGATGGTTGGTGGCACTGCTCAACTTCTCCACCTCACCATGGCTCTAGTCAGTCCCTAGTTCTTGTGGCTCCCCCTCCTACTACTCCTCTTGGTGTTGTTAGCTCCAAATGACCTTTTTGCATGAATTTTGTTATCTCTCTATCACAGGCAAAAGACAAAGATAAAGAACAAGGTTCTGGTGGTGTTGGTGAAGGCTAGACTATTCCTAGTCAGCCTACTAATCCTAGGGATGCTTGGGGTTTTAATGACCATGATGAACCACCTCCCTCGGCTGGCACTACTTTGGGAGCCTGAGGGAACTACTTAAATTTTCTTTTGATGAATAGTTATTGTATCCAACATTGGCCATATGAACTCTCACAAGGTGGTCTTGTGTCCCCAACCACTTTTTTGTGAATTTGTAACTAATATATTAATTTATGATTAAAAAGGAACTATTCATAAAAAAAATGATAAAATAAAATTTTAAACCAAAATTTACCTCATAATGTCAATTAAGGAGTTGAAATATAATAACTACACATGTTGGTTTACATGAGCAGAATGGTGTGGAAGCAATAAATGTTAATGAGGTAGTTAAAATATGTGAATGAATTGTATTCATTACAAACTACAACAAATTGAGTGTTTTAGAATTAATAACTTTATTTCATGAAGGACTTGAAAATCTCATGTTGTAGTTAGATCCACTCATTGAATTCAAACCCATTTTGTTATTGTAAAGGGCTATTTAATCAATCTTATAATGAGACTTGCATAATAAATAGTCCATCTTTCTTTATAAACCTAGAAAATACAATCAAAGTTGTATTTATATTTGGCTTCTCAAAATAACTTTAACTTATCATTTTTAAATATAATTGCATCAACTAATTAGTAATAATTTTTTTTGATGAATAGTGATTTTCTATTAATAAATAATATACTTGCTTGACCTGATTCATAGGTATTGAAAAATAACAAATCATATTTAGTAACTAATAAAAGTTTAAAGGAAAATTTTAAAATTATTTTATTGTCTTACATTTTTAATAAGTTGTTATTATTAAGCCGAGAGACTTTCTATACTAGAAGCATTCATCAATGTAAACTTTTAAACATTTTTTAAAAAAATGATTTTTTCAAAAAATGATGATTGTTTCAACGTTTTTAGACTATTGCCCTTCCAATCATTAAAAAAATATAAATTAATGCAAACAGTCCAATATAGTAGTAACATTTTTAGTCATATGCAGTCTGATATAGTATTTTTAAAATGACAGCTACAATGCTAGCACAAAAAAACATTATAGAAATGCAAAAGGATTCCTAACATAATAATTTGTACTAACAAAAATAATTAGCTTAAAAAATATGACATTTAGTCCCCAATCTGCATAAATTAGAAACCTTTTGCATGTCTCATGGTTACAAATATGTAAGATGAAATGAGTTTTGCATGTCTCATGGTTACAAATATGTAAGATGAAACGATTGTGAGATCTTTGTATTTAACATAGGCATTTTAGATTGATATTTCCTTCATATTAGAATTCAAGAGTCTATTCATTGTATGACTTTAGGTGAGTAGGATTGTATAAGATGAGGGTAGCTTCATTCATCTTGCTATATGAGATTGACTTCTGTCATTTTCCTTTCCCAGAAAATCACGATATTGAATCCTATTTGTTTTGGTAGTACTAAGACTCTTGTATTGCCTCTAAACAATCTCTTTCAGATCAAATTTAAAATCCAATTTTTGCAACTTGAATTACAATGTTACGTTTTTTCTCATTATTCTATTTTTCTAGATTTTTTATGCAACGATATAGACTATTTCTAGGCATTTTTCTGGCATTGCTTACTTGCAACTATTTATGTTGGGTCATTGATTATTGTTGCCTATCTTCTTTCACTATCTTGGAAGAAAATTTCATGGGATTAAAATGTTCATTCTCTAGATCTTAATTGGTTGGAAAACACATAAAAATTAGTTGGTTTCTTAATGATGGAGATATTTAAAATTTATTTATAAATTAAAGGAGATTTTTCAAAAGTGACTAAAACAATGTGCTTTTGTAAGTTTTCTTTTTATTCTACTTAGAAATATGATAGGGAACTTCAAATTTTATTTCTAAATTAGAGGAGATTTTTCTAAAGTTATTAAAATAATATCACCACGCTTGTATGTTTTTAAATTTTTTTAGCAATTAAGAAAAGTAAAAAAAAAAAAAATTAATTTTATTGTAAAGCTGATTATAAAATATTTGTTACTTTCTATTATTAATAATATTTTATGAATTCTTTAGAAGTTAACACATATTTTACTAAAAGGAATAAAAAATAAAGATTAGAGACAAATAATTTTATAATAAATTAAAAATTTTGGTAGAAAATTATAATTTTTATTTCTATCTATTTATTATGATTATTTCTATTATTTAAAATAAATTAATTCTATAATATTTCTATGACAATCTATTGATATTTCTAAACTTTACACATTTTAAATTAGATATGTCTTGAGTTAATTTACCAAAAAAATAATTAAAAGTTTAGGTAGGCTAGTTTATTGTTTTATTATATGCAACATTAGAATTGATTTCATGGACTATTGCAAATTATATTACAATAAAATAAAAAATTAATTGAGATAAATTAATTAATAATCATAGAGAACATGGATAGAGTTGTACAAAGGATTTGGTTTAGGATGAAATTAAGAGTGGGAACGAATATCCTTGATAATCCAACAAGTTGACAAGTCATTTGGATATTATGGGAAATAAGAGTAAGTTGGTTTATTTTAACTTAGAAGAGGAGGTCATGGTTGAGTGTGAGAATGATGTTGTTTATAATGAAGGCGAACTTAGAAAAGATAAATATTTGCCCAAACCAATTAAATAGTGGCTCAACCCAAATCTTTGATGTCACAAAGATTGAACCAATCAAGCTCACCTAGGACTCTAAGTGAGAGGAGGACGATAATAATTATGAGAGTTGTAGTTGCTACTGGGGAGTACAAAAGCATGGCAAGGGAATTGAAAATTATAAAGATAAAAGTATGAGTTCTATAGAAGAAGATAATAAATGCCTCTAGGTTTAATCTAATATTGATGCATAGCTTTGCAGCCTCCTTGTGCATCATGCATAACGATATCTTGGAAAAGAAAGTGAACTAAAAGGATCTCTTTAGTTTCTTACTAAAGATTCGAGCCATACACTATCCTAAGCATGGGATAGTTGGTCTTAGCTTTTTTTGTTTTGTTTAATATTGTAAAGACTTTTAATGGTTATAATCATATGTTGACAAAGTTTATAAGTTTACTTTACAAAGAATATGTTATAATTTTGATGTCAATGAATTGATGGTGCATTGTTATAATTAGGTTTATGTGATAACGAATCTTCTTGCAAAACATTTATTCTAAAATAAATCATCTTTATTTTTCTACCATCAAAAGAAAAATATTTTATAAATTAGACAAATACCATATTACCTAAATAACATTACTTTAAATATAAAACTTTTACACACATTAAATAAAAAATCTATAATATAACTTTAAAAAAAATGTAATCCATTTCCTCCCACTTTCATAACGAATCTAGCTACTTTTCATAAATCCATTTACTTTATAAAGAAATGCAAATAATTCTAATCTATTTCTCTAATATAGAGTAAACACTTATACCTTAAAAAATCTATAAAAATATGTTTTTCTTATCTTTAGATAATTGCTATCTTACCACAAAATACTTTGCTTTTACCTTTTTCTCTTTAAAAAAAATATGTATCGAAGGTGAAGCAAAGCATTTATTTTGATATTACATTACCATTCGTATTCTACTATGATTTTTTAATAAAAATTAGCCCATGATAAAACTTGGCCATTTTTTCAATTTATTTCTTTTAGAGGAAGCATCAAGAAGAACCACGAAATGCCTTTAACTTTATTAGTGGATCATAAGCAAAATCTTTTTAAAAGTGCCCACTTGGATGTGTTGTCTCCTTTTCTAGTGTGTGTCCAAATTTAAAATACACTATTAACCTCATTTACATTCTCATTCGAAATGACTTGGAAGGCATATATATTATAATAAAACCACCTCAATCATTTTATGAATTTCCTGAGTGTGACAACACAACAACAACAACAATAGTAATAACATTAAAACTTTTTGGAAAAAGGCTTGTATGATCATGGGAGAAATAGTGTTTTGAGCACATTATATAATTTGTAATCTCGTTTCATATGATATAATTTTATCTTTAATTAATACAATTTTAAAAAGTATGATCTTTACATGATAGTTTCATTTTTTTTAAATATCAAATATATTTGTTCATCAAATTATACTTGTTTAGTTGACTCAAACTTATTAAATTAAACATAATTAATAAATTTTTTATAATGACAATATAAAATAATGATTTATTATAAATAAAATAGAATTTGTCAAAGTATTAAAATTCTTATATACAATTTTTAAAAATACGATAACTTAATACATTATTCTCTTTAGTTAAAGAGCTATATTATTTATCCATTACTATATTTACAACATATCATTGGGAAATAATGCTTATTAAAATAAGATAAAATAATTTTTTGTATATTTTAATTTGTCAAATATAACAGATGTATTAAGTCATTGTTTATTTGGTTCACAATTTTTTAAAAAATCCCTATAAAAAATATTTTATGCATTAATAAAGGAGATTAATGTACTAGGAAAATATATCTTATTTTGAATATTATGATACTACTATTAGAGTCCTATTATATATTTTTAGAGTAGAATTTATTGAGCCATAATTTATGAGTAGGTTCACAAGAACACATATCTTATTAAAATAAATGGTATGCTTCATGTTTATTGCATCAAGGAAATTCCAACAAAGATAAAACATTGAATTGTGTGAGACACTAACCATCTTGTCGTTGTTAATATTGTTAAAAAGAAAATACCCATACAAATTCATTTGTTATTTCCTTATGAACATGAGAAAATCTATGTAAAGGTGAAACTAAGACATATAAAAGTGAAGAGAGCATGATAAAAGCATATCAATGAATTTGTAATATTATTAAAATGATTATTTTTGCTGAATTTTCTTTTAATAATAAAAAGAAGTCAAAATGTGTGTGTCTGGCCCAAAGAATACCAACATAGTGACATAACCAATATCAGTAGAATCATAGGTCACATACCCATAGCCAATTGAACTATGCATCGATAATTAATATAAAAATATATAACAGTGAACCACCAACTTAGTATGAAAATGTCCTACAAATTGCAAAAAGGAAAACCATCCATGCTAAACTAACAACTAAACTAAACAAAATAACAACCAATAAAACCATAATGAGATTGTTTGAAATCCAACCACACAAGACTTGAGAGTTAAAACAATAAAGAAATAATATAACACAAAAAAAATAAAAAACATAGGAAGAAGAAAAATCCTCAATCATTTTCATCTTCTTGCTTGGGCTTAGACAACAACACATCCATCAAATTGTCAACCAAGAACCAATACAAATTCCCCACATCTTCCTCCTCTTTATGTTCCCCTTTCTCCTTCTCTTGTTATAGGATGTGGAGGGTGGTTGTAGCATTACACATGACTTGGACAACAAAATCAGCCAAGGTCATGAAGCAAGACATCAAATCTACCATTCTTCTTCTTGTCTAGCTCAATCCACAACTTTTTCATGTTCATTTCAATCTTCAAGAAAGAAATTCTATCTTGACTAGAAGGAGTGTGTGGATTTTTGATAGGGGGTAGGATGGAGGCATGACCATGGGGGAGGGAACTTTCTTTTTATTTTCTTTTTATTGATCCATATGTTTTTGCATATTTTAAATGGAAAATTGATGAATAGAAGGATATTTGTTGCCAACATATGACAATTTTGACATTATTCATTGAAGATTTCAAAAACTAAAAACTAAAAAAAAACTTTGAATCCACCTATATGAGAATGGAAAAATAAACCTAAAAATGTGACAAAATATACACTATAGGAAAGCCTTCATCATAGAAAAACCAAACCACCAAAAGAATCCATCATCCTATTATTATTGAGTAATTCTACATTAAAATGTATCCATAAAATCCTTTGAAGCCCTTGTCATTAAAAAACCAATCAATGTTAATTGGGGTATCCTTCCTTTTGGCATTTTAGCATTCACTACAAGACCTCATGATGTATTGCTTATTTAAATTATATTTACTTAATTATGTTAAGTATCCTAATAAAAAATATTAAACAAAGGAAATATCTATATTCTTAAAAAATATTAAATAATTATTAGTTGATATTGTTAATGTTAGGGTATATGTAAGATTATGGTATGCAAAAAGTGGCAATTTGAAGAAGAAGTTTTGATCCATAAACTGGTTGAAATATAACTAGCTATTACTTTTAAATTCTATGAAATGTTTTATATGTGAAACATTCATCACATTCAATGCTTCTCCTACTACAAGAAAAAAAATCGATTTGATAATTTATGGACCAAGTTAAGGTGGTGAGACACATAAGTTTTACTATTCTAGAATTGCTTTTGTTATTAATTATTTACTAGAAAGAAATACATAATAATATGAGCCACATCAAAACATGAGTCTTCTATTTACATCTATAATCACATGAAATATATTATCTTATGATTGTGTTTAGGGAGGTCAAACATTTACCTACTTTATAACAATTTACTCCTAATTGACAAATAGTTGAAAAATAATTACAACTTTGAAATGCTATTACATTTTTAAAATCCTATTTGTTTTTTGTAATATACCTTTACTCAAGTAACTCTTCCCAAATGTGAGAACTACATAAGAATAAGGAATTAATTTATAATTTTAGTATTTGTAGGATTTTTTCTATGTTGTTTAGAATTAGTACTTAACATCTTTGATTTAACATAGATGGTAGTGAGTGGGAAGAAGGGAAAGGGAGGGATTTGAAACTCTTTAATTTCTTTGGGGAGGAAGATACTGATGAAAAAGACAATCCTAGAGGATTTGAGAAAGATTGGGTGCAGTAGGGGATTTATTCTTCCCCTACTTTATTGTATTTCAAAGTTTCTAGTAGGTTTTTTGTTTATGAGGTCCTTTTGAACCCTAATGCATTAATCCATGGTTGGACAATTGTGTATATGGATCACTTGTGGTTCCTTCTTCCTCATTTGGATGCTTGGTCTTTTGTCTTGATCTATTTCTCTTTCTGTATACACTTTGTTATGCATTTTCCTTCCCTTTGATTGTGTGCTCACCCTGGGGAAGGTCTATCATGGACTGATTTGTAGATGTCTTTCCTATGTAGAGACCTTTTTCTTAAGAGAGGTTCATTCCCTCTTCTAACACTAACAAGGTTGTGAAAAGTGAAAATGTTAGAGTTGATGAATTTACAAAGAAGAATGAGATGGAATGCAAGAAAGAACCTAAGGACTACACTAATTTTGTATATATTCATGAAGGAGAACCTAATGCCATTTTTGAATTTGAGATACTAGTTAAATAAATATAGAATATTAACACAATCAAGTCACAAGAGAAATTGCCTATCCAGAAACACTACTCTACTAAGCGTTAGAATATAGAAGTTGAGCAACATGTAGAGAATGTTGACCATCAAAATGATGATTTATTGTGATACTAAAAGAATACAAAAAGAGGAACTTCAAGTGGTTGAACATGGTGAACTAGGCTTACCTATTGAACATGAGCAAGAAAGAATAAAATAAGATGTGCTAGAAAATTATGTGGGAAGAAAGCATGCACTAGACCAAATCATTGGAGACAAAGCTATTGGAAATCTGATTGAAAAGATCATTGTTGAAGATCAAAGAGGGAAATTGGTGGAAAGAAGGAAGACTAATGTTAAAAAGAATTTTTTCAAGCATTATATTGTCATTGATGTCAAACTTGTTATTTTTAGGGATGATATTTTCTTATAAGCTCAAAGTACTATCACTTAGTTGATTGATGAAGAGGATTTGATCAACAAGATGTAAAAAGAGTACATAAGGGAAAGGTTGAGTTGTGATATTGTAATGAAGTGCAAGGATCAGTTAAGACAATGGTTAAATGATGTATTGATAACATACTCAAAGATACATAGGTTGGTCACACTTAGAAACATTAGAGGAAGAAGTTGTAACAAGGTTAAATGCAAAGCTTGAACTAAGATCATTAGTGGATGTCGAGCAAGTTAGTTGAAGCCAAGAAAATTCTCAGTTGGAGCCAAGTAATAGATAATTCTAGTGTGTGCCAAGTGATCTTCAAGTGCCGAGCATCAATCAAAAATAAATATATACAGTGGGTGCCGAGTAACACAGTATGTGTCGAGCACCAATATTTTAATAGTGCCAAGCTACTGCCTTATTTCAAATGATGAAGATTCTCCAAATTTGAGTTGACAAAACATTAAATTTTGTGAATGAGTTGGGAGATAAGGATGATGAGCTAGTGCCATAGAATCCTATGTAAACCATTTTTGGGCAAATTGTAAAGGATTATTCAAGAAGTTTCTAGAGGAAACAGAATATGGGTTAGATGCAATGAACCCTGCCTAATCTATACAAATTGAAATTAAAGAATGGAAGAATATTGTGGGAAAAGGAACTCCAAGACTTATATTTAAGGATTCATAGATGAATAAGCAAAGAGTTTCTCATATTGTTGCTGCTAAAGAGCCAAATCTGTGAAGTGGTTGGAAGGGTGTCAAGGAGAAGACATCTAGGAGAAGAAAGAGCACAAAGGCTCAACTTCTAGGAGTGGTCATGAAGAGATGATTGCACTGGTATATTGAGTAAGGAGACTCAAGGAGACTAAGCTTGAAAGGAGGGCAAGCTATCAAGAGTTACAGAGATTGAAGGCCAGGCAAGAGTACAAGCTGAGAAGTGATTTAAGATTTGCAAGATAAGCTATATGTCATAGTCAGGTCAAAGATTTTCTAAAACTCTCTAGCAATTTTATTAGATCTAAAAATCTTATGGACTTAGGTTGTTTTAATAGCCATTTGTAAATCCTTTAATAGGGTGGCATTCCAAGTGAATTTTTTAAAGTCCTCTAACCAAGCCCACTTCTATCAGGGTGGTTAAATCCTCTAACAAGGTCACATTTGACAGTGTGTTGTAAGCCTTTAATAGGGCAAGCCTTTCATAGGGCATCACTTCAGAAGAGTGAGAATTGAGTAGCATGTTACTAGTGGTTTTTTCAAAATTGGGTATCCTCATAAATCACTGTGTTATGTGTTGTTTTCTTATCTGTTATGCTTGCATGTTGATTTATAGTAACTTGCTAATTAGAAAAGTTAAAGCTTGGATGAATGAATGGTTGAATGGGCTTACTATAATTAGTGAAAAGTTTGAATAAGACATTTGGATCTTGAATAACTGATTCAGACCCCCTCTCAGTTATTCTAAAGAAATTGTAACAATTGGTATCAGAGCCATTTACTGATTTAGTTTCAAGGTACTAGAAGAAGGAAGATCAAGATGTTCAAGAGAGAAGTTCCTAAGCTCAACAAAGATTATTTTGTTGAATGGTAGAGTCTGATGAAATTGCACCTTGGATCAATAGGTGACTATGCACAAACCTCAATTGGAATAGAACAAGTAAATCTAGTAGGACCTCTTACTATAGATGATTTGAACAAAAAGGAGAACAATCAAGCAATGTTGGAGATTGCCTTTACACTTAATTATGAAAAATATGATGAAATCAAAGATTGTGACACTGCATTCAAGATGTAGAAAACTTTATCAAAAATTTGTGGAGGAGATTAGAATGTCCAGAGAGCAAAGAGAGAAAGCCTAAGAGGAAAATTTGATGACATGAAAATGGAGGAAGGTGAAAATGCTACCCAGTATTGTGGAAGAATGAAAGAAGTGGTAAGTGCAATAAGAAGTCTAGCTAGTCAATTGGAAGAAGAAACTGCAATTAGCAAATACTTAAGAACTTTAGTCCCTATCTATGCTATTAGAGTTTCAGCCATCCAAGAGCTAAGGTGTGTACAAGGAAACACACTAACTTTTGAAGGAATAGTAGGAAGACTTACTACATTTGAGCTATCCAATTTTGATGACTATAGACCTAGAAACCTTGAATCTACTTTCAAGACCAAGATGACAATAAAAGATAGTGAGGAGGAGACATCAAACAAGAAGAGAAGAAAGGGAAAGCATGCATCTAGTGATAGCAACGCAAATGAGGAAGATGTGGAATAGTTAGAAGCACTACTAGCTAGGAGAGGAAAATTCAAATGTAAGCTCCCTATCATATGTTTTAATTGTAATGAAGGTCATATTGCTACAATATGTACATAGAAGAAGAACTACAAAGAAGGAAACAAGTACAGGAACAAGAGAGAAGATGATAGCAAGTACTACAAGGAGAAAGGCAAGAGATGCTACATTGTTGAACAAGATTTTGATGAGAATGATGATGAAGTAGTCTATGTAGCCATGAAGCATGAATTAGATAAAAAAGAAGTTGAAGAAACAACATTGGTTACTTGTGTGAACAAGAATGACAAGTGGACCATAGACAATGGATGCTCACATCACATTACAAGAGATAAAAGTAAGTTCATTACCTTTACTCAATATGATGGAAATAGTGTTAGATTTTGTAATGATGCTCCATGTCAAATCAAAGGAAAAAGGTTCTATTAAGCTTATAGAGAAAATCTCATGTGATAATGCATCCTATGTTAAAGGATTGAACTACAACTTGTTGAGTGTATCAAACTTAGGAAATGTAGGTTGCAAAGTTGAATTTGGAAACAAAACTACTAAGATCTATGGCACTGATGGAAAGCTGATAGGAAAAGGCGAACAAACTAGGAGTAATTTGTTTTACCTAGATATGGAAGATGCAACATGTCTTGTTATTAGATTTGATGATGTGTAGTCATGGCATAAAAGGTTGTGTCATGTTAATTTTGATAATCTGATAGCATTAGCAAGAAGAAGAAGGTCAGAGGGTTTTCCAAGTTGAAGAAACCTGAAAAAATAATGTGAAAACAATGTCAACTAGGGAAGATGACTAAATCTAGTTCCAAAGAAAAACATACACTTCCAAAGAAGTAGTAGAATTAGTCTGTATAGACTTATGTGGTCCAATAGAAGTTCAAAGCTACATAGGAGATATATACATAATGCTATTTGTAGATGACTATTCTAGGATGATGACTGCTATGTTTTTAAAGAAAAAATATGATGCATTTCAAATGTTTACATGGTATTTGGCTAGAGTTGAGAAGGAAATAGGAAAGAACCTGAAATGCCTAAGTTCAGATAGAGGAGGTGAACTCACATCAAATGAATTTGAAATATTTTGTAATGACAAAGCTATCATAAGGCAAACGTCAGCACCAAGAACTCCATCATAGAATGGTATTGCTAAAAGAATGAATAGGTCAGTGATTGACTATGCTAGAACCTTAATGATGGAGAAAAATCTTGCGCTAAAATACTGGAGAGAAGCTGTAAGCACTATAGTCTATACACTAAATAGAGTTCAAGTCAAGAAAGTTACAAATGCAACACCTTTTGAATTATGGTATGGTCACTCACCCAATGTTAAATATTTCAAAGTATTTGGTTGTAAATGCTATATTCTTAAAGATTCTATAAATGGAAAGTTTGATGCAAAAAGTGATGAAGGCATATTCCTTTGATACTCCACTAGAAGTAAGGCATCTAAGTGTTTGAATACTAATATTAATAAGATTGTGGAGAGTGCAAATGTAAATTTTGATGAGAATGCAAAAGTCCAAATTGATGAGTTCAAGCAATCAGAGGATTATAGATTCTTTGTATACTTCTATGAAGGAATGACTGTTGAAGATAATGTTGCAAATCAAGTTGGGAATCGGCAACAAATTTCAGTATCTACTGAGTCTCAGCTTGTGAATGTCAAGCTGCATTTAGAAGCTGAGCTATAGAATTTAGAAAATACATATTTTGATTCTGAAAACTGTATATCTAAAAGGAATGATGAAGTGCTAGATGAAGGAGATAAAAATGACTCTAAAGTTGAAGGATCAAACATGGAAAGAAGGACAAAACCAAGTTTAGCCAAGTATTTGAGAGGACATCACCCTGCAAATGAAATCATTAGTAACAGAGATGCTAGACCAATGACAAGGAATAGGCTCAGGAATGAATCATATTTGTTAAGATAGGTTGAAGCTAAAATAGTGAAAGATGCACTACAAGATGATAACTAATATAAAGCCATGGAAGAAGAGATAGATCAGATTGAGAAGAACAAAACATTGTCTCTAGTTCCTAGACCAGCTGATAAGAATGTGATTGGTACCAAATGGGTGTTTAGAAAAAAACTTGATGAGAATGGTGAGATAACAAGAAACAAAGCCAAACTAGTTTGCAAAGGGTATGCACAAGAAGAAGGACTAGACTATGGGGAAACATTTGCCCCTATTGCAAGAATGGAAGGAGTAAGAACATTACTTGCATATGCTGCATACAAAGGTTTCAAAGTGTACAAAATGAATGTAAAGTCTACTTTTTTGAATGGTATACTAGAAGAGGAAGTCTACATAGAACAACCAGAGGGATTTTTTGATGAGAAAAACAAGGACATGGTCTGCAAACTGCACAAAGCACTTTATGGATTGAAGTAAGCACCTAGAGCACGGTATGAGAGGTTGCATAAATATCTTTTGAAGATAGGATTTGAGAGAACATATGACAACAACAACTTGTACAACAAAGCTAAAAAAGGTAAAGACATTTTGATTTCAGAAATCTTTGTTGATGATGTAATATTTGGAGGAAAAGATGTTCTATGCAAAGATTTTGCTAATCAAATGAAACATGAATTTGAGATGTCAATGTTAAAATAAATCAAACTTTTTGTTGGTTTACAAGTACATCAATTCAAGCATGGCATATTTGTAACTCAATCCAAATACATCAAAGAGATACTCAAAACATTTAGATTAGAAGAGTCAAAACTAGTTAGCACACCAATGGCTATAGGGCATAAGCTATCCAAGAATGATGAGTTAGCTAAAGTGAATTAGACATTGTATAAGTCAATGATTGAAAATCTGCAATATGTTGTACATAGTAGACCAAACATTACATTAGCTATTGGAATAGTAGCTAGATTTTCTACAAATCCAAGAGAAAATCACTTAATGACAATGACAAGAATACTAAGGTACCTAAAAGGAACTGATGACTTTTGTTTGTACTACAAGAGGAGTGAGAAATTTGAACTAAGAGCCTACACTGATGTAGATTGGGGAGGTAACATTGATGACAAGAAAAGCACCAATGGAGGAGCATTTTTCTTAGAAAAAAGGTTGATTACATGGACTAGAAAAAAGCAAAGCTACACCTCATAATCTACTGCTGAAGCTGAATATGTGGCAGCTACTATAAATTGCACCAATATTGTATGGATCAACATTTGCTAGAAGGTATGAACAAAGAGGTAACTAATCCTATGGTACTCTATTGTGATAATACAAGTTCTATCAACATATCAAAGAACCTTGTAATGCATGTTAAAACCAAGTACATTGCAATCAAATATCACTATGTAAGATAGCTAGTGGAAGACAAACAAGTGATGATAGAATATGTGAGCTCAAAGGAACAAATTGCTAACATCTTCACAAAAGCACTACCTAAAGATGTTTTTGAGTATCTTAGAGGTATGTTAACGGTGATACCCCTAGCTAAGGCTACTTGAAGCTAAAGCATGAATTCCCTGCATCAAATGAGCTGATTGTTGAAGATTTTATACATTGATACAGAGGATGTTTATTTTAGGATTCATGCCTAAAGTAATTGAAGTACTAAAGTCCCAAATCAGTCACAAGTAAGGTGATAGAGGGAGAAATTAAATGAAACTACAAAGCTACACTTGCATATTAAGATGCTAACATGTATTTGGCATTGTTTTCAAAGAGGATGAAATAGCAAAAAGCTGGTCAACAACTATTGAAGATAAAGAATTAGAAAAGAGGGAGAAGTTGTGAGAAACTGATTGCATACTGATGATCTGGTGATTAAATCAAGATAGAGAGAGA
Organism: Cupressus sempervirens; assembly: GCA_028749045.1. NCBI lineage: Eukaryota > Viridiplantae > Streptophyta > Pinopsida > Cupressales > Cupressaceae > Cupressus > Cupressus sempervirens. The sequence continues at coordinate 136,995,967 of CM053791.1, read as the reverse complement.
TGTTGATCAAAATAGTAGAAGATGAGCAATATAGAAGGAGAAAGACAAAGAACAAGGAGACAATAGCAAAGAGGGAGAAGCATAAATGAAGTAATCAGAAAAGTAGAAGGAGATGTGAAGCTACAATTTACTTTTTGGCATTTGACTTACTTTTCTAACCTAACTAGCATTTGGTTGAATAGTTTAGTCTAATGGTTCATCAGTTTGATTTTCCATCAATGACAAAGATGAAGATTGTTGGAAATCTGATTGAAAAGCTCATTGTTGAAGATCAAAGAGGGAGATTGTTTGAAACAAGGAAGATTGTTGTTAAAAATAATGTTTTCAATCATTGTTTTGTCACTGATTTCAAACCTGCTATTTTTAGGGATGATATTTGTTGATAAGATCCAAGTACTATCGTTTAGTTGATTGATGAAAAGGATTTGATCAACAAGATGTTACAAGAGTATCTAAGGGAAAGGTTGAGTTATGATGTTGTAATGAAGTGCAAGGATCTATCAAGACAATGGTTAAATGATGTATTGATAACATACTCAAAGATATAGAGGTTGGTCACACTTAGAAACATTAGAGGAAGAAGTTGTAACAAGGTTAAATGCAAGTCTTAAACTAAGATCATTAGTGGATGGCAAGCGAGTTAGTTGAAGTTGAGAAAATTCTAGTGTGTGCCAAGTGATCTTCAGGTGTGGAGCATCAATCAAAATAATATATCTATATATAATGGGTGTCGAGTAACACAGTATGTGCTAAGCACCAGTATTTCAATAGCGTTGAGCTACTACATTATTTAAAATGATGAAGATTTGCCAAATCTAAGCCAACAAAGTGGTTAGATTGAATTTTGTGAATGAGTTAGAACATAAGGATGATGAGCTAGTGGCACAGAATCCTATGTAAACCATTTTTGGGTGAATTCTAAAAGATTATTCAAGAAGTTTCTAGAAGAAACAAAATATGGGTTAGATGCAATGAACCTTACCTAATCCATATGAATTAAAATTAAAGAATGGAAGAATTGAGTAGGAAAAGGAACTCCAAGACTTCTATTTAAGGAATCATAGACCAAGAAGCAAAGAGTTGTTGATACTATTGCTACTAAAGAGCCAAATCTATGAAGTGGTAGGAAGGGTGTCAAGGAGAAGACATCTAGGAGAAGGAAGAGCACAAAGGCTCTACTTCTATGAGTGGTCATGAAGAGATCATTGCACTGGTACATTGAGTATGGAGACTCAAGGAGATTAAGCTTGAAAGAAGATGAAGTTGTCAAGAATTTCAGAGATTGAAGGCTAGGAAAGAGTATGAGTTGAGAAGTGATCTGAGATCTACAAGATAAGTTGTATGTTGTAGTCAGGACAAATATTTTCTAATACTCTTTAGCAATTGTATTAGATCTAAAAATCATATGGACATAGGTTGGTTTAATAGCCATTTGTAAATCCTTTAACGGGGTGGAATTTCGAGTGAATGTTCTAAAGTCCTCTAACCAGGCCCACTTCTAATTGGGTGGTTAAATCCTCTAACAAAGTCACATTTGATAATGTGTTGTAAGCCTTTAATAGGATAGGGCTTTCATAGGGAATCACTTCAGAAGAGTGAGAATTGAGTAGCATGTTAGTGGTGGTTTTTCCCAAATTGGGTTTCCACGTAAACCACTATGTTATGTGTTGATTTCTTATGTGTTATGCCTTCATGTTGACTTATAGTAACTTCCTAATTAGAAAAGTTAAAGCTTGGATGCATGAATGGTTGAATGGGCTTACTATAATTAGTGAAAAGTTTAAATAGGACATTTGAACCTTGAATAACTAATTCATCCATCCCTCTCAATTATTCTAAAGCAATTCTAACAAAAGCTTTAAGAGTTATGACAAGAAAAAGATTGAGGAGTGATACATGTTTTTTGTGTGAGTATGAGCCTAGATTAGTGAAAGATGCACTTGAGAATGAAGATTGGATTACAACCATGAATGAGGAGATTGGGAAAATTTTAAAAAATTAGACATGGACTCTTGTACCAAAACCAAAGAACAAGAATTTGATTGAAAAAAAGTGGGTATTTAGGAACAAGGTGAATGGGAAAGGTGAAGTCATAAGGAACAAAGACAAACTAGTTTGTATTTAGGATAAGAACAAGAAGAAGCAATTCACTATGGAGAAATTTTTCCTCTAATTTGTTGGTTGGAAGGATTAAGAATATTGTTTGCATATGCTTCTTACAAAGATTTCAATGTTTATCAAATGGGTGTGAACTTTGAATTTCTAAATAGTATACTTGGATATGAAGTCTAAATTGAGCAACCTGAATGTGTTTTTGAGTATAAAAATAAAAATATGGTATGCGAACTACATAAATCTGTTTATAGTTTCAAACAAGCTCCTAGAGCATGGTATGAGAGATTGCATGCATACTTGGTAAAAATTGATTTTACAAAAACAAATGACAACAACAATCTACATTTAAAGAATGAATATGAGAGAAAGATATTGTTAAATAAAAATTTTGTGGATGACATCATATTTGGAGTAAAAGATGAATTGTGTAATTTATTTTCTCATAAAATAAAGAAATATTTTGAACTATCTATGTTTGGAGATATCGAAATGTTTTTTGGCATGCAAGTATATCATATGAAGAAAGGTTGTTGGAAACAATTGTTCAATTGTATATTGTATTTGATGTAAAAAAAAACATCAAGTATTTTACCAAGGAGTGTCTATCAAGCACACTCGGGTGATAAAGATAGTTTTTAGTGCATGTAGAGCATTCTACAGTAAACAAATTTTATAGACTATATGTGTTGAGCTTTGCTCAGGCACCAAAGAAAGTTTGTAGGAAGACAGTATCTACTGAGTTCACTCAAGCACCAAAGAGAAGTTGGCACAAAACCAATGTTAACCAAGCTCACTCGATTACTAAGGGAATTAAGTTCAAGATGTAGTTGTTGGTGTTTTAAAACTATTGAACAACAAAATGTTCAATACTAGAATGATAACACTCACACAACCTAAGGATCAGCTAATTCCCATTATCAGCTATATGAGTAAACCATTTGGACCCAACTTCAACAAAACCAAAGGATGGTTTCCTACTCTTTTGGCTCTGCTAAACCAAGGTGGGTGTACCTAGGGATAATTTTAATGCAAACTGCTATGTAGAGATTCTTTTAGTCTCATTTTGATTCTCATCTATTACCCACTAACATATGTGCAGTTTACCTTGATTCTTTCAATATTTTCAAACTTGTATGCATCCCTTATTTGCAGATCTGGTCCTAATTCTCCTAGGATATACAAATATTCCTTGAAATAGTAGCTACCTAAGACTCAGAGAATAGATATAAATGAGTATTGACCAACATTTATAACTTTGAACAAAATAGGAATATGATTTTTATTTTATAATAAAATGATTTGATATGTAGCATTAGAATTCAACCTTGCTTGCTTCTGATTTATGAGACCAGTGCCTTATCCATTGGGCAAAGAATTAGCTATTGGCGGGAGATATAACTCAGGTAACTTGTAAATGAATTAATCAATTGTAATCACCTATCTCCATTCTTATGAAATATCCCTTTATGAATTCACAAACCCTACTGATGCAGTAAAGCATTTATATAATTTCTTGAATTAAGAGCAATAATGAAAATAGTATACAACCCATGTAGATTACATTTACCCAATTAAACCTTATTTAAATGACTTCAAAGTAAAAAAACCTATAAACTGGAGAATAAAACTTATGACACAAACATGGTGTAAATATCCTTTTGTATTATCCTTTTCATATGACTGATATAGTGACCAATAGAAAACCAATTGAAAGCCCAGAATGGATTACTATTTCTGTCATTCAATATGTTATTAGAAAGTACAATGGAGACAAACTCAAATCAACTACACCCTATTGGACCAACTAAATGTACTTTTCTTGAGAGAAAACATAAATTATACAAGTCTTGGACCATCACATTGCCTTGAAAACTCACTTATATAGACATGAGTTGCAACAAGCAAAGGGTACATGTGTCTGATAGGTGTCCTTCAAAAGATTTTTATATACATCTATAATAAAAGGACAAAACTATGAATAATAAAAAGGCTATCACATCGAACATTCCTTTGTGGGTCCCTTTCTGCTATATTTTCATCGATTAAGACAAGAGCTTTGATTCTTTTATTTATTCTTCATCCTCAGAGTAAGTAGTCATTAAACTTGAAAGTGATGAATCATCTATGATTACTTGCAAACTTCCTTTAATTTGGGTATTTTTCTTGTCTTCATCATTAACCATGAAGGTAACTTTTACTTTTGCATTTTCCTCCTCCTCCTTTTCCACTTCATCATCCTGTAACAACTGCTCTTCTGACATAAATTTGTTTCTCCATTCATCATAAGTAGTGTCCTCCGGCCAATCAAAACTTAGTGCCTCTATTTGTATAGTTATTAAAGAAGTTGCAACTACCTCTAAATCAACAAAATCCTTCCTGGTGGCATTATAAAATAGTTGCACTTTCACCAGTTCCTCAGTTGTTTTTGCCCATAGCTGGTAGCTAGTTTTATTAATAATATTATTCATCCTTTCACAAGATATCTCATCCAAATCCTTTTTCCATTCTTCTTTTTCCTTTATTTCATCAACAGTCTTTAAAGCACAAGGAAACAGACTAAATTTTTCAGCCATATATCTGGAAAAATAATTTGTTAATCTTCTTTGAAAAGAATCTCTTTTGTCATCAAAACCTTCTAATTTATTCAATAAATCAAAAATCTTCTCTATTTGATGACAAGGTAGTTGGATGACAAATATACACATAATTGCAATATCATTGTTTCTTTCCCTCCATTTTTGCACAAGAGGCTCAACCTATCCTCATCTCTCTGGAATTCATCCCTAATGGATACAATTCTTGCCAATTGATCAAAAAAAGTTAACCAATCTATCATATCTATTAAATACATCACGCCCTGCCTCAATTTCTCTTCATATTGATTTTTTAATTCTACATGCAACTCATAAAGCTTGGTTTTCTCTTCTTCAAAATCCTCTACAATGTAGAATTGAGGCCTTTCGGGGGTATCAGGTACCTCAATAATGGGAGTGAATTTGAAAGGCTCAATAGGTGGCCTGGGAGGGTACACATTCCTGGATCTATTGGACTCTTCTATTTTTCTTTTCCCCAACATTTTCTTCATGTGAGATGCCTGATTCTCTAGTTTTTGTATCTGTGTACCCTTTTCTTCATATGCCTTTAGCACTTCTTCAAATCTAGCATTTAACTAGGTAAATCTATCCTCTTCTTGTCTAGACACCACACTACCAAATTTTAGCATTTCTGAAGTCATCCCAATTATCTTTTTGTTGCCAACTTCACCAACCCTGAAGACTGTCAATGCACCAATATGTTCTGTAGTGGAGATTTCCTACATCCTTTTTTTATCCCTTTTCTCAATAGACCAAATCACAAGGGCTTGGTGTTCATCACTAAATTTGACTCCTCTATGAGCTTATAGTATCTCTTCTTTAGTTTGTAAATGGACATCCTTTTGTTTTCTTACTGAATCAAAAATCGTAGCATTCACTATATCCTATTTAGGTAAGATAAGGATTCTTGACTGCTTAACTAATTGCCTCCCGACCTTAGGTGTAAATTGGGAAAAAATCACTCAAAAACTTGGATTTTACCTCTTCTTTAATAATAGAGTCTGGTTTATCAGGTTGCTCTACCCTTATCTTTTCACAAGCTTTTCCAAAATTTCCTATATTTAACCTCCACAAAAACTGTGCAAATGCCCTAGATTTCACAAAATTTTCATCATTTATAAACCTTTTAGAGGCTTGGCAAACTATAGGATCAATTTCCTTACCTTGATAATCAGCAACTGTGAGCTCCAAGGAAGGTGTAGGGGGTTCTTGTGGTTGCCAAATCTCCATATCAATGGAAGTAACAATTACATCCCCTTCACCAATTTGTCTAAGTTGTTCCCTTAAAGATGCTTCATCATATATCCAGATTGGGGACTAGCTTGGGGAGTATTGTTCTGGCTGAGAAGAAGAAAACCCTTGTTCTAATTTCTGCCTTTTTGGAGCACTGGTTGTAAGTGGACTTCCTAGTCTTTTTCCTTGATGAAGAGGACCCTATTGCATATTCTGGATCATCACATAACCTGACCTTCTTTGCAAAGTGTATTGGCCAGGAGCTACTACATTTTTTCTATTAATTCTATTCTGCACTTTTGCAGCCCTATCTAGATATACCTCAACATATGTAGCCTTCTTTTCATTCATAGGTTGTATTATCTTAGCAAAATTATTCATCAAGGCCTGCATCTTGGCTCCCCAGTATTTATTTTCTTTTGATGGGTCATAGTGGGGGTCAAAAGCATTAATGAAAGAATTTTGCTAAATACTATCCATTTTTCCTTTTTCAATTCTTGTTCTTGTAAGGTAAAAACATTTCTAATCACATCTTCAGGATAGTCAATTTGTTGGACCATGTGGGAAGATTTTATTCTCTCCCTGAAGACATCATAGAATCCTTTAGGATCAATAAACCTGGCATGAGATTCTACCATGTTATATCTATCTAAAAACAAATTTACATGCTTCCAACCTTTCCTTACAAAGAAAAAATCATGGGCAACAGTAACAATTGGAAAAAATGTGCCCTTCCTAGACAACTCCCTCTCATCTATGGTGCCTATTTGTCATAACATCTCAACTATCCCTATATTCAAAGGCACATGAAATGGTAGCACATGAGGTTTTCCCAAAAAAAAATATTCTTATCACTATTGAAACATTGTAGGGAATTATATCCCCCCAGTTATGATTGACAAGTAGCCCTTTAGCATGGTCCTTGGGTCTGATCAATTCTAACAATGCTTGTGGAATTCTAGGGCTATCTCCTCTCAAAAGCAGTCTAAGCTTTGATGCAAAATACCTATCAAACCTCACATAACTGGCACCTGTGGCTTCTGAGGTCATATCCACACTCCATAACTGTACTGGATTCTTTTCTATATCCCAATTTTTCTCTAGCTCCATACCCTTGGAAAAGAAAGCAAGTCCCTTATGCAAACATATATGCATAAGCATTGAATACTCACAGAAAGGTTTATTTACTTTTCCCTTTGCTATCCCTACCAAACCATTGTGAGTTTCTCTTGCAAGAAATGTTGCAAAATCCAAAATAGTGCTCATTCCAAATTGGAGAGTTTGTGCCATGATGAGGACAATTCAACTTGGGATTTTTTCTACTTCATCCACTTCAAAAATATTACAAAGAGAAACATACAATGCCTAAGCCCTAATGTTAAAATGTCTTTTCAATAGTGGCTTTGGGGTACTGGTAGTAATCATAGGCAAAGTACCAACTTTAGTAGCATGCTCCTGTAGTGGCCCCCTTTTCAAGTAGATTTTTTGTGCATCATACCTTGCTTGAAAATCACCTATGTCAATAGTTTCATGCACAACATAGTTAGGGTTAAGATTGAAAACTTCTCTAATTAATTCAGGGAAAACCCTAAAGAGGTTTACTCTAGCATGATTTTTTACCCACCCTGTAATTGGGTCATACTTCTTGGCCAAATCCATTAATAAATCACTGTCGAAGAAAACTATAAGGACTATTAATTTTCCAATATCAAACTCCCAGACATTGCTCAGAGGAGTATCCAATTTTTTCTCTGAAAACCATTTTTTGAATAATTCCAAACCTCCCATGGATACTTGACCATCTCATACCCAATTAGCCTTGTCGTAGAAACCCTCTGTTACGGCCACTCTAGGGTTCTTAGGAATCAACTCCCTCCCTTTATTTATCTCATGAACCAACAAAGGAAATTGTTCCAGAAAATCATCATGCATACCCCTTTTAGAATATTCAGTTTGCCTAGAAAAATCCTTTCGTGGAGGCATTTTCTAAAATTTCTAAATCTTACTCAACATATTTTTTATTTTTATTGGTTATAGACCACTTACCCGCAAAAATCTACTCCTCTTTCTACAATTTTCTTTGCAAATTTGTTGAAGACTTCAAGGAATTCTGTACCATAGATCTAGAAATTCTTTTTCTCTAAGAAATCACAATCTGTGCTTCAACAATGGAAAATTTACATGTTATATCAGAGCATTGAGGTCACATGAAGGACACTCTATATCATATTAATTCCTACAACCATTATTTTCATACTAAAATTTGAAATTTGAATTTTACTTGTCAATTTCCCATAGATCAGATAGTTTTGTTTCAAAACCAAAAAGTCTTTTGAAACTTTGGGATCCTCGAGCACGCGTCAAAAGCCCGCTTGCCCACATTATTTAAAAACCTTGCATCTTGATAATGCGGGAATGCGGGCACCATTGATCTCATCCTAATTGATGATGAACCAAGATCTCTTTATTTGGTGGCCCACTAAATTAACTTGACCAATGAATAATTACCTTTTAGTCCATGTGCTCTGACAGTAATTAAAGTTTCTGCGCCCATGACATTACTGCTTCCAACTTGGCACACCTGTCACCCACCACCAATGAGTGTGCTTCGTTACATTTAATCTTTTCCAATGTGGCATGAATCAATGTACTTCCTAAATCTTTAATCTAGGTCCCACCACGCCCGCTTGCCCACATTATTTAAATATCTAGTAGTTCCATATTGTGAGAATGCAGGCTTCGTCGATCTTACCCTAAACGACGACAATCAAATATTGAAATGATTGAACATCTAGTCAACTGATCAGACCAATAAGAGGATTCCTTTGTATTCCATGTCATCTAAGAGCTTGCCACAAAAGATACACTGTTGTTACTTTTTTGAGAAAGGTGGGCCCATGATGTCACTCTATGCGACGTGTCAAATGCCCACTACCTCGCATTACTTAAATATCGCACAACTTCATAATGTGGGAATGTGGGAACTGTAGATCTAGACAAGATCCATGGTTGGTAACTTTTGATCATAAGGTAAAAAAATTTATTAATTGACAACCAATGACATCACATGAAAATAAAACGTGCACAGGGTACTGACCAATTCGTAAAAGGTTCTCACCAATTCTAACAAATAAGATCATTTTTATGCGCACTGATTTTTGAATGTCAGCAAGTGCTACATGTCACAAATGCATTTCCTTGCATTATTTAAAAATCTTGCAACTTCATAAAGTGGGAATGTGGGAAACCTTGATCTTGAGAAGATCTACGGTGCTAAAAGTATATTGTGATTTGACGCCTCTTTCAATAAAATGAAACAATTGACCCACTCTATAAAATTTATTAAAAGGTTATTCTGACCTAAATAAATCATTTTTAAGATAAACATGCCCCGCCAAAATATATTTGAAATCAAACCCTTCTAAAATTTTCAAAGACTAGGGCAACACAAAACATAATCACAAGGATTTCTCACGTACTTAGGGTTTTTTCATGAATGATTTGAGAGACAAGCCCTAAAAATTTAAAAGGAAAAAAGAAACATATGGAACAAGGCATAATTAGGGTAACCTAAAACTTTTAAAATCTCTTGAGATAAAACCCTAATCCGCATAATTCAAAGACTTAAAATGATTCTTCAACCAAATATCAGAAGTTTTCTATACTGTGAAAAATTAGACCAACAGTAGTGTTAATTGAGTTCATGTGGTTAACAAAGGAAGTTTGAAGAAAGTATTTTCTAAGTTAGTGGTTACTAAGCTAGGTCGGCTAATGAAGGATTTTATTGAATCAACATATTTAGTTTGATGAATTCATTTGTTAATTCTAGTCAACTTAAAGGATGAATACTAAATATTTGTAAGTGTATTCAAGCTAAATTGACTAGAAAAAAGATATAAGGTCAAGTTGTGGAATTGAAAGAGAGAAGCACGGCATTGAAAAGATAGATCGAGGAAGTGAAATGGAAGGATAATAGAGTATCTTGAGTTGAACCTGTTGTAAAGTTTTATTTGATCAAGGAGGTTCAAGGATTCAAGCCAAAATAAAGATATGAAATTAGTAATATAGTTGCATTATCAATCAGTTTGTATTATTGTTGCTCTCTACCAACTAGTTTCAAAGATTTTAGTACTTGTAGAGAAGGTTTCTAGGACGTAGGCTAAAGATAAAGATGTCTAATCAAAGGGAGATCCCTAAATTGAAGAGAGATAATTTCAAGGCATGGAAAAAAATCATGAGATTGCATTTGGTAGCTATTGGAGACTTAGTCCTAAAGTACCTAGATGCCAAGTATGCGGCACTTACTAGAACTATGACTGTTGAAGAAATTATAGAAAAGAAGAATCATAGACTTATGATGATTGATATCGCTTCAACTCTTAGCTATGCTAAATTTGATGAAGTCAAAGACTATGATACTACTCATGAGATATGGATCAAGGTGAGAGTCATCTATGGAGGAGATGATAATATAATAATAGTTAAGGAAAAAAGTGTCAGAGGTCTATTCAATCAAATGAGGATGAGAGAAGATGAGAGCATTAAAAAATATAGTGAAAGAATCAAAGCCAATGTGTGTGAAAACAGAGCCCCAGGAGGAAGTATAGAAGATGAGACAATGGTAAGAAAGGTTCTTATAAAACTTCTTCCTATATATGAAAATAGAGTGTCAACAATTCAAGAGATGAGATGAAATCCCAAGAATGACATAACATTGGATGCAGTAGTTGGAAGGTTGATAACATTTGAGTTAGATAACTATGATAATTATATTCCTAACACTAGAAACCTTGAGTCTACATTTGAAGCCAAGCTAATATTGAAGAAGAAAGATGCAAAATCTAAAAGGCAATCTGACAGTGAGGATGAAGATAGTTCTGATGAAGATCTTGAATTCATTGAAGCATTATTTGCAAGAAAGTTTCCAAAAGGTAAAGGGAAGTAGAAAGGAAAAATTCCTTTAATCTACACTTTTCTTATGAAGAAGTTAGTCACATTACTACAAGGTACCCAAATAGAGAAGGAAGAGAAGAAAAGAAGACTGAAAAGTACAAGGGAAAGAAGGACTTCAAAAGCTTCAAGGACTACAAAGACAAAGATAAGAAATATTGTTACATTGCTAAAGATTATAAAAGTCATTAAGAAGAAGTTGAAATGGTCTAGATTGTTGTTACTAATGAATCAAATGATGAGAATGATAAAATGGCACATATCCCACATATTAGTAAGAATGATACATGGATTATTGATAGTGGTTGTTCTCACCATATGACTAGTGAAAAATCTAAATTTGATAACTTAGTACACTATGATGGTGGAAGTGTTAGATTTGGCAATGATGAGCCATGTTATGTGAAAGGTAAAGGTTTTATTCCACTATCCAATGATCTTAGATGTGATAATGCTTATTGGGTTAAAGGATTGAAGCATAATCTACTTAGTGTAGCTCAACTAAATAACATTGGATTCTAGGTGGAATTCATGAATTGAAAGCTAGTTTGTTGGATGCAAAAGGAAATCTAGTTGGGACTAGCAAGAAAAAAAATGTAATCTATTCTACTAGATCTTAATGTAAGTCCATGTTTCATTTCTCAAGTAGAAGAAAATTGGTTATGCCTTAGAGGTTATGTCTGTTGGAAATATAAGAGTAACTAAGAGGGGAGAGTTGAATTAGTTACCACAAAAATAAATCTCAGATCCCTTTAGATGTCAATAAAAAATAAACTCTAAAAACTAGATACTATTGATACTTAACAAATACACATAAAATGATGTAACTCGATAAATACTAAATATGCTCAATAAGAACTTAACATGAAAATCATAGATGTTATATGTGATTATCAGTATTATAACTTAGATGTAAACACATAAAGAAAATATCATGAACACAGTTGACACGGGGATTTAACGTGAGAACCCAATTTGGGAAAACTATCAATTACAACTAGTTATTTTTTTCACTCTTTTGAAGTGAACTCTATTAATAGTCAACCCTATTAAAGTTTACAACACACATTATTAGGTGTGATCTTACTAAATTATTTAATCACCCCATTAGGAATGGCCTTGTTAGAGGTCTTTAGACAATTTGATAGAACTGCCACCTTGTTAGAGATTTTTGAAATAGCTATTAAAGAAACTCTGTTAAGAGATTTAGATCACTACTACAATGGTTAGAGAGTAACAATGAGATGACCTAATTTTTGATGCAACTAAATTTCTAACTTGTACTTAATCCTTCTTGATTGAATATATCTTTTGAGATTCACAAGGATATTTTTCTTATCCTTCTGATTCGCTTCCTTACTACATCATTAAATCTTCAAAATCTTCCATGCGCTTACATTTTTACACTCTTTCAAATTCTCAACTTGACCTTATACTTCTATCATTCATATTGTCAAGCTGGCTCATATAAAACTTAGAATAACTAATATTCATTAGCTTAGTCAACCAATAGATAAATCAATTAAAGTCAATATTCCAAAATAAGAAAATCCTTTGTCAATCAACCCTACTCGGTAGAAACTAACTCAGTAATGATTTTCCTATGTTCACCAAGTTAATTTGGTTAAAAATTCATATTTGTGAAGATCCTTTGGTAATTGAGTGAGCTCAATTACCACTAGTTCCATCCAAAATTTACTTCATTAACCAAGTGAGCTTGGTTAACACTCATATTCTAAAAACTTTCCTTTGACACCTAGGTTAAATCAGTAGACACTACCTTCTAAACTAGGCAAGCATAGGAATGCTCAATAGACATAGGAAACTATCTTCACTACCAGAGTGAGTTTGGCATGCACTGATTGATAATGATATGACATTTGTGTGACATCAAAAAAAAAAAATACAATTAATCAGTTGTATCCAAAATTCTCCCTCTTTTCCACTAATGAAAACAAAAGATGTCATAACATAATGAAATTTTTGGAACAAGAATAAAGTAAGAGACATATCCTTAGTTTCATTATAATTCACATCTATGAGAACTTTCTCTATCAATATGAACTCTTTCTATCTTTAGTTTCTCCCTCTATCAGCAAACTTCTATCTACAACAACTTCTACCAAGTTCATTCTCCCTCATAGACATCTCTATGATAGCATACTTCTCCCTCTTACAAAAAACTTCTCCTTCTAATTAAAATTTCTTATGAGATATGATAGTAAAATTATCCCTCTTTGACAACACATGCCAAAGAAAACAACTCTATTAATATCAATGTACCTTAAGTACTAATTCATTTGCAATATGCCCTTGTCAATACTACACCAACTAATTGATCTTCATCAAGTTCTGGTTGATGCATCACTAAACTTTATATAGTGAGTTTTAGATAGGGGAATGACCACAAGCTTACCTCTTAGATATAGAAATGCATCCTTAGGTAATGGCTTGGTGAATATGTCTGCAGTCTATTCTTTTATGTTTACATATTCTAATCTGACTTCTTTATCTTGCACCAATTCTCTTAAGAAGTGATATTTTATTGCAGTGTGCTTTATTTTGGTATGCATCACTAGATTCTTTGATTTATTAATTGCACTGGTGTTATCATAATATATGATTACTAGATCTTTGATCTCTATCTTCATTTCTTCCAACACTTGTTTGAACCAAACAATATTAGAACATTTAACTAATGCTTCCACATATTTTTCCTCTTCTATGGATTGAGACATAAAATTTTATTTCTTGCTCATCCAAGACACTAGTGTTTTACCAAGAAAGAATGATCCACCACTAGTGCTTTTTCTATCATCAATACTTCCTTCCCAATCAGAATCAGTGAACACCTTTAAATCCAAATTGCCTCCAAGTTTGTACCATAAGCCATATTCTTTAGTACCTTTTAGACATCTCATGATTCTCTTGAGTTCCATCATGTGATTTTCTCTAGGATTTGCTAAGAATATTTCCACCATACCAACTACTAATGCAATGTCAGGCATTGTATGCACTACATAGTACAATTTTCCAATCATTGATCTATATGTGGTTTGATCTACTTCATTTGAATTGTCATTTTTGGAAAGCTTATGTCTAGTAGACATAGGGGTTCTAACAGGTCTTGAATCTTCCATTCCAAATTTATTTTGTATCTCCTTGATATACTTAGATTGAGTGATGTAGATACAATTTTTTTTCTATTGAATCTACATTCCAGCAAAAATTTTTATCTCTCCAAACATAGACATCTTAAATTCTTTACTCATTTCTTCTAAAAATTCTTTGCATAAGTCATCATTTCCTGTGAATAAGGTATCATCAACAAATATTTTTTCCAGCACAATCTTCTTGTCTAGTCCTTGTTTGATATATAGACTACCATTATCGTTTGTTCTTTGAAAGCCAATCTATATCAAGTAATTATGAAGTCTTTCCTATGAAGCTCTGGGAGCTTTCTTGAGACCATATAATTCTTTGTGTAATTTGTAGACCATGTCCTTTTTGTTAGAATCTACAAAACTTTTTGTTTGTTCAATGTAGACTTCCTCATCAAGAATTTGATTCAAGAATACAGATTTAACATAAATTTGATACACTTTGAATCCTTTGTGTGTTGCATATGATAGTAGAGTTCTAATACCTTCTAATCTTGCAATAGGAGCAAATGTTTTACCATAATCAATACCATCTTCTTGAGAATAACCTTTGTACACCAATCTTACTTTATTTCTAGAATTTTTTCCATCTTCATTCAACTTGTTTCTAAACACCCATTTTGTGGCATTTAAATTTTTATCCTTTGGTCTAGGAATGAAGTTCTAGGTTTTTTTCTTCTCTATTTGTTCTATTTATTTATTCATTTCTTTAACCCAACTTTCATTATCCAGAGCATCTTTAATATTTCTAGGTTCAAATTTAGTAAGTAAACATGTACCTTTTGATTTACTTCTTGTCATTGTTCCATTAGATTTATCTCCAATGATTTGATTAGGTGCATGATGCATTCTGACATATCTTGCTCACATTTTCTTTAGATTCAGAATGAGTTACACTAATTTCATCATGAACTTCAATATCAAGCTCAGGTCCCACTGTCTATAACTCGATTTCATCAAACTCGGTTTAAACTAGCTCAGTAGCTTTTGACTATGACTCAGGTTCTTTTGACTATGACTTAGGTTGCATTGTTTGAAACTTAGTAACCATTGGAGATTTTGTGGACTCAGGGGGTGAAGCTTACTTTCTCACAGATAGATTTGGCAGGGTATCAGGTTCATACTAAACAAATCCTCTGTATTCTTGACCCTTTGTTTCTTTCTTCTTCACTCTTTTCTACAAACTCATCAATTCTCACATGTGCACTTTCTATGATTTTTTTAGTAAAAAAATTTAAACATTTTTGTGCTTTACTTCTACAGGAGTATCCTAAAAATGTGCCTTCATCACCCTTGACATCAAATTTCCCTTTCTAGATTCTTTTAAGATATAACATTTGTTGTCAAATACTTTCAAGTAACTTACATTAGGTTTGTAGCCATACCATAGTTGATAAAGAGTTTGGTTTGAATCTTTCTTCAACTATACTCTATTCAAGATATGAAGTATAGTGTTGATAGCTTCCTTCCAGTATTTGATTGCAACATTCTTTTCAATCATCAATGTTCTTGCATAGTCCATGGTGGATTTGTTTCTTCTTTTAACTATACCATTCTATTGTGGAGTACCAAGGGCTGAGATTCCTCTTTCAATGCAAAAATTATTGAATTAATTGGAGATGAATTCACCACTTCTATTCGATCTTAAACATTTTAGTCTCTTTCCAATTTCATTTTCTACTCTTGCCAGATACCACTGGAATTTTTGAAAAGCTTCATATTTTTCTTTTAGATACATTACAGTCATCATTCTAGAATAATCATCAACAAAAAGAATGAAACACTTTTCTCCACTATAACATTCTATTCAATTAGGTCCACATAATTCTATATGCACAAGTTCTAAGACTTCTCCTATCTGATAGTTCTTTCTTTTAAAACTACTCTTTCCCATCTTACAAATTTGGCAATTTTTGCATAGACCCATATTAGGTTTCTTCAAACTAAGAATACCTCTTACTCTTTTATGTTTCCTTATCTAAACTATATTATCAAAGTTTACATGACATAATATTTTATTCCATAACCAAATTTCTCCTACTTGAGCAATAAAACATGAAATTTCATTAGGATCAAGATAAAATAGGTTACCTTTTGTTTGATTTCCACATCCAACTAGATTTCCTGTTCCATCTAGTAGTTTGGCTTATCCATCCATGAATTCTACCTTGAATCCAATGTTATTCAACTATGCCACACTTAGTAGATTATGCTTTAATCCTTCAACCCAATAAGCATTTTCACAAACAAGTTCTTTTGTCAAAGAAATACGTCTTTTTCTTTTTATGTTACAATGTTTATTATTTCCAAATCTCACACTACCTCCATCATAATATTCTAGGTGCTTAAATTTTGTTTTGTCTCTAGTCATATGATGTGAAGAGCCACTGTCAATAATCCATGTATCATTTTTGCTAACATGAGAGATAAGTTCCATTTTATCTCCTTCATCATTAGATTCATCTTTTACTATAGTGTATACCATTTCATCTTTATTGTTATTAGAATCTTTAGACATAAAACAAGATTTCTTACTTTTATCCTTATAGTTCTTGTAGTTCTTGGAATCCTTCTTACCTTTGTGCTTATTGCCTTTTATTTCATCTTTGTTTTCTCTATTTGGACACCTTATAGCAATCTGACCAACTTCTTCACAAGAAAAGTAGATCAGAGGAACTTTACCTTTGTACTTTCCTTTGCCTTTGGAATACTTCCTTCTAAGTATGGCTTCAACAACTTCAAGATCATTGTTTAAGATTTCTTCTATATATTCTTCTTCACTTCTTGATTGACTGGGCTTTGATTTCTTACTCTTTTTCTTGAGTGAGAGTGAAGCTTCAAATTCAAACTTAATACCTTTTTAGCTAGGAACATAGTTATCAAATTTACCTAACTCAAAAGCTATCAATCTTCCAACTAGAGCAACAAAAGATATTTTATTATTTGGATCACATCTCATTTCTTCAATAATAAATAATCTAATTGAATAAATAGGAAGAATATTTATAAATACCTTTCTTACAACTATTTTTTCTTCAATGTCTCCTCCATATGCTTTGATTGTGCTCACACTTGCTTTGATTCTTTCCACATATTTTGCAATGTTCTCATCTTCTCACATTTTCATTTGATCAAAATGACCTCTAAGAATTTTAACCTTATCTCTTCTTACATTTTCATCTCCTCCATAAATGGCTTTTAGTTTGATCCACATTTCAAGAGCAATTTTAGAATCTTTTACTTCATCAAATTCAACATAATTGAGAGCAGACGCGATATCAATCATCATGATGTTACGATTCTTCTTTTCGAAAATATCTTCAACTGATAATGTTCTAGTGGGAGTATTTTATTCAAAATCAAGATATTTACAACTTCAATCATTGATGGTAGCCAAATATAACCTCATAAGTCATTGCCATGCTGCAAAATTGTCTCTTTTGAACTTGGGAATCTCTCTTCTGTAAGACATCCTAATCTTTACCTTAGGTCCTTCAAAACTTCTTTGCAAGCACCAAAAGCTTTGATATAAAGTTTTGGAAATATAAGTGGAGTAATTGAGAGGGGAGGGGTGAATTAGTTACCAAAAAAATTAATTCTAGATCCCTTCAAATGTCAGTACAAAATAAACTATGAAAATTGGATATTTGTTGATACTCGGCAAACACACATAAAATGTTGTAACTTAGTAAATATTGAATATGATCGGTAAGTACATAACATGAAAATATTAGATGTTATCTGCTATTACCATTACCTTAACTTAGATGCAAACACATAAAGAAAATAGCATGAACACATTTGACACTAGGATTTAACATGGAAACCCAATTTGTGAAAACCACCAATTACAACTAGTTATTGATTTTACTCTTTTGAATTGAGCCCTATTAGGAGCCAACCTTGTTAAAGGTTACAAAACACAATGTTAGGTGTGACCCTATTAAAGTATTTAGTCACCCTATTAGGAATTACCTTGTTAGAGGTCTTTAGACAATTCAATAGAATTGCCACCTTGTTAGAGGTTTTACAAATTGTTGTTAAGCCAACTCTGTTAAGAGATTTAGATCACTGTTGCAATGGTTAGAGAGTAACAATAAGATGATTTGATTTTTGATGCAACTAAATTGTTGATTATAGATCTCTATTTTAACTTGTACTTGATCCTTCTTGATTGGATATATCTTTTCAACTTCACAAGGATATTCTACTTATCCTCCTGATTCATTTCCTTACTATTTCTTTACATCTTCAAAATCTTCCATGCATTTACATTCTTAGACACTTTCAAATTCTTGACTTTACCTTATACTTATATCATTCATATGGTCAAGTTAGTTCATATACAACTTATAATAACTAATATTTATCACCTTAGTCAGCTAGAACCAATAGATAAATCAATTAAACTCAATATGCCAAAATAAGAAAATCCTTCATTAGCTAACCCTACTTGGTAGATACTAACTCATAAATGATTTTCCTATGTTAACCAAGTGAACTTAGTTAACATTGCATATTTGTGAAGATTCTTTGGTAATTGAGTGAGCTCGATTAACACTAGTTCCATCCAACATTTTGTTCATTAACTGAGTGAGCTTGGTTAACACTCATCTTTTGTAGAATTTCCTTTGATGCCCAAGTTAACTTGGTAGGGACTACCTTCTGAACTAGGCAAGCATAGGTTTTCTCGATAGACACAGAAAGCTATCTTCACTGCTCAAGTGAGTGTAAGGAAACTCAGGTGCGAAAATAGCTTTCTACACTAATCTCATAAGGAAAGTATGGTGCAAATCCTTTTAAAATCTTCAACACTTACAGATTCAATATCATGTAAACACCAATATAGTAGCCAACCATGCATACAGAAAATAGACAGAGAAAGAAACACATAACACAAAGATTTTTCGGTGGGGAAAAACCTTTCGGTAAAACAACCCCACCCCTCCAAAACATGCACAATGTATTATATTCAACACAAGATTACAAAACACTTGTAATGCAAGTTCAACATCAATGATAGAAGATTCCAGCAACACCTCAGTACCTACAAACTTTCATCTATCACACTATTGCATTACAACATGCAATACTCATTTTATGAACATCTTAAGACCCAAAAAAATGCCCACCACCAAGAAATAGGCACAATGCCACATTTACATCCAATACCAAGAAAAGGGCATCCATCCCTTGAATAGGCAATGACAACTTGTCATAGAATTCGCCAAAAATAGCGGTCACAAGATAAGTGTAAGGGAATCCATCATACCAACCTATTTTTGGCATATTCTCTTACACACACCAACCACTCATTCTTGGGCGCCCAAATAGGCCTCATGTCATAAGATGCTCTTACACCTATCATAGCTTATTCCTTAAATAGCTCTTACGCGTCATAGAAATCCGTGATAACCATTTCAGCCATGATCTCCTTCACACACTTCAAGATGCTGACACATGTAAGTGATCAACATGCCAACTAGACATGTACACTCAAATTTACATATTATTTGCAAAAATACATTTTACAAAACAAATAATAATAATAATAGGAATTATACAAGGCTGAGACACATTATTCCTAACAATGAGCTTGGCATGCACTAACTAATAATGATATGACATTGGTTTAACATCAAAGAAAATACACAATTAATTAATTGTATCCAATAATGTCATGTGAATTTTGATAAATTGTTAAATATAATCAAAAGAAAAAGTGTTAGAGGCATTCCAAGGTTGAAGAAACCTAACACAAGCATGTGCAAGAATTGTCAAATTGGTAAGATTGGAAAGCATTTTTTAAAAGAAAAACTATCATTTTGAAGAAGTCCTCAAGCTAGTCCATAGAGATCTTCGTGGTCTGGTTGGCACATAAAGCTACACAAGAGATAAGTAATTTATTTTATTTGTTGATGATTATTCTAGAGTGATGACTATTATAAATTTGAAGGATAAATTAGAATCTTTTGAAAAGTTCAAATGTTATTTGGCTAGAGTAGAGAAAGAAATATGAAATAAACTAAAACGTTTGAGATCAGATAGAGAAGGAGAATTCATTTCTAATGAATTTAATGAATTATGCAATGAAAAAATTTAGAGAAAAGTGTCTACACCTAGTACACCTCAACAGAATGACATTTCTTAAAGAAGGAATAGATTAATCATGGATTGTGCAATGACCCTTATGATAGAAAAGATTGTTGCTATCAAATACTGGAAGGAAGGAATCAACACTATAGTTCATACCTTGACTCGAGTTCAGTTGATGAAGGATTCAAATCAAACACCTTTTGAATTATGGTATGGCTATAAACCTAATGTGTGTTATTGTAAAGTATTTGGAAATACATGTTATATTATAAAGGAGTCTAGAAAGTAAAAATTTTATGTCAAAAGTGATGAAGGAATATTTTTGGGATATTCCAATTAGAGAAAAGCATATAAAATTTTGAATCTATCTACTCAAAAAGTTATTGAAAGTGCACATGTGAAGATTGATTAATTTTCATAAAATAGCAAAGAAAAAAGTCATGAGGAACCTAAAGACTACATATACTTTGTTTACTATGAGTCTGATACTATTCCTACTGCTTAGGAAAGTGGGAATCAACTACATTCACCACCTGAGTCCCCAAAATCTCAAGTTCAACCCAAATTGTAGAAAATGCAACCTGAGTCATTAGAAGGACTTCAGATATAAAAAAAAAACCATGTTTCAACAAGTGGAAATAGAGTTAGAGTCTGATGGACCTGACTCATAGATAGTGGGACCTGAGCATGACATAGAAAATCATGGTGAACATAATGATTTTAGAAAGGATCCCAAACTTGTTGGATATGTCAAAAGGCATCATGCACCAGAGGAAATAATTGGAGATTAGTCATTTGGTATAATGACATGAAACAAGTTAAAAGGTATATGTTTGCTTATTAAATTTGAATCTAGATCTGTAAAAGATGCATTAGAGAATGAAAGTTGGATTGAAGCTATGAATGAAGAAATTAATCAGATTGAAAGGAATAAGTGTTGGACTCTTATTCCTAGATTTAAGGATAAGAATGTAATTGACACAAAATGGGTATTCAAAAATAAGTTGAATGAGAATAGAGATGTTTCAAGAAACAAGGAAAGCTAGTTTGCAAGGGCTATGCTTAAGAGGAAGGTACTGACTATGGAGAAACTTTTTCTCCTCTTTCTAGACTTGAAGGTTTGAGAATGCTCCTTGCACATGAAGTACACAAAGGATTCTAAGTGTATTAGATGGATGTGAAATTAGCATTCCTAAATGGAATCTGAGAAGAGGAAGTCTACATTGAGCAACATGAAGGTTTTGTTAATTCTAGCAAAATGGACATGGTTTGCAAAATTAAAAAATCTTTGTGTGGTTTAAAATAAACCCCTAGAGCATGGTTTGATGTTTTGATTAAATCATACATAGAAATAACAATTACATGAAAATATAAACAATATTAGAAAATATTGAATTGCACATAAGAGAACACAAAACCAAGATTTAATGTGGTTCACCTAAACCCTAGGCTATGCCCACCAAATAACAAGTCCAATATTATTACAATCCATTTATTACTACTTGACTACACTTTGTAATCCCTTACAACTCAATACCACCACAAGAAGCCATTTTTGCATCACACACAATGAACGATACCTAACCCTAAGCCCTTTTATACAAGTATTGTTTACCACTTTAGGGTTACAACAATTTGGCCATATACTGGCTATGGCCCAAATTTTTTTTTCCTTCAGGGAGATTTCACAAATATCTCATAAGGATTGGTTTTTAGAGAACTAATGATAATAGCCTACGCATCAAAGAAAGACAAGACAAGAAGATTGTTTTGGCAGAAATCTTTGTGGGTGATACATTATTTACTTGAAATAATGATTTATGCAAATATTTTATAATGAAATGTGTAAGGTATTTGAGATGTCGACATATGAAAAGATCAAATTCTTTCTTGGCTTGCATATTCAACAAAAGAAGGATGATATCTATATTACTCAATCAAAGTACATAAGGGAGCTATTGAAGAAGTTTGGAATTATGGAATGTAGACAAGTTGGAACACCTATGCCCACTGGACATAAGCTTTCCAAAGATTATTTTTCAAAATAGGTAGATTAGACTACATATAGATCAACAATTGGAAAACTTAATTATGTGGTGCATACAAGACCTGATATAACATTAGAAGTTTGAATTTTGGCAAGATTTTCTACTAATCCAAATGAAAATCATATGATGGCAATCATAATAATGATGAGGTATCTCAAGGGTACTCAAGATTATGGTTTGTGGTATAAGAAAGGAGGCAAATTTGAATTGAAAGCTTTCACTGATGTTGACTAGGTAGGAAGCATTGATGATAGGAAGAGCATTAGTAGTGGAATTCATATTATTTCTTAGAAAGAGGCTAGTATCTTGGACAAACAAGAAGAAAAACTATATCTGTTAGACAAAAAAAGAAACAAAATATGTTGCTATAGTAGTCAATTATTCAAATATTGTTTGGTTTAAACAACCATTGTTAGGTATGAAGGGAGACATCAAGGGTCTAGTTGTTGTTTTATGTGATAACACCAATGCAATTAACATTTCCAAGAATCTTGTGATGCATACCACACTAATACATTTGGTACCAAATTGCAATGGTAGTGCCGTTGCAGTTTTTCCATCACAACCTTGTTGTTGTCGCAATTGTGATGATCTATCATTGCAACTGCGATGACAACAAGGTTGTGACAGAAAAACTACAATGGAACTACCGTTACAATTTGGTACCAAATGTATTAGTGCCAAAACCAAGCACATTGTAATTAAGTATTATTTCTTAAGAGAATTGGTGCAACACAAGGAAGTAATATTGGAATATGTGAATACAAGAGAATAGATTGTAGACATATTCCCCAAGCCATTACCTAAGGATGCATTTTTGTTTCTAAGAGGTAAGCTAGGGATGATTCCCCTATCTAAAGCTCACTAATCAAATTTTAGTGATACATCGACCAAGCATGTTGAAGATCAATGAAGTTGATGCAGTTTTATAAAGGGAAGATTATATATGAATTAGTACATTAGTTACATAGAAGTTCACTAAATGCTATCTTTGGAATGAGATGTCAAAGAGGAAGAGTTTTATCATACATCAAATAAATTTTATGTCTAATAGAGAGAGTTTTCTATCATATATCATAGATATTTGTATATATGTCATAGATGTCAAAGAGGGAGAATGAACTTGAGTTGATATCAAAGAGGAAGAGTTTGATATCATAGTCACAATAATCAAAGATTGATTTCAGGGGGAGTTCACATCAATAGAGGGAATTCTCATGGATGAGAATAAAAATGAAACTAAGGATATTATTCATATTTTTATTGTGCACTAAAATTTTATTGTATTATGACATATTGTGTTGCCATCAATGCTAAAGAGGGAGATCATTGAAAATAATTGTTTAATTGTATAATGTCTTTGATGTTACACAAAATGTCAAGTCTTTACAAGTTAGTGTCTATCAAGATCACTTAGTTGATGAAGATAGTTTCAAGTTTCTATTGAGAATTCCAAAGTAAACCAATTTTAGAGACAGTATGTGTTGAGTTACAGTTGGGAACCATAGAAAGTTTGTAGGAAGACAGTGTCTACCAAGTTCACTTGGGCAGTAAAGAGAAGTTGACACAAAACCAATGTTAACTAAGCTCACTCGATTACTAAAGGAATTCAGTTTAGGATGCAATGTTAACCAAGTTAACGTGGTTAATAAAGGAAGTTTGAAGAAATTATTTTCTAAGTTTCTCTTGACTGAGCTAGGTTGGCTAACAAAGGATTCTTGAACTAATAGATTTAGTTTGATGAATTTATTTGTCAACTCTAGTTGAATTAAGTGATGAATATTGAATATTTGTAAGTGTATTCAAGATGACTTGATTAGGAAAAGTATATAAGGTCAAGTTGTGGGATTAAAAGCGTCATGTCCCCTTTTCAAATAATTAAAAAATAATAATCTTTGCTAAGGCAGGCAGGCCCAAGAAAGTGAAGTTTCAGAAAAAGGGGGTTAATCTTTGGAAACCGTTGGACTAATAAATGAAAATTATTATTAAAATATGTTTCATTAACCTCTTTTGGACGTTAGTTATAGTTATGCCCTCTTTTAAGGGGTTTGAAGGCATTTTGGGTAGATTCCAGAACTTGATTTTTGCTCATTCTTTGTTATTCTTCAGAGGCTGCCAAACCTGTGGAGAAGGAGACCCAAGAACGGGAGTTTGCAGGTTTCCAGGGAGACCCAAGAATGGGAGTTTGCAGCTTTCCAAAAAGGCTAAGGATGGGAGTTTGAAGCCATTGCATGTGCATGCTCATACAAAGTTTGCCTTTGTGCTGAATAGTGCAGATTTGTGGGTTTTTCGGGTGTGTTTTTTGTATGAGTTTGGTGTTTTCAGTTGAGTATTTCATATCAGTTTTGGTTGCTATTGTATTTAAGACTTTAAGTTGTTAAAATAGAGCTGAATATATGTATTGGGATGTGATTAAAATTCTGAGATAGATTATTAGTGTTTTTGTGGTGTTTCCGAACATTTTTGTGTTAATTTCGGGAGCCCGATGAGCATAGTTTTTTGTCCTACATTTGAGAACTGTTGTGTAAAGGCTATACAGATCTGGAAATTTCATTTTGTAGGCTTTTATGCTGCTTAAATTTCTGTAAAAATTTCCACTTTCAGATTTATTAATAATAGGTGAAGCTGTGAAGCTTTTAGCACAATTTCTGGCATACCCGATTTGGGGTTTCTTGAGAAATTTGGTGGATCTTTGTGATATTAGTTGTTTGATCTTGAAAATATGATTAGAGGTTGGGAATATCATATAAAATCAGAAAAGGCACATTTCAGTGGTATCAAATCCATGATCTTGCCAGCCTGAGGGTTTGTAGAAGTTGCATGTCAGTTTTGACAACTACCCAGATCTTGCATTTCAGTTTTTAGAAATACCCAAATCTTCCATGTCATAATTTATGGTTGCATGTTGCTTCTAATCAGCTGCATGTAAAAATTTATGGTTTCATGCTACTTCTAATCATTTTAATGTTAGTTGTTGGTGAATTTGGTGTTTGTAGAAGTTTGCATGTCAGTTTTGACAACTACCCAGATCTTGCATGTCAGTTTTGACAACTACCCAGATCTTGCATGTCATAATTGATGATTGCATGTTGCTTCTAATCAGCTACATGAAAAAATTTATGGTTGCATGCTACTTCTAATCATTTGCATGTTAGTTCTTGGGGAATTTGGTGGTTGCATGTTGCTTCTAATCAGTTGCATGTCAAAATCTATGGTTGCATGCTACTGCTAATCATTTGCATGTTAGTTCTTGGTGTTTGAAGAAGTTATATCCTATTGGAGTTACACTCTACTTTATCCAGAATGGATAGGTATAGTACAGAGTCTCAGAGGACATGATCTTGGACAATTGATATCCAGAGTCAAAATAGTAGAAAGGATGGTTATTTAGACATTCGAGATAAACCTATGAAAATAAGCCATGACATGTCTGAACAGTTGGTTGAGCACCACTGTATAATGAATGAGATGTTGTTCGACCCAGCTAAGGTGGATAAGTTGACTGGATTTCTATTTGACAGATTTTCTCATAGGACAAATGACAATTCCCAAGAACTTTCATGAGGAGTTTGAGAAACTAGCTGATAGCCAGGTAGAGGTCTCAAATTCTACTCTGCCATAGGAGGTGGTGGGAAAGGATATTACATAGATTGATAGTAAGAGTCAACTTGATGCTCAAATTGAGACAATTGTTTACAGGTCATCAAAGGGTGATGCCACAGGTATTCAGGATGGTACAGTTACAACAGGTAGTGACTATAGTGTAGTGGGTTCAGATGATGATTATGAGGATGTTGTTGTGCAGGATGGTGAGATACCTGGTAGAGATGAGCAGACATTGAGCATTCATGACTTTGCTGAGAAAGAGTACCAGGCACAGTTAGATGGTTCATCACATGAGGGTGAGGCTGGTAGTACTTCACATGATTTTTCCAGCCAGCTGAAGGTGAACAAAGATAGTATTGTGACTTCATTATCTCATCATGACAGGTATGTGGAGTTAGTTGGTATTGGTCATATTACTCAGGTGAGGAGTTTGATTGAGTTACCAGTTGATTCTAGTTTACGGATATCCACTCGAGATTGTTATATTGGCATTTGGGATTTAGTTGACTGGAGATCTTTAACACTTTTTGGTAGCAGTGATTGTTTGGGTGCTATCATGGATTTGATTAGCAAATTGCACGGTGTTGTCTTTTCTTGTGCTAGGAGCTTATCCGATGTTGGTATTAGTTTTTATACACCGGTGTTGGGCTTTGTTCATATATCCAGTCGACCATACTTGCTGGAATGTGTTGATGATATTTCATATTTGGTAGTGTGTACAGATGAGTCCCAAGATCATATTGGCATTGATGACATCTAGGAGGATGCAATGGGCAATTTTGAAGACTTAGTTTCCTTGGGTATAGAGGAGTTGGACAGCAGTGCAAATGTTTTTGATACTCTGTATGTTGATATGAGCTTTAGATTTGATTCATAGGATATGGATGGTAATACTCTAGAGACTAGTAACTTTGAGGATACTCCTTTAGATAGTGCATCAGAGGAGGTTTGTAGGAGACAGTCAAGCCAGTGCCATCATGTGTCTAATCAGTTGAGAGTTAGTGACCGAGACATTGTTGTCACTTGCAAGCATTTCGATGCTGCTTGTCAGTTGTTAACAGTTTATGGATGGGGTTCTCCTACTAGTGATGAGCAGGAAGGTAGTTATCTTTCCTTGATAGAGATCCACTCTTTATGGGAGGCTATTCAGATTTTGAGACAGAATTATATGCAGTTGGTAGCCGATAGAGATTATCTTATAGAGTGGGGCAGTACAGCATATGATGCATTGTTGGCCAAGGAAGATGAGGTGAGTGAGCTTACTGAGCAGCTTGAGGTGACTTCTGAGATTCTTGAGAGTACATAGTTGGCTTTCAAGGAGTCACAGTTTCATTTGGCTAGGGTACCCATGGAGTTAGAGTGGCTAAGTCTTTACCTGATTCTATACAGTCACAAGCTGTGGTGTTTGGTGATCCGAGGATGTCCATGGCCAAGATTGTCAGAGACAGTGGAGATGGGGATGCATCCATCCTTGATACTAACATTGGCATATCAGGTTCATTCCCACTAGAGTCAGGTTCAGTTGAGTTGGGTGTTGTAGCAGATTGTTGTATGCCTGACATGGTGGTGGCCTCTAGTACTAATGGCATAGAGACCAGAGATGTATCAAAGATCGTGTATGATGTTGGTGAGTCGACAATTGTCATGGTTCCTGCTAGTAATACTACTCCCTTGGTGATATCTTTGGAGGTAGTAGTCAGTTCCAACATGGTTAATGATCAATTGCAGTTAGTTTCATCTAGATTACAGTCTGAGCCACTGATTGAGATTGGCACATTCTATAGGCATTACACTGTGAGGTACGCTCATCAATTTACCTTTGATGACCATGTTGATGAGATTATGATACAGAGATGTACTTTGGTTCCTAGTGCTTATCATTAGTTATGGAATAGTTTGATGCCTCAGGATGAGAGTTGTGATGGGCACGACATGGTGATAGGTCCTGCAGTTGATAGCTTGATAATACATGACTTAGAGTAGGAGTTTTGGAGTGATGCTTCAGCAGGTGTTGTTATTGATTCTACTCCTTTCGCTATGACATCTCCTGAATTAGCTAGTGATTAGTCACAGTGGGTTATATCACTTGTTCATGGTGAGCTGTTGACTGAGGTTGGTTTTTTTAATCAACGTTATATTGTAGGGTATGTACATCAGTTAGCAATTGATCCTTGTGCTGAGGAGTTGATGGGAGGAAAATTTTGTTTGGGTTCCATTTCTTGTTTATCTTGTGATGGCTTTTCACCATCAGGGGTGCATGGGAGTTATGGTTATGAGATAGTGGCCGATGATCTACAGAGTTGTGTTGACTGCAGGAGTTGTACACTGTGTGGATTCTCCATACTTGGTATAGTTTCATTTGAGAGCATTCACCATTATTGCAGAGTTGGATTGTACATTCTGTATAAGCCAGTGGAATGCATTGATGGTATTTACTGTGTTGGTAGTCCAGTTTACTTGGGTTTTGATGTTCTCAGAGTTTGTGTCTCATGGGTTTCTGACTATGGATGTTGTGATTTTGGAGTTTGGTTGAGTTATAATTGTCAGTTTGATTATGGATTCCTCTTGGTCATATTGCAGAGGATATTGCAGGAGCCTATGTTAATTGGTAGTAGTATAGTTCATGACTTCATTTGGGATCTAGGTGGATTGATTGGTTTATTGTTCAGCCATTGCTTGAGGAAAAGCAATTTTTGGGAGGGGAGGACTTTTCATGTCCCCTTTTCAAATAATTAAAAAATAATAATCTTTTCTAAGGCAGGCAAACCCAAGAAAGTGAAGTTTCGGAAAAAGGGGGTTAATCTTTGGAAACCGTTGGACTAATAAATGAAAATTATTATTAGAATATGTTTCATTAACCTCTCTTGGATGTGAGTTATAGTTATGCCCTCTTTTAAGGGGTTTGGAGGCATTTTGGGCAGATTCTAGAACTTGATTTTTGCTCATTCTTTGTTATTCTTCAGAGGCTGCCAAACCTGTGGAGAAGGAGACCCAAGAACAAGAGTTTGCAGGTTTCTAGGGAGACCCAAGAATGGGAGTTTTTAGGTTTCCAAGAAGGTTAAGTATGGGAGTTTGAAGCCATTCCATGTGCATGCTCATACAGAGTTTGCCTTTGTGCTGAATAGTGCAGATTTGTGGGTTTTTCGGGTGTGTTTTTTGTATGAGTTTGGTGTTTTTAGTTGAGTATTTCATATCAGTTTGGGTTGCTATTGTATTTCAGACTTTAAGGTGTTAAAATAGAGCTGAATATATGTATTGGGACATGATTAAACTTTTGCGATAGATTATTAGTGTTTTTATGGTGTTTCCGAGCATTTTTGTGTTAATTTCGGGAGCCCGATGAGCATAGTTTTTTGTCCTACATTTGAGAACTGTTGTGTAAAGGCTATATGGATCTGGAAATGTCATTTTGTAGGCTTTTATTCTGCTGAAATTTTTTTTAAAATGTCCACTTTCAGATTTATTAATAATAGGTGAAGCTGTGAAGCTTTTGGCACAATTTCTGGCATACCCGATTTGGAGTTTCTTGAGAAATTTGGTGGATCTTTGTGATATTAGTTGTTTGATCTTGAAAATCTGATTAGAGGTTGGGAATATCATATAAAATCAGAAAAGGGACATTTCAAAAAGAGAGAAGCATGGGATAGAAAAGATATACCATGGAAACAAATTTGAAGGATAGGAGAGTATCCTATATTGATTGAGCTGTAAAGTTTTATCTGATCAAGGAGGGTCAAGAATTCAAGCTAGAATAGAGATTTGAAATAAACAATGTAGTTGCATCAATAATCAAGTTTTATCATTGTTACTCTCTAATAATTGTATTAGTGTATCAAATCTCTTACCAGAGTTAGGTTAACAACTATTTGCCAAATCCTCTAACAAGGTGGCATTTATAGATTAAAGTGTCTAAAGACCTCTAACAAGGCCACTCCTAAAAAGGTGATTAAATCCTTTAAAAGGGTAAAACCTAATAGTGTATTTTGTAATCTTTAATAGGTTTGGCTTCTAACAAGGCTAACTTCATAAGAGTGAGAAACAAAATAACTAGCTGTAATTGGCGGTTTTTCTCAAATTGAGTTTTCACATTAAATCCTAGTGTCATATGTGTTCATGTTATTTATTTTCTATTGTTGCAACTAAGTTAATTGTGGTTAATCACATTAAACATCTAAAGAAGTAATATTTCACTGCTTTTCAACTTGTAGTAATTCTTAGCATTTGTCAAGTGATTTAGTGCCAACCAAGTTACAATAGTATTTTCAATTTTAGCAGAGTTTAGTTTTGATTTCTATTGACATCTAAGGGATCTGGGATTTATTTTTGTGGTAACTAATTCAACCCTTCTCTCTCACTTTCTACTCTTATATTTAGAACAAAGGTATCTACATTACACAATCAAAATATATCAAGAAGT